>QUSF01000099.1:539572-560028 GCA_003676055.1 Chloebia gouldiae | reverse complement strand
CCGGCAGCCCCGCGAAGGAGAAGCGTCGCGCCAGGCTGGCCAGGCACGGCACGCCCGGGCACGGCCCCGCCGCCTCGGCCGGCAGCGCTCGCTCGGCCACGCGGCACAGCCAGATCTGCTTCTCCAGCTCCTCCAGCTCCCGCACGGCCGGCCCCGGCTCCTTGGCCAGCCAGTGCCCGGCCAGGGTCAGCAGCAGCTCTCTCTCCACCATGCCGGCCCTCTTCTCCTGCCCCGAGGCCTCCCTCACGCTGTCGGCCTGGCGGAGGAAGAAGTCCGCGGCGGCTCGGCTGCAGATGCGGTGTTTACTGAAGGTGTCGTTGCACTTCTTCCAGAACTCGGCTCTTGTCTGGGCTTGCTGCCACTGTCCAGTGTCTCTTAAATGATGGAGATCCCTCAGAACCTGTAAAATCCACAGAGGTTTGTCACAGTTATCTCTCCAAGGAAGAAAACTCCAACTCACACACGATGGCCAGCACTGATTTAGGGAAGTGCCCCAACATGCAACAACTCACAGAACTAGTTTAGGTTGGAAGGGACCTTAAAGATCATCTCATTCCACCCCCTGATGGGCAAGCCCATCCATTTTTCTCCCCAAACAAAACTGATTGCATACAAATAAAAACAGGAAGAGAATGAGGACAGCTGTACCCTGCAGCTCAGCACTTACAGCCAGTGTGTTCGGTGCACTTGCATTTAAAATAAAACATTTCTTAACAAAAAAACAATGTTTCAGGAAGGCTGGGAAGCTGCATCCTCACTCCTGGCAGCAGCAGCAGGAAGAGGTGACTGTCACTCACTGCACTGTACCTCATGTGTGACCACGCTGTCCACGGGCAGCTCAGCCAGGGCTGCCACCTCCCGAGCCAGGCTGAACATTCCTCTCTCCTGCAGCTGCTCCAGAATGGAGCTGCACTCCCTCTGGAACGCCTCCAGGCTGCAGGAGGTCAGCATGGAGCGGCTGATGGAGATGGAGGAGTCCCTCAGGGCCTCGCTGAGGGCACAGAGCCTCTTCAGGTGGGGGCCTGGGTGAGAGAGAGCAAAGAGCTCAGGAGAGCTGGGGCTGAAGCCCAGCGAAGGCTGAGCTTCCCCAGGAGTCGGCCCTGCCACAGGGCTGGGATTCAGGCTCACCGTCCAGCAGCAGGTTCTCTGCTGCAGCAAGGAGCTGCAGGAGCTTGCCCAGCTCGTAGTCGGTGTGGCACTGCTGCAGCATCAGCTCCAGGAGGAACAGCGCCTGCGAGCGCAGCCACGGCAGCGGCAGCGCGGGGGCTGCTCCCCCTGCGGCCCCCAGCTGTGGGAAACGAGGGGTTAATGCCCCTTGCCTGGGCATTTGGGCTGGCGGTGGGAATGGGAGGTGCAGCAGCTGCGTCCCTCCTCGGGGAGCTGGGACATTCCACAGCAGGTGGCATTCCACGGGTGAGAGCTGAGCAGGCCCAGCAAGGGCCAGGTGAATTCACGGCCACACAAACAGCCCGGCCACTGCTGGGGAAGGGACCTGAGCTGCCTGAGCCCAGCGCCCAGGAGGGAAAAGCATGAGTGACAGGGAATGCCCACGTGTCCAAGGAGCCCGAGACTGGGATGGAAAGGAAGGAACTGTTAAAGCATCTGCACTGGGAGTCGGAGCGCTTTCACACACTGCTCCTCTTGGCCCAGCCGCCCAATCCCAGCAAGGACATTTAGAGAAAATTGATTTCCTTACGTTTGTGAGGCTTTCCTGAAATTTGTCCAGTTTGGTTTTAGCTTCGTTGTACTTTTTACAGTTCATGCACAGCTCGTACATCTCCAGGATGTGCAGCAAAGGGGAGTCCTTTAAAACACAAAAACAGATGCTAAGAAATTCCCAAAAGTACTTCAATAAATAAATCCTACTTTTAAAAATCATCTATTATTTAATTCAATAAATGGAGAATTTGTCTCCCTCAGCAGCAGAACAATGAAGTTTTAATTTATTAAAATTGTATGCAAGGTTGATGTAGGTTATCTGTGATAATTGGAAGAACTTCCAATTTGATTGGGAATTTCAGTAGATAGCCAGGTTATCCTTGGCACACAGCAAGACAGAGGGGGTTTACAGGCCCAGAAGGGTGAAACACATCAATCATACCCCTTAAACCACATTCCCTCACCTTTAAAAAGAGCTGGAAGCCATTCAGAAGCGTTTTGCTCTTCTGCTTCCTCAAGAAGACTTTCCAGATGACAGCGAGGTCCTGCAGGTCCCACCGGGTGCCCTCCGCCCAGCCCTGGGTGTGGGCGGTGGCCTCGGCCCTGGTGGCATCATCCACAGAGGCGAGGATCCAAACGCAGAGGCAGGAGATGAGGTTGGCACCCTGGAAACGCCGGGAGGAGGGGTTACCCTGACCTCCCTGCAGAAGGGGGCACGGCGGGCACGGCCAGCGGGGGAAGCAGCTCCACTCACGGGGCAGCAGGCTGCCAGCACGCTGAGGACGGGGGCCTGGGCCCTGAGCCCCTCCGCCAGCAGGCAGCAGCAGGGCCCGGCCTGCTCCTGGCACCGCAGCAGCACCTGGAAGACGCTCCCGGCTGGCGCCCGGCCCGCGGCACCCGCCCGGGCAGGCAGCAGCTTCCCCAGGGCCAGCTCCAGGTGATCCCGCAGCACGGCGGGGAACTCCCGCAGCAGGGGCAGCACCTGCGGGAACACAGCAGCCTCCTGAGGCCACGGGAGCACCCAGCACACCAAAACACTCCAAATCCCGCTGCTAGAACAGCTGGGGAGACCCCGAGAGGAAACGGGGTGCTGCAGGTGTCAATGACTCTAGTGCAAGCTCATCCTTTTCCTCAAAGCTCAAACGTCTCCTAGGGAGCCTCACTTCTGTTCTCTCTCGCAGTGCAGCAACAGAGCATGAACAGGGTCTACCTGGGTGTTTTTGTGGAGTTACAGATTCTTTAAAACAACAAGGAGATCCAAGTTAAAACCCTAGGCCTGCTGAATCTCCCACTTAGCTTCCTCATATGACTTTCCCCAATTGCTTTTACTGGAGCATTTTATTCATTTTTAAATCACGTTCAAAACCAAAAGGTGGAAAATTTGGATTCTCAAAAGTTTAAGTACCTTTGCCAAAACAATCAATTTGAGCTTTGAAAGGAAAGATGAGTGGCTTTATTATAACATACACTGAACATCTGGCAACTCTCCAATTAAGAAAAAAAGCAGTAACTACTTGAGTTTAAATTAAATTTCCAAGTGTGACTGCAAGGGAAGGGCTACCACAGACCCAGTGTATAGACATCTCGAGAACCAAAGCCCAGGAACTGGTGAGGCTCCTGCTGTCTGCACACAGGGACATTCTCTTGCTCCAAGACCAGTTTAATGCACAGGCAGCTCACCTGGGCTGGCTGGTGGCCGTAGAGCTGGGTCTGGATGAGGAACTGCAGCCACTCGTTGGATTTGGCACATTCCCTGAGGAAGGACGTGCTCAGCTCCAGGTTATGGAGTTTGCAGAACTGCATGACCAAGGACCACTGCCTTCTGGAGTCACTGGATGTCCTGCACAGAATTCAGAGAGCTGCAGATGCCAAGAGCTGCAGTACTGGGAGCAGATGCTCAGGTCTGAGGTGAGCCTGAGTGTGGTAGGCATATTCTTCTCTCAGATTTTTTCATAGAGGAGCACAGAAAGAAGAAAGAGAAAACAATTTCTATTTCTGCTCCTTGTCTTTCCCATGTGGAATGTGTTTGGAGAATTGTTTCCCTGGGGTGATTGCTTGATTGGATTCTGGTGAGGATTGTTTGAGCCTGATGGCCAATCCAACCCACCTGGGGCTGGGCTCTCAGAGAGGGTCAGGAGTTGGGAGTGAGTCAGATATGGGAGTTAGAGAAAGCAGGTTTGTAGTTTTAGTATCTCCTTTAAATAGT
The DNA here is from genome assembly GCA_003676055.1 of Chloebia gouldiae. Classification (NCBI taxonomy): domain Eukaryota; kingdom Metazoa; phylum Chordata; class Aves; order Passeriformes; family Passeridae; genus Chloebia; species Chloebia gouldiae. The sequence continues at coordinate 556,163 of QUSF01000099.1, read as the reverse complement.
ATATTAATGTATTAGAGTATAGTTATAATAAAGAAATCATTCAGCCTTCTGAACTGGAGTCAGACATCAGCATTTCTTCCCACCAGGTTCACCTGCATTTCCAATACCTGTGACTGCCTGCAGGCAGCAACAGGGCATGCCAGGGGTCACTGTGCCCTTCTGGTGTTATCTGACACACAGATAACAGCAGGCAGTGCTCAGCCCCCACCTCCCAGGGAACCCCTCAAAGCAGGCTGCACTCACCTCTTTATTCCTTGCTGCTCAATGGCATCCCAGAAGGCCTCCTCCAAGGAGGTCAGAAGTGCTGCTGCTGCTGCTTTTTCACCATCAGCCAACTTTGTTAACTTCTCAGCTGTTTAAAAGAACACATTCCTGAGGTGCTGTCTGGGATCAGAGCCAGGGCAGCATTTTCAGGAGTACCAGTATCCTCCTAGCTGGGAAAGCAGACAGCTGTGGCCCTGGAGTTAGAAATGCAACTTTCTGAAGTTATTTCTCAGATAAATTTAATTTCCCTACAGCTCTGAACACCTGATCTCCCTGCAGGTATATGATAAGAAGGAGAAAGGAGATTTGGCAATGCATTTTGTTTAACTCTCTGTAATGTTACTACCACTGAACCTCACCAGTATCAGTCTCGGGCTGGACAGTGCCTGTCAGACCCTGATAGAGGCTGTATCGGTCTCCCTGACTCATTTGACACTAGAGGATTAAAATGCACCTTTCAAAATGAGTTAAAAAAAGCAGGAACAGAAGAACAAGACAGTTTCACCGCGCTGCTGAGCCCCCAGGCGCACCTGTGCGTCGCCCCGCTCCCGTTCCCCCCAGAGCAGGCAGGGAGGCAGGGAGGGGAGCCTGGAGGCAGGGAGGCAGGGAGGGGAGCCTGGAGGCAGGGAGGCAGGGAGGGGAGCCTTACCCAGGCAGAGCCCGGCGCTGCGGTGGCCGGAGACGAGGCGGGCGGCGCGCAGCCCCACGCGCAGCCCCAGGCTGTCCTGCCCCAGCAGCTCCAGGAAGCACACGCAGGCCGCGGCCGCCCGGGGCGCGCCCAAGGAGCGCAGAGCCAGCGCCCGCGCCTCCCGTGCCGCCTGCTGGACCCTGCAACGGGACACGCGGCGGCTTCACCTCTCCCAGCACGGCTCAGAGCTCAGCCCCCCTTCCAGCTACCCCCAGACCTGCTGCTCCCCGGGCCAGCGAGCACCCGCGGCCTTTGCTGAGCGCCGGCTCATCGGCAGCGAAGGCTTCGGGGCCTGAAGTTCCACATCGCTAAAAAACGTGGGTATGGGAATGGAGGCTCACACGCCATAAGCAGAGTTTGCAACTTAATACGCTCATCAAAAACTAAAGGCACTGGAATTGTGTGGCATTCACATTTTCTGGACTGAGAGACATAATTCTGTGTCTCAGGAGAAACACAGAGAGAAGAAGAGAAAACAATCTTAATCTCTGCTCCTTTCTTTCCCCCATGTAGAATTTACTATAGAGATTGTTTACCTGAAGTGATGACTTAATTAGATTCTAGTGAAACTTATTTAGGTTCAATGACCAATCAGATCCAGCTGTGTCTTGGACTCTCAGCAGAGAAGTCACAAGTTTGCGAGTTAATAGTTAAGTAAGAAAGAAGTGTGTATGTAAAATAAGCTATTCTTCCCTTAAACAGTATATTAAGGTAATATAGCATAGTTTTAATAAAGCTATCCTTCAGCCTTCTGATCTGGAGCCAGACATCATAATTTGTTCCCCGAGCTGGGGTCACCTTTTTTAGGACAGAATTGGTGTTACAATTAACAGAAACCCCTTCAGCAGCTGCGGGCAGCAAGAGCCTTTGCAGAGCTCACAGCCCACTGCAGCACCAGGAACCCCAGTCTGACCTGCAGATGGTGCTAAGAGAAAAATGCACCCAAAGAGGTTTTCCACAGCAGTCACTGAAACCATCCTGCATCCCTGACTGTCTGTTAAACCGTGACTTCGCTCCACATTAATGTATGGCTCCCTTTTTGCCCCAGTTTTCCCTGTTCACACAAGAGAAACTGCTCTATGTGGAAACAATGGAGAGAAAACCAGTGACTAATACACAAACCAGACATTCCAGAAACACAGTGATTTGTTCTAATTCCCACAATAAACAGCAAATTTCACACATTCAAGCAAGATGTGCCACCCTTCTGAACACCTGATTTTGAAGCTTCAGCCATAACATTTAATTCCATCAACCTCCAGCGCATTTTTTGCCTTACTAATTAAACTAAAGAAGTGCCACCATTACAAAATATCACAGAAAAGGGGCATTATTTTCCTACAAAGTCACCTGGGGGCTCAGGCTCCTAAAAGTAGAGCCCAGGCACGTTTGATCTGACTGGAATATCCTCCTCACTTCCCTCGTGCAGATTTTACTGAGGTGGCTCCAAGCAAAGCTCGCCTCCTTTCAGGTGATAGCCGATTTCTAGCCTGCAGGACAGCCCAGTCCCAGTGGCCAGCACTCTGTGCTGCAGGGGAGGAGGGATGCCCTCCCTGCTGGGGACACTCACAGCTGCCTGGGGGTTTTGCTCCGGGCCAGCTGCTGCCCCAGGAAGGTGCCGAAGGCGAAGGCAGGGCGGCCCTGCAGCAGGTAGAAGAGGAAATCCAAGCTCTCCAACACGGCGTGCCTGCTGACCAGCCGGGGGCTGGAGAAGTGGGGCAGCTCGCTCCAGGCATCTGGGAACACACAGCAGCACTGTCAGGGACACGCTGTGCTCCAGGAGCAGCAGGGCTGAGCTGCAGCACCCCGGCTGAGAGCTCCTCGGGCTCCAGTTCCCATCCTGGCACCTCCAAATCCACACTGAAATCCCACCCTCGCTGCAAAACACAGCTCTGCCCCACCTCGGCTTGCTTGTCAAAGAAAACATTGGTTTGCTAGCTTATATTTAGAGAATTTTCTGTGTTTAGCACAAGTTCTGCCTGTGAAGAATTTAATGCGAAAATCTAGAATTCTAGTTCAAAACAGAATTTTAGTAAATTACGCTTTTTTTTTTTGCTTTTTGAGTAAATTTATCTGCTAAATAATTCCCCTGGAAAGTAACTTATTTTATAGTAAAACATGTAAACCTTGGCAACGGACATACCTGACACAGCAAGGGTGTTTGCTGACTGCCAGCCAAATAATTTCCTGGGATCAAAGGGCATTAATGACTGGAAGATCAGAAACAAAATTAATTCAGGCAGCTTAAGAATTTCACGTCACTGTCCTGTAACTCTCAATTTCTAATTCCCTTACAGTTGCAAACATTTAAAAATTTAAATATTGCAATTTCTGCACTGTTAAACACCTTGCCCACTGAAGACTGATGGAACATCCCTCTGTGACATGCCAGCACTGCAAACTCTCAGGGTGCAGAGACCACTTGAAAGAGCAGCTCAGGATGAAGCTGTGAGCTTCAGCTCCACACCAAGGATCCCAAAGAAGCAACCCCTGGCCCCCACCCCCAGCGTTAGCTGCAAACAAACTCCTCTGCCCTTGTGCCCTGCCAAAAGCACTCTGTACCTGCAGAAGGTGGTAGAGAGAGATGTCAGGAGGCAGAATTCCATGAGCAGTGCAGGAGGGAAAGAGAGCAGCCTTGAGCTTGGGGTAAGGGCTCAAGGCCATTTTTAACAGCTGTGGATCAACTTTCTTTACAGGTTTCTCTGCATCTTCATTCTGAAGGACCTACATTGCAAGCAAGCAAAATTAACGAGGAGGAAACTGCATTCAGTAGCAACAAAACAATTTTGGGGTGTGCCGATCTACCCCATGGGAATTGGACATGCAGAACACAGATAGGATCATTTTTTTTTTCCTGTAAAATGCTTTTAAGTGGTATCAGACCCATCTTCCCCAGCACCTGATGTTGCAGGTGACTGTGCTGTGGGTCGGGACACTCTGGTCATCCCCTCATTTTTCTGTCACAGCCATGAGTGCAAGGACAGGGGGATCGGGGGGGTCAGGCAGTACCTGGTCGATGCCCCCAGGCCCATAGACCGTGGTGGCCAGGGCCAGCAGGGTCCTGCCCTCCAGCAGGATGCTGCTCACACCCCCCTGGCTGCTGGGAATCAGCATCTGAGCGTTGGCCAGACTCGCCTGGAAAATCATCTTGGGATCTTCAAAGGAAAAAAAGTGACATTTAACTTCATGTAAAAGTAGCATTAAACCATCAATCACACATTACAGCTGTCCTCTGACTGTGAAAAGCACTGAATTTTCTACTTTTTGCTGTCCATACTGGTTTCCCTCACTTTGTCTATAAACACAGAGAAGAGGAGCTAAGGTTTACCAAGCTTTGCCCACACAGATGGACTGGGCTTGAGCCCCACACTTAGTTTAGCACTGGAGTGGTTCAATTCTTTATCCTACACTGACCATGCTGTCTAAAAAAAGCTTCACTTGGGATCAGCTTTGTCTTTTGTTCATGTGTGACTCTGCAGAAGATGAAATGTTTAAAAGTGCAGTGAGGGGCACAAATTGTACTGGTTTTCAGTAAAGCAAACAGACAATCTAAGGGCAGAGAAATCAAAATGCACCACAGGGACTAGAGGAAGGTTTAATTTTAATGAGATGTGTGTTTTCTTATGAATTCTCCTTCTGCTCAACCTGTTGGGAATGTAACTGAACTGGAAGTGAGGATGATTACACACAGAGTGATTCTCACTTCTGTGCAGCCTCCAGATCTTCAAGCACAGTTCAAGCAGGAATTACAATCCAGATTTCAGAGATGAGGAAGTGATGGACAGGGGGTTTTTGCAGAGGTTTAACCCAGCTGTGCCCAGCCCTGGGCTAGGGCAGGAGCATCAGCCCCCTCTGCAGTGATTCCTACCTCGGGGATTGCTGGCAACCCCCCGGCACTGCACCAGGAACTCAAACCAGGGATGTGCTTCCTGCAGCTCCTTGTTATCCAGGACAGGGCAGTTGGAAGGGGTTAAACTGGAAATAAATGAGCAGCAGAGTGAAAATGCAGTATTGGTAACCACTGATGTAACACAGCATTAAAGACTGGAGCATCTCATGGGTGTTAAAGCCAAAAGTGGTTAGACAAACAACCAGAAAATGATGTACTGACTTTTCCTGGTCCACTTCTACATCTCTGGTGATTCCAGTGTTAGACTGTAATTAGAGCCCAGAAATTTTAATTGCCAAGTATCCATTAAGTGGGAAGTATTCATATAGCTCCAATAGCTAATACTGGTACCACCTTCAAACCCCAACTAACCCTAGATTAGGTGGAAACCAGCAATTTCCTTATCTGTGAACACATCAGGAGTCAACTCACACTTGTGCTCAAGAGAGTTTCTGAATTCTGTAAATTGAGTTTCTGAAGAGCAACTTGTCTTGGCTCATTTAGGATTGTATTGCTTACAGCATTATACTAATTACAGCTGTAATTGTTTCCTTTCATGACTGACACACAAATGAAGACAGTCTGAATAAAGCTTCAAAATACAGCATAAAATCTCACACACTATCCCAGAGTTTCTGGTAAATGACACTGCCAGGGCTGAGGAAAACTGTCCCCACCAACTGCTCAATTGTGTTTCCTTCTTTAAATCTGGGAGCCTTCGTGGGGTTTGAGGGATGGGAAGCATTCCTACCTGTAATAGTCCAGGTACGTGTACAGCAGGTACTGCAGGCTGTGCTCCAGGCAGTGCAGGACAAACTGAGCATGGAAGTCCAGGCCACTGGCAGTGCTGTATTTTGGAACAGGGTGAGGATTCTGCAGGACTCCCCCCAGGCACGACAACCTCTGGAGCAGCAGCTCAAAATCTTCCAGCTCAGAACGAACAAAAATTCCCTTTCTGTCAGAAAAAAAGCACAGACCCTGATCACACAGCTCTCTCTGAAAAGTTCTGAGGGGTGTTTCCAGCTCAGAATTAGAGCAGACCTTTCCCTCTCAGGATTAATTCCCTACTGAAGAAAACAGAGAGTGCCCAAAGCCATCTGCCTGTGCCCCAACAACACTGTGGTTACTGCAGGTCACTGCCCAGAGCGAGCTGAGAGCAGTGAAATGCTCAGCATTTCGTCCCTTGCATTAAGGTGGGCAGCAGGAATACAACCCAAGGGCTGAGGGAGGAGTGCTCGTGCCCTCGTGGCTCTTACTGTTTTTAGATAAGCAAAAGCAGGAGACCAAAATCACATTTACCAACGGATTTGTGCTGTTTCCAAAAAGCAGTATAAAAAACCCAATATGTATCAAGGATTTTATGTCTGACTTTGGTTTCACACAGGAAGGAGAGTGTGAAGCCTTGGGGGCCCTACCTGGCCAGCTTGTTGAGGATGTCCTGTCTCATGTAGGGGCTGCACAGAGTGCTCCTGTCAACGATGTCAGGGCTCAGGGGGGGCCAGGCAGCTGGACCACAGGGAGCCTGGCTGGGCTCTGACTCCTCAATCCAGGAACAAATACTCAGCCAGTCATGCTGGGCTGTCAGGTGCATCCAGAGCACCTCAGGACTGCAGCTCTTGAGTTCTGTGTTTCAAAAAGGCAAATGGATGAAACCAGCACACACAAACACTTCTGAGGGAAATACTGGTATTTTCTTACACAGAATTGTGGAATGGTTTGGGCTGGGACCTTAAAGAGCATCCAGTTCCTTGGGCAAGGACACCTCCCACTGTCCCAGGTGCTCCCAGCCCCAGTGCTCAGCCTGGCCTTGGGCACTGCCAGGGATCAGGGACAGCCCCAGCTCCTCTGGGCACGTGTGCCAGGGCTGCCCACCCTGCCAGGAACAAGTCCTAGTTCCCAATCTCCCATCCAGCCCTGCCCCCTGGCAGTGGGAGCCATTCCCCGGCTCCTGTCCCTCCAGGTACCTGTTTATAATGAACAGTTGCCAATAGGAGGGTGAGATCAAGGGAATTGCTCCAGCTTTTGGAGCCTCACGTTGGCGGAGCTGGAAGCAGCTCCCGAGGGCAGGGGACGGGACAGATGTGGCAGAGGGTGGCACTCACACGAGACAAGTCCCTTCCAGCCCTTCCAAACCCCTCTCCACAGGAAGAGCCCAGCCCCAGGACGGAGCAGGGTGAGCCCGCGCTCGCCCAGCTGCTGTGACCAACACGGTGACTCGGTGCCCACGGCGCTCCCGCAGAGCCCAGCGGCCGGCTGAAGCCCCGCTGGAGCAGGACTTGCCTTGGGGCGCTCTCCGGGGCAGCAGAAGCGTCTCCTGCAGCAGCTGGTCCCAGCAGAGAGCCCAGCCGAGGACGACGGTGAGCCGGGGGGCGGCGGGGCGGCCCCGGCCCAGCTGCGAGCCCAGCACTGCCCCGGGCCCAGAGAGCTCCTGCTCCCTCCTCCAGCGGCTGCACCTGCAAGGGGCAGGGCTCGGGGGGCTCAGGGGGCTCGGCCCAGCCCACGGCACCCCAGCCTGGCTCAGCCGAGCTCCCAGGGCCACGGGCACCGACCCCAGCCCCAGGCTTCACGAGTGAACAGCTGCCTCGTTTTTCCAAAGCCGACACAACAAATTAGGAGTATCATAGCAGCCTTGCCATTATTTAACTGTAAAATTATTTTCCAGGCTATTTAGTTTGCTGCACTGCAGGCATCAGAGATCAAAACCAGAGCGAACATCTGAGCACGAATAATTGAGTAGTAATTCTAATATTATTATTAAAAATGCTTTGTTTGAAGCAGAAGAGCTCTGTCACCCTCACAATAGTTTGTCATGACTCACACAACAGTTTGTCATGAGAGTACATGACAGTAACTGCTACAGTAATGAGAAAATTACCCAGTGCCCACACTGACTGATTTCTGCAAACTAAGTATGAAGTTAATGAAATTAAAGACTGTATTTCTTAGTGCAGTAAATCTCGCTGAATGTAGAATCCGGCACATCTTAAACCCTATTAACGCTATTAATTAACAATTAAAATTAATAACCCACATTACCTGGAAAGAGACTGAGTCTCTTCATTTTCCTGGAAGGATTCCGAGTACAAGCTTTCAACTTGATGCACAAAGTCAATCATTTTCTTCTCTTCTTCAGAAAAATAATTTTCTTCTTGTAAGACTTTCACCTTTAATTCAAATTAAAGCGTTACCTCTACCTGTTAAAAACATTACCTCCAACTGCCCCCAATTTTTATCTATCTTTAACATATTCAAGTTGTAAATGATCCTGCAGTAACCAAGGGTAGGAAAACAATTCTGGAAGCAGAGGGCATGCACTTAAATGACAAGAGGACTCCAGAATGTGAGAGAGAAGCAGATCAGAGCCATAAATGACACTGCAACAGCTCTGTCCTTCAGCTGCAGATGCAAAGGGACAGGGATGCTGCAGTAATGCCATCAGGAGGGTGCAGGTGCAAGCCCTGGCTGCCTCTGCTCTCAGGGCCAGCCCACTCAGGGGTTTCTTGCTGGACTAAGCTTTTTTCTGACCCAGAGGTGGGGCAACTGAGAGGTGTTTAAAAACTTTTACTCCATTTTCAGTCTCATGTGAAGGGTGAGACAATACAGGTGTTATAGTTCACACCACCACAATCAGAAGCCAACTATTTCCTAATTACAATACATTTTACATGTTTCTTGGTCCATCAGCCTTAGCCACACCATGCTGTAAATGCCTTAAAGCCAATCATCTAAAATTACTCCTTGTAGGTCCTACTGCAATACATCTTTCATAGTTCTATTTCTCAAAAGTATCCAGTCTTATTTGTAAGGCCATCATTTGAAACTTATTTCTAGTTCCATTTCCAATGTCTGTCCTATTCCAGGGCATTTCTAAGTCAGCATTTATCTCAAAGTTTATATACAAACACACACTCCACGAGCCTTCTGTCAAACTCTGGAAGTTTTCTGCACACCCACTTCCCCAGTTTCCCTCACATGAACAGGCTCAGCCCTGCAGCCAGGCAGCCTTTGGTGCACTCACCAGGAGCTCCCTCACGTGCTTGTCCTGCGTGTGGAAGCAGATCTTGTGCAGCTCCTGCTTCACGTCCAGGCCCTGGCACAGAGAGACACTGGCTGTGTGCCCCCAGAGCAGACTGAAGGATCACACACAGACTGAACACAGCTGCTTTCCTCCCAGAGCACACAGCCCTGACACGCAGACCCCGCAGGCCGTCCCTGATGTCCCCAAGCCCTGCTAGGGCAGGAGAGCCAGCAGCTGCCAGCAGCTCAGGCAGCACGCAGCCACAGCCAGGCTCCCTCAAAGCAGCCCATCGCTCCCCCTGGAATCCCAGCTGCTCCCGTGGAACCAGCCCAGCCCGGGAGCCCCCCGGGAGCCCCCCGTGCCCGGCACGGTCCCGGAGCAGTGTAACCCCCCGAGCAGCTCTCACCATGTTCCTCAGCAGCTCTGAGGCCTCCCTGGGGCTGCCCTTCAGCAGGCAGGCGTAGACCAGGCTCAGCCCTGTCTGGAGGAACTCCTGCAGGCTCTCGGCAGGATGCTGCTGCCTTCGGAAGAAGATCTGGGCCTCTGGGATTTTGTTGCTTAGGATGGCCTCAGCAATGACTTCCTGAAGGGAAAAGCAGGGAACAAACTGCCCTGGATCATCCCTACGTTGATTTTCTTCCCCAGTACTTTAAGCTATTTCCACATAAATTATCTCCTTATATAAACTTCACCACAATAATAAAAACTGGGACATTCATTTTCACCTCTGGTGTCAGTTTTTCCCATTCTTTGCTCTCTTCTATCTCAGGCAGGTCTTCATCCAGCTCAGCTCCCGTGTGCCCTGGGGCCATCACTGGGTATTTCCTCAGGAATTTCCTCAGTTTAATGATGTAATCAGTTAAAATATCTGCAGCCTTCTGCAGGAACTCATCAGGTTCTGCCAAAAGCACCCAAGAGATCAGTTAATTGGCAATGAACAGACAGGATTTTAATGTTTAGCAGTGCTGAATTAATAAATGTGCTGATGAATAAACAGACACCCCTCAGAGGGAAGAGCACATCAGCTCTGTGCCCTGTGCAGGCAGTGACAGCCCAGCACTCCCAGCACCCTGTCAGGACACAGCCACAGCCCCACAGAGCTCCCTGCCCTCACTGAGGGGTTTTCCTGTCCAGGGACAGCAAAGGAGAACTGACATTTTGTATTAATCACACCAATTATTAGTCAGGTAAGTCCAATCTAAAACACAGGGATGAACATCTTTCACTCACTTAATTCTAGTATTTTTATGTTAATCCCAGGCAAATTTAAGCTCCTAATTAAAAGAATTAGCAGTTCTTACTTACTTAAATGATCACAGATTACTCAGTATGACCCAGCAGGAGTGATCTTACCCGCTGTGTGCACAAAGATTTCCTCCAGCTGCCTGGTGAGGAATGTCAGGGTGAGGTTCAGGAGCTGCTCAGAGAAGTGTTTGCTGTGAGGCTCCATATCATTGTCCTGGATTGCTGAGCAGAGCAAGTTTAGAGCCGGCCTGAGCTCCTCCAAATCTGCAAAGGTTCCAGAGACAGTTCACAGGTCTGCCTGCTGCACTCAGCCACAGGAGAGAGGGCTGCAAAAAGCCTCTGAGCAGCTGCAGGCTCTTCACTTACTTCTCAGGTAAGACTGGGAGGCAGCACCCCCAGGGTGCTCGTGCCCAGGGCAGGCTGCAGACAGACTGAAAACACTTTCCTTGCTCTTCAAAAACAAGTCCACCGTGTCCAGCTGGCGATTCTCCAAACCTGCCTAGGTAAATGTGAAAGAGAACAATCAAGCATGGATTTACACCCATACGCTGTGCCCTTCCTGCTGGATTCTTCCTCCATTCCCAGTGACAGTGCACAGAAAGGCAGAGGGGATGGAAACTCTGTGTGCAGCTGGAGTGACAAGGTGACCTGCACAGCGCCTGCCAGGCCCCTCTGCCAGGCTCTGCTCCAGCCCTACCATGCATCTTCACTCACTAAATGTCATTGCAGCAAATACTGAGAGAATCAGGACTCTGAATAACCTTACAGCAATTTTATAAGAACAGCACAATAGACACAGAAATCTAGTTCCAAGCATTTCTTTTCATATTTAACATTTTGCAAGGGGACAAAGACTGTCGCAGAAACTGGTGAAATTGCTTTTGGATCCAATTAAGAGGGAATTTTGAGCACTGCTTTGCTCTCTTTTATTTTATTAATGTGCATTCACTTTGCTGCTGTATTTCTTCCTTTGGGTTACTCATCTGCTTGGGGTTTTACTGTTTATTTAATAACTAAACCACCTCCTTTTTCCCCTAGGTTTGAGGAACTTTTAATTGTGTCTAAACCCATACTGGCATTGCTAAACTGCATTCAATAGTTGAAATAGAGAGTTTGTTATTTGCAAGACACGAGGCAGCCTTCCTCACCTCGAGGGCGTGGATGGGGATGGAGCACCTCTCCCAGCCATTGAGGTGACACACGGAATCCACCACCCCGGCGCTGTCAAACATCATCAGCCTGGTCAGGAACTCCTCCTGAGTCACCCCAAACAGGACCAGGGACAGACCACGCTCTGAAGGACACAACCAAGCCATCATTAGAGCCAGAGCAGCCACTTTTTGGGCAGCAGCAGCGTTTCTACCCACTGCTGCTTCCAGTAGAGCGAGGCAAAGCTGCAGCAGCTGTTTGGATTTCCCCGAGCAGGAATTCCACTGAAGTTACCCAACAGCAGCCAGGTAAAACACTAAAAACCCCTGAAGCAGCTGTCTCAGGACAGTTCATGAGCCCTCACCTGTCAGCAGCAGACACAGTGGCACCTCTGCACTGCACTCCACATAGACACTGCTCCTGCCGAAGTGGGAGCACGTCACGTCCTGGGACTCAAAATCCCAGAGCGCCAGGGACAGCCCCGTGTCCTGCGCCTGCAGCACAAACACGGCCTTGGCTCCAGTCACCAGCTTGCACTCCAGTTGCACCATTTCCTGGGCTGCTCCCACGGGGATTTGTGCCCACTGCTGTCCTGCTCCCCCAGGGGCTGCAGCCTGGCTTCCAAGCGCTGGGGAAGCTGCCTGTGTGACAGCCCGGGGCACAAAGGCCACCATCCTCTCCGGATCCTCGCAGACTTCAGGATCGTGATCTTCCAGATGGGTAAAAAACTGATACCAGGGCAAATTCAAGTCGTTCAGCAAACCTGGAGAGCCTTGTGTCCTTCTTCCCCTCACTCTGTCCCACAGAGAGGAGAGGTGTGCCTTCCAGGACCTGCCGAGGGGACAGTCACCTGTAACACCAGGTATTACTCCGAGAACAAGGCAGCTAAAGCTTTCTCAGTTCAGTAAAATGCACTTAGAGCTCACAAAATCCATCCAGCACGCTGCATTTTAACCTTACCATGGCCTCTTTATTTGCATTTAAATACTCCCTGCAGCCAAGCTGAGTGACCACAGCTGGATCAGCTGACAACGTCCATGTTCAGCATATTTTGTGAAAAGTTTTCTTTTCCTCACAGAAAGTGCCAAGTGAAAAATAGTAGAACACATAGTTATAGATAATTATAGTTATATATAAATATTCTACTATTTTTAATTGCTAATAAATAGTTAGTTATCGATTAAAAAAACGTAGAACAGAACTAATTCCAGAACTGAGCCTTTCTCATCTATACACCAAGTTATAACTGACATACCTTATCAGTGTCAATCCTCTGAGACTCAGAGGTAACCCCTAAGCAGCAATTCCTGTTTGGAAGCTATCCAGTGCCATACCTAAAGCTGTCTTGGTCCACCCCAAATTCAAAACATTTACAGCAGAATGGCTGATTTTACCTGTCACAGCTACAACTGAAAGAACAAATCAGCAGTTTATTATCAGTGATCCAGAGGAGGCAAAGGCCAGCCTGTGTCAGCAGGTCCTTCCCTCCTGTACCTGTCTGTGCGGAAGGGCAGCGACAGCAGCTCCATGCTGTGCTCAGAACTGGCCAGGTCATCCTCGTCCAGCCCCTCTGCAGGCTTCACTGGAAGATTTTCAGGATCTCTCTTACAAAGCAAATGTTCAGGGAACTGTCTGTAAAGAAATAAATATGAAATTCCACCTTTCTCCGATGATTTAAGATGGTTTTTTTTCATGATTAAGTCCTCCAGGAGCTCTGGGTGTAGTTTTCTCTCAGGGTAGCAGGTGAGCCATCAAAACCTGATGCTCCTTCCTTTGAGGTGGACACCACCTCTTAATTACCACCTGGCCCTAATTTATCAAGCTAAATCAGCACAGCTGTACCAGTACCGTTTGATAATTCCATACCCCACAGTACTTCTAAAAGGTGCTACCACCCACCCCTGAGAGCATCTCATCTCCCTGGCAAAAACTGAAGGGCAAGGCAAGGTTTATCTGCTTGTTAACAGACAGATTTAAATGAAGAGGTGTTACAGATACAGTTTCCTTTGTGAAAGTGGCAGAGAATAAATTAGAGGAAGACTGCAAGGACAATCTTACACAAAGAGGGAATTTCTGCTCTAGCACAGAAGTCAGAGTGAAAGGCTGCCAGCACCCTGGGGAGCTGCGAGGCTCAGGGCAGCCCAAAGCAGCCCCTGGGAGCTGTACCTGAAGTAGGTGTTGAGCTGCACAGCCAGGGCACGCTGGCAGGTGTCGGTCACCACGGCCGTGCTGAGGTCAGGGGACACTGCCAGGGCAGCCAGGGGGGACACGGGGGCTGGGCCCTGCCCCTGCCCGGCCCCCAGGGCCACACCGACCTTCCCCAGGGCGGCACCGTCAGAGCCATCAAACATGTCTGCAAAGAGCATCAAGGAAAAGCCCAGGCCTGCAGGGACCAACGCAGCAGTTACATGTTGCCCTGAGTTTTAAAAGTGTTTTCTTCTATAGTTCTTTTGAAAGTTTTAAAGTTCTTTTAAAAGTTTTCTATGCCTTCTGCTGTTTACATGTTTCTACTGGAGTTCTCACGCACTGCTGATGTAAATAATGATTGTTTTGCATTCTTCTTTGTGGGAAGAGAGAATTGATGGGCTGTTGGTTTGACCAGTGTGGTTGGAGCGTGGCCATTTCATCCTCCAATCCACTGTCACTTTTGGAATTCTATATATTGCGAGGTCAGAAATAAAATTGGCCCTTTTTCTCTTTCGAACTTACCAAGCTTCTGTGTACTCATTTCCTGTCCAATAGTGACAGTTACACACCAGGGGAAGGTGCTGAATTTTGCCTCCAGGGGGAGGGAAAGGCAGCCTTTAAAAAGCACAATAAAGCACATTTATTGTGTTTTAATGTGCCAGAGGAGATGAGCAGGAACAGGTTGAAAGCAGCAGCTGGTGGAGCTGCCAGGCCTGAGCCCCTGCTCATCCCAACACAAAGCTGCCTCCCAAGCTCCCTGTGTGCCTGCAGATCATTTCTGTTTTAATTAAGCCATGAGCTGGCAGCAGAAGTCAGCCTGTTACACACAGAGCCATGAATCAAACCCCTTAAGGAAAGCCATAAATCCAGACCTGCAGCGGGTGCTGGGAAATCCTGCACACACAACTCTGGCACTTCCCTACAATAAGCAGGATGTGGCTGCACAACCTTCCCTGCAGGCACCACTTATATCTCTGTAAAGAAATTTCTGCCCAGCCCTGAGAGCAGAGAAAAGCAACTTTGCTCTTCCAGATGATCTGCCCCGACCTCTCCTGCAAAGGATACAAATCCAGCCAGCAGAGTCCAGCAGGAACAGGATCCCCCTGCAGAACTGGGAGTCTGTTATTCTCCCCACAGCTCCTGGAGGCAGAGCCAGGGGAAAGCAGCCACAGGTCTCTGGGGATGAGTCCTCCCCAGGAAAGGTCAGGTGCACCAGGATGAACTGGTTGAGCAGAAGTTTGCACTCGTTGTTCCTAAATGACAGAATCTTCACAGAGAAAATTGAAGGCAGACCTGTAAATTTAAAGATATTTAAATGTTGGATTACAGACAGCTGGGGCTTTTGATTTGTAAAGGAATCCCAAAAAAATGACAGCTCAGATTCATTGCCCCAGTTACCATCCTAACAGAAATTAGGATTGAGTTGGGGTGATTGGTTTTCAATACCACTTTCTGTGCCAGGGACACTGATTCTAGAACAATTTCCCAAACTTTTTATGTGGCTTTTTCAGTGCAATGTTCTGTGAAGAACATTAAAAAAAAATCAGCACAAAATAGGATTTCAGTGAGCACTGAGAAGAAAAGCTATAAACTTTGGAAATAAAATATTTTAGGAAAATAAAATATTTTAAGAACATGTAAAATACCAAAGGCTCATTGTAACTGCACACCATATTTGCTAACCATAAAATACAAGGCTGAATGTTTAATTAGTCTTTGCAAGGTTATGGATAAGCCCTGTCTCCCTTTTCTTCCCATCAGTCCCAATATTAAAGTCAAAATTTGAGACAGCAGGGTTACATATATCTTATTAGAATTAATTTTTAACTTGTATCACTCAAACATGACCCTACAAGAGTTTAATTCTTTCTAACAATGTCACCTTTGAACACAGAAATGTGCCCATTATTTTTCAAGCCCATGAATCCTGCTGATCCCATTGGAGCAGTGTGGGGGTAGCTGAAATTCCCTAGTGCTCCATCCCACCAGGAGCAGCAGAACCAGACCTGCAGTATTTCACACACTGAGATTTACTCACTAATGTTTTTAGCTTCAAGGAGCTTCGTCAGCGTCTGTGCCTCACAACTGTGCAGGGAATTTGGGTTGTGTTTTCCATCTTCTACATTGAATTCATAGACAAACAGGTCGTGGCTTTGAGCAAGAGCCAGGAGTTTTGTCTTGTTGGATTGCAAACCATCATCTTCGGAGCCGTCCCACACGAAGCTGAAGATGAAACATTCAGGAAGGTTTTTTATTCCCTCTGCCCATCTCCCACGCTGACCACTCTGGATGTGCACTAATGAGGGACAACACCTTCCCTGCTGCCACCCCGGCCCTCCCAGCACCGAGCTGCTTCATCCCGGGCAGGACAGAGCCTGAGGAGCTCCTCCTCCTCCTCTCCAGGACAAAGGGCTTCCATCCTCTGCGTTCTTCACTTTGGCCACCCAGGACAGCAGGGATGCCCTGCTCCAGGAGGACACCAGCCCTGCCAGCAAGGGAGAGCAGAACGTTCTCCATTTCCAGACTCCCCCCCGCTTTCTGGGCCGAGAACCTCTCCGGGTGTGTCACACGGGGAGGGGACAGAGAGCCACCAGCTCAGCCCGGGGCAGGGCAAAGCCGAGAGCAGAGCCCTGGCACAGCACGGAAACACTGCCCGGCCCCGGAATGCCCCGGGCCAGGCTGGGCACTGGGGCTGGGGCAGCCGGGACAGCGGCAGCGTCCCCGCCACGGCTGGGCTGGCACGGGGGGGCTCCGAGGTCCCTGCGAAGCCGAAGCACTTGGGGTGAGCCTGAGCAGCGCTGCAGCTGCCCGACCCTGCCGATGCTCACAGCTGGCGTGGAAGCTGCCAGAGCAGACGGCAAAGCCACCACGTGCCAAAGCCACCACCGTGTGACCGCCGAGTGTCACCCCGGGCTGGCCCCGGGCACGGCTCAGGGCTCTGGGGTGTGAAGCCAACAGCCCGACAGACAAACCCTCCTTGTTTGCTCTGGGATCTGCTGCCGTGAGCATCCCCAGCCGGACAGACAGGACCCAGCCGGACGGACAGAACCCAGCCGGACAGGCAGATGTGACCCAGACAGACAGGCAGACAGAACCCAGCCGGACAGACAGATGTGACCCAGACAGACACACAGACAGGACCCAGCCAGCC
>QUSF01000099.1:512664-529572 GCA_003676055.1 Chloebia gouldiae | reverse complement strand
TCCCGGGAGTCTCTCCGTGTCCCCTCTCCATGTCCCGGTGTCTCCGTGTCCCCCCGTGTCCCTCCATGTCCCGTCCCCAGCCCGGACGCGTCTCCGCGGAGGCGCCGAGGCCCCGCCCCCGGATGGGCGTTGCTCCCATCCCTCCCCGCCCATTGGCCGGGCGCGGCCCCGCCCCCGCCGCCCATTGGCCGGGCGCGGCCCCGCCCCAGGCGGAAGCGGCGCGGGCCGATGGCGGAGCGCGGCCATGGCGCTGGCGCTGGCGCTGCTGTGGCAGGCGCTGGGCCGGCTGCGGCGGAGCCCCGCCGGTAGCGCCCGCCATGCGCCCCCGAGCCGCGCCATGGAGCACGACAGGGCCATCGAGGTCTACGGTGACTGCCGCAGCGCGCGGGGGCCGCGGGGCGAGCCCCGGGCGTGGTCCCGGTTTGCCCTTGGCGGGCTGAGGGGGAACTCGCCGGGTCCTGAGGGGCTCGGGGCGGGGAGGGGGCCCCGAGGGTCTGGGCAGGGAGTCAGGGCCGTGCTTGGCCCGTTGGGCTGGCTTGGTGTGGCTTCCAGAGAGCAGCAACATCAGCAGTGTGGGGAAGGGGGTGCTGGTGCGAATCCCTCCTGTGAAATCCTTATTGTGCTCGCTTGTCTCAGACATAATCCGCACTATCCGCGACCCGGAGAAGCCCAACACTTTGGAAGAACTGGAGGTGGTGACAGAGAACTGCGTGGAAGTGCAGGAGATAGGGGAGGATGAATATCTGGTCATCATCAGGTTTACACCCACAGTACCTCATTGCTCCTTGGCCACTCTGATCGGTGAGATGCCTCTGACCAGGTCACAAACAAAGGGCACAGGGCTCATTTCAGCCTGCTCCCAGTGCAGATTCAGCCTTGCCTGCCTGTGTTGGTTTGACCAGGAACTGCAGCTTGAGAACCCAACCACCAACACAACCAAACCAAAAACCAGACCAAACCAAGCAAAAAAAACCCAAATCCACAGAAACGGGGACACCCATCTGTTTGTGTCATGTTAGGGAATCTCTTCAAAGAGAACCTCTCAAAACTCTGCTGGGAAGTGTACAGAATTCCTTCTTTGCATTCTCCCAAGTTACTCCATTAATGTTATTGACAAATTGCAGCTCTTAAATTAAAAAAAATGACAATTTTCTGCTTGTCCCCTTTCCCTCTGCAGCTTGTGCTGCTCAGAGTACAAAAGGACATTGTTAGTTACACTGACTGTTAAACATGGATTCTCTGAAAATGCTCCTCAGACCTTGACTTTTACAGAAAATCTTTTATGTTCTCTTTTAACAGGCCTTTGTTTAAGAATCAAACTTCAGAGATGTTTGCCTTTTAGACACAAGGTAAAGTGCCTGGTTTGAAGCCTGTTTTAAATTCCATGAATGAATGGCAGCCTTCCTAAATTAAACACAGACCTTTAGAGACTTGTTAAAGAACACGTTAATTACCTGAGGATCCCTGCAGCTGATTTTTGGGTTTTGTAGCTGCTGGCTCCTCGCTCCCAGCTGGGCACTGCCAAGGGAGCTCTGGGCAGCATTCCCCTCCTGTGGCAGCACCCTGTGTGGGGGGGACAGGGTTTTCCTCCAGGGGGGAAGTGTTCCACTGCTG
This sequence comes from Chloebia gouldiae, assembly GCA_003676055.1. Classification (NCBI taxonomy): domain Eukaryota; kingdom Metazoa; phylum Chordata; class Aves; order Passeriformes; family Passeridae; genus Chloebia; species Chloebia gouldiae. The sequence continues at coordinate 527,958 of QUSF01000099.1, read as the reverse complement.
TGGAGCCCCTAACGCTGCTGATCTCTCCTCCAGCTGGAAATCTACATTTCTGAGGGCACACATTCCACGGAGGAGGACAGTGAGTAGAGCCTGTGCATGCTGCTGCTTCAGCCCCCTGTGCTCTGTCCTCTGCTGCCCTGCCTGCCCAGAAAGGAATCCCCTGCCTGAGCCTGAAAACCCAGTGGCATCCAGGTGTTCCCAAGGCTGTGAGGACTCTGTGACCACCTCCTGGTTTGGTTTTGTAACAAAACCCCCCCACTTCTGGAAGTTGCTGGTAACAAAAGTTGAGTAATTGACACGAGGAGCTGCCTCAGCTGTTGGTCCCACTGTCCTGAGCTCCCCACTCCAAAACTGGACGTTTCTCAGGCATGTTTTCAGCAAAGCTGGCAGGACCTGGATGTTCTGCCCAGCCAGAGCCAGGCCCTGCCTCAGCAGCAGCTGTGGAGTCCCAGCAGTGCCCTGGGCTTGAGCGTTCAGTGCCTGCCAAAAATGGGATACTGTGGTTAAAGAGCTGCAAACTCAACCTGGAGAACCTGGGCTACTCATTTACCCTGAATTGCACTCTTGATTTCGGGACACGCCACTGGAACACCTTAAATCCTTTTCCTGAGCTAGAAAAGTGACAGAAATTATCATTTCCCGTGGTTGCTTTGCTGTGACTGCGCTTGCATCTGCCTCGTTCCCCCTTTCCCAGTCTCCCCCTGAATGTCCTTTCCTGCTGAGCCCCCTGGTGTCCCTGGCAGCTCCTGAGCCCTGTCCTGGCTGTTTTGCAGTCAACAAGCAGATCAACGACAAGGAGAGGGTGGCAGCAGCCATGGAGAACCCGAACCTGCGGGAGATCGTGGAGCAGTGCGTGACTGAGCCCGACTAGGGACCCCAGCCCTGCTGCAAGCTGAGGAAATAATAATAACCAAGGCCTTGGCATTAATACTTGAGTTGTTTTTATCTTCCGTGTGGTTTTTTTTAAAGAGAAATTGTTTATAAGATAGATTTAAATTATGGGGAAGCAGTCTCTAAAGAAAGCCCAGTGTATAGTGCTGGAAGTTTGTAATTTTTGGTGTCCAGAGGAATATTTTGTGATTCAAAGCAACATATCTGCATTGCCTTCTGAGAGACGTTGTGATACAAATTCAGTTTTGCAAGTTGAATTTCTACATTGTTTCAATCACTGCACTGTAAAAATAAGACAGATACTTGTACTGAAATGCTGCTTTCTGGGTCCTGAATTTGATCTGTTTTTTTTCTTAAGCATCAAATTTAGATTTCTATTACAGAATTAATTTCATTCAGCTTCTTCGGTGTTGATAAACATTAAAGCTAAAATTAATTCAGAAAAAGAATTTGGAGCTGAGGGACTGGACTAGAACAAGGAGATTTTTACTGGGACACAATTCCTGCTAAATCCTCGAGCTCCTTTCCTTGTTAACATTACACATTCCTGATTCTGGAGGCTTTGCTTTATAACCACCCTGAGGGTGACGTTTCCCTGTGAACCAGAACTTGATCCTGCTTTTCCTTCTGACTTCCTGCAGTGTGGGAGGTGACAGCATCCCCCAGCCCCTCCTCCTGCTGGCTGCCACTGTCCTGCTCCTTGTCACTGAGCTCACCTGGAGCATCCAGAACATTCCAGCTGCCCCACCTTTCCCACTGGGGACGTTCCCCAGGGCTCTTCCCTGCAGCTCTGGATCTGAGCATGGATTTCCCTTTCCCTGGGATTCGGGCAGTTCCTCCTGCTCCTCGCAGGGCAGCAGGAGGATCTGTCCAGGATCTGCTGCAGGTTTGGGGAGCTGCTCCTCCCTGGAGCGCTCCCTGCTTCCACGGTGAAGGATCCTTGGGGCACAGTTCAAACATCTGTGGGGATTTCAGGGATTTGTGGCCGTTTTAATAAACCCCATAGAGCTTCCATGAGGGCATAGAAACATGGAGTGGACTCGGCATCACAAACAGGGAATGTTCCCTTGGCACAGCAGTGAACAGCTCCATGGCACTGCAAGGCCCCTCCCCTCAAGTGCCAAATCAGCTGAAAAAATTAATTGAAGGGGGAGGAGAACAATCCCCTTTTTTCCACAGGTTCGTGCAACTGTGAGAAAACACTTCTCAACTGCAGTTACTCAGCTTCAGTTAAATTTCAGTTAAATCTCAAACTCCTTTGTAGCCCCATGGACACACATGCCAGCACAGGGGACACATCCTGCATCCCACCCCACTGCTGGGAAGGGCTCCAGGCAGCTCATCCTGCAGGATGGACCAAATGCTGCAGGCAGCTTCAGCTGCCGTTATCTGCTGGCTCCTTTCCTGGAATTTGCTTGTTTTTTGCCCTCCAGCAGGGGGGTTGATATTCTCTTTTCAGAATGCAGCTATCTCTGCCAGCAAGGAGGTTCTGTGGATCCTGGGGCCGCGAGATAGCTGCTCCTCTCCCTGGCTGGGCTCCTGGGGCTCTGTGTGCCTGCTGGCCCTGCACAGCTCCGTGCCACCACCCAAGCTGCATTCCCAGCTCTGACAAAAGCTTGGAGGACAGGGAATGGTGGCCCGCAGGTGACTCTCCTGGTTCCTGCAGGGCCCTGGGGTCCTCAGCCCTGAGGGCTTTGTGCTGGGGCACAGAGGGTGAAAGTTCTCCGGAGCAACAATTCGGGAAAAGGGGGCAGATCCCAAAAGCAGGCTTCTGGAAGCAGGAATGTTCCCAGTTCCTCGGGCAGTGGCTCATTGCTGGGGCACTGGGGGTGGCTTCCCAGGAGCTGCTGCACTTCCCAGCGTTTCCATTTTTACTGGGCTGGGGATCTTTGTCCATCCCCGCCGCTGCTGCCCCGCGGACCGGGGTGGGCAGAGGCCTTTGGGGACACTGAGGTGACAGAGGAACAGCCAGGGAGCAGGAGACACCGGGGAGGGATCAGGGGACGGGGACAGCTCCAGGGGGATCCCCTCGGGCAGGATCTGGGGTGCTGGAGGAAGACGGGATGTTCCCGGAGGAACTCGGGATGCTCCTCCAAGCCCGGGAAGAAACACACGGGCCACCGCCCTCGCCTGGAGCAAAAAGTCCTAAAATTGTTCCCTCGGATTACGAATCCTTTGCATTTACAGCGGGGAGGGACAACTGCAGAGGGCACCAGCGACCCACGGCACCGCTGTGCCGGGAGGAGCTTCCCGGGGACCCCCGGCTGCCCCACGCCCGTCACCAGCTGCCCCCGGCGGCTGCAGAGCCCCCGGGGCTTTGCCGGAGGAGCTGCGGACAGGCTGGGAGCGGAGGGGCGGACAGGGCAGGGGTTGAGCTGAGCCGTGCAGGTTCTGCCCTGTGGGTGCTGTTTGCTGGGGGGATCTCGGAGCTGGGGGGATCTCGGAGCTGGGGGGATCTCGGAGCTGAGCTGCTCCTGGTCCCCCTGGCTTCGCTGCCTCCTCGCCTGCCCGGGCTGGGACCGTGTCCCTCTGCAGTCCGTGCTGAAGGACTGCTGACCCCTCTGGCTCCTTGGGAACTAAAAGCCTCCAGCTGAGGTCAGCTGGGCCGGACAGAGGCTCCTGGTGAGGTCTTGGAGCTGTGACCACAGGTGCTCTGCCAGGAGAGCCGGCGCTCCGGGGCTGCGGAAGCGCTTGGAGCATTCCCGAGGGCCTGAGACACAAACAAGCTCCTCCACCAGCAGCTGCTGCTGCTTCCCAACCAACGAGCTCCTCTTCCTTCCTGTCTCCAGCGTGGAAATGGCTGGAGGTGACCAAGGCAGGCACAAAGGTCTGAATTCTGGTCTGCAGCCAAGAGGCTCTCTCAGAGTTTTCCAGGAGACCTCAGAATCATGGAGTGCTTTGGGTGGGAAGGGACCTTAAAGCCCATCCAGCTCCTGCCCATGGGAGGGGGTGGCACTGGATGGCCTTTAAGGTCCCTTCCCACCCAAACCATTCCACAATCCTATCCCAAACATCTTTTGATCCACGAGCCCTTTCCTCCTTTCTCCCCACGGCAGCAGCTCTGTCTGAATAACATCCTGCTTGTGTTGAGACAATAAAAGCCTCCTTAGAAGAAGAAAAAAGGCATTTCTATATCCCATCCAAGCCTGCCTTCTGTCTGTGGGAAGCCATTCCCCCTTGTCCTGTCACGCCAGGCACTTGTGAAGAGCCTCATTCCAGAGACACTCACTGGAGGTGTCTCACTGAAAGAAAATATTGCAGATATTTAAGCCAGATGTGGTTTATTGTCACTGATAATGCAGTTTCTGTGCTGGTGGGAGGCCTGGCTTGTTACGTGGCTAAAAATGGCCTGGTGTCCCACAGGAGGGATGATCCTGCACCCTCAGCCAGCCACAGCCAGGACCCTGCACGTGGAAAGGCACTGCAGGAGGGGCTCACCAGATCCTGTGCCACAAATAAATTGATTTGCACAACCGATTTACCCCATCAACCCGGCTCATGTTTTAATCAACAAATCCCAGTTGCAGAGGGCAGCTGTGGATGATTTTCAGATGCAAAGTGATCATTCCTTCCTGCTGCCAGTGCCTGAACCATCTCCAATTAACTGAGAACCTTCGTAATTCCCCACGGGGAGGAGAAAATGTGAAAGCCACCTGCTTCCTTCAGTAATTGTTTAATTTGACACACTTTGTGAGCTGTGGCCATGAGAGCCCAACACAAGGCTCGTCCCTTTGCAATCCTGGGAGGGTGACAGGGTGTGGGGCAGATGGTGCTGGGGACAAGGAAACCAGGACTGGACACAGGTTCTTGGACCATAAAAACTTTACACCACCTTGGAAGGGAATAAAGCACAAATGGTGAGGTCATGGCTTGTTTTACATACAAATCACACACAGGAACGTCCCCGTTTGGGCTGAGTGCTGCTCTCCCCGGCAGCCCAGGGCTCCAGCCTGCCTCTGCCCGGTGCAGGGAGGATTGCCCTTCAAGGTCCCCCAGTTTTTGGGCGTCCTCCACAGCCTGAAGACTACTAAGGAAAGGAATTCCTACCTAAACGCTCCTGCCCTCCTCCAGAGACCAACCTGGCAGGAATCCCTCCCCAAGACAGGGAGGGATTTGTTCCCACACCGCTCCGGGAGCAGGCGGTAGGGGCTGTGCCTCAGAGTAAATGGGATATTCTAGTTAAAAATCAGCTAACCTGAAGAGAGGAGAAGCTAGATAAGCAGGGGGAAAAAATGGTTCAGCCTGTAAGGCCACAGAAAAACACCTTAACCAAGCATTACACTGCTACACATAGAGAAATCCAGGGACTGAGCACTTGGCTGCCCATGAGGGAGGGGATGTGCCACTCACTGCCAGGGCACTTCCCTCTCCTGCCCAAAGGCATGCAAAGGAATGGGAATGCCCTGGTGGACTCCAAACCTCGGTGTCCCTGGTGATGCCCCCTGCTCAGAGGGACGCAGCAATGGGGAGACAGAGCCCTGCACAGCCCCAGATGAAGCTGAAACTTTATTCCTCTGCCCTGCCTCCGCTTCTTAAATTAAATCTATTTCGCTTCAGTGCGTAAACATTTTAATGAAAATTACAGGAATGGGTTGCCAGCTTCAAGTCCCTTAAAGAAAAAAAAATAAAATCCCTGCCCCAAAGGGTCGGCAGAGCCGGTGGAATGCTGGATGCTCACCTCAGAGATATAAAAATAATAATAAAAGTCAAAGTTTGTGCTGGCCAGCCAACACCTTCGAGAGGCTGCAAACGTCAAATGATAGCACCATAAGCATTTCTGAGAGGCCTTCCCCAGCTATTGCTGCTTTCAGCTCCCCCTTCCCTTTGCTTCCCCGCTGTGTGCCCGGGCAGGGCGGCCCCGGCAGCTTTCCCCGGGACGAGGGTGGGGCGCAGCGGGACCCCAGCCGCGGCTGAGCACCGTTAGAGAGCAGCACGAGTTCGAGAGGCCGGCACAGCCGCCAGCCCCGGCCGGGGGCGCGGGGACAGCGCTGTCACCTGCGGGACAGGCGCTGGCGGCCGCGGGCGGGCGGGCGGCAGCTCCGGCAGCACTGGGCGCGCACGGTGGGCAGCGGGCACCGGCCCAGCAGCCGCAGCGTCCGGCAGAAGGCCAAGCTCAGGCGGTCGCGCTCGCAGGGGGCACCTGGAGGGGCGGCAGGAGCACGGGAGGGGGTCAGCGCCGCTGGCACCATGTGAAAACGAGATGAGCGTTAAGGTCCCTGCCAGCCCAGACCCCTGCAGGGGGCTCTGGAAGCTGGCAGAGGATGGGAGACACGGGCACAGCTCCCCCAGGGCACTGCCTGCTGTGGGAGCCCAGGACACCCCCCTGGCTGCCCTGGCTGGGGGCTCACAGACCTTGGCACCGAGTCAGAAACACCTACAGCTCTGATTTTAGCCTGTGAGAAAAACTGCCAGCTTTGTGTGAAGATTTACAGGTCACAAGAGTTTGAGTTAAGGTAACACCGGGTGAAAAAGTAGAATTTTGGGGTTTTTTAGAATGGGGTTCAGGAGGCAACATGGAGGGATTTGGGTGTGTCGTGTCCTTCTTCTCCTTCTTCTCGTCCTCTACCTTTCACTGTGATGGTGACACTTTTTATTGGTTTGGAGTAGAGACACACTGTCTAACATAGGTGATAGGTATTGGGAATTAATTGTAAATAAAGTGCACATAGTTAATAGTATAAAATGTGAACACCACCCTAGGGGGCGGGCAGAATGCCATGATCCCACCTGCTAGACAGAGCTTAGCAGGTCAGAGAAAGCATGTTATAGATAAGGAAAATAAACAACCTTGAGGAGCAAAACCAATGCATCTGGACTTCTTTTTTGGCTGCAGCGCTGGGAGGAAAAGACTTTTTACGATCTTGGGGCCATCTTGACCACAGGACCCCAAGAGCCCTCCTGCACCTGGGCACGGGCACCTGGGGCATTGCCCATCCCCACAGAAAGCACACCTGTGCTCTGCCAGCAGCTCCAAAGCACCTGCCCAGGGCAGGAGGCTGCCAGGGCACAGAGCTGAGCTGCAGGGGACAAACCCCCCTGTCCTGTCACCTCCTGCCAGCCCCCAGCGCCCCAGTGCCAGCAGAGCGGTGGAAAGGCCAGAATTCCTTTTTCTCTGAATTGTCTTGGTTATTTTGAGAACCTGCATCATCTGGTTCGCTTCCTGCAGGTGTCCTGCAGCCCTCAGAACAACTCCGGTGCTGCTCTGAGGACGGGCTTTGTTTTGGGAACGGCTGCTCCAGGCCCCACCTGGGCTCCATCCAGCAGCACAGACCCATCCCCAAATAGACATGATTTATAGGAATACAGAGCTGGCTTGTTTGAATTTTTGATTTCCTCCTTCTCTACTTTATCTCGTAGCAAGGCATGACTCACTGACCTGCAGCTTCTCACCCAGTGGTGTCAGACTCGCTTAAATTACATCAGTTCAAAAACCAGCCTAAGATTAAAATCTGTGACTCTGTGATTCCAATTTTACCTCCCACACCAGGAATCAAAACAGATGACAGCTTTTCTCTGGAGAAGGGCAGAGCTGATGCACTCTGGGACCAACCCCCCATTGCTTTCCCTGGGCACCCTCCACCAGGACCATGCAGAGCGGGGACAGAAACGGGGCAGGGAAATGGGATTTTCTCTTTCTCAGGACACTTCTCTGCAGGGATAACGCCGTGACCGAGCCAGGGGAGCTCTGGCTGACCACTGGCCTGGCCCTGTCCCCTCTGGGAACAAAGGCTGTGCCGGGGGAACGGCTGCTGCCCCCATTCCCACGGGAGCAGCCGAGCCCAGCCCAAGCAAGGGACGCAGCAGATGCAGGGCAGAGACTTCTCCCCTGGTTTGGGATTTCAGCCACAGCCCCCTCCCCCAGCCCAGCAGCGAGGAGGTCACTACACTTCCCTAAAACTTATTTTCTGTTGCAGCTGAGGTGTTTCCTCCCTGCCTCCCGAGCTGCAGCTCTTTGTGCCCGGCCAGAGCGTCCCTGTGCCCCCAAAAAGCAATTTATCACTGCTCTGCTGGACCAACAGCGCTGACAGAGCGGGGTGGAGGGGATCCCAGCTTCACTCCACCCCTCAGGCCGGGGGCTCGCTCCAGCCCTGCCCGCTGGACACCAGCAGTGGGTTTGCCCTGCTGGGCGGGCAGAGCAGATGAGAAATCCCTGCAGAGCCCAGGCCAGGAGTGCAGCACATCCCAGAGCTGCTGTGGGAGCACTGGAGCCACTAGGAAAAGGGAAGTGCTTGTTGGTGCTGTGCTCCACGGGGCTGTCAGGACAACATTCCCTAGGAGCATCCCTGTGGCTCCACAAGGCACCCCCTGGACGCCCAGCCCTGGGGCACTGGAGCACAGGAATACAGGTATTGCCATTTGCTGCAGCACAGGGATGGCTCAGCAGGGCTCCTAAAACACCTTGGGAGTGTCCCATGAGAGTGGCAATCAGCCTGGATGCCCACGGGTGGGTGGGAATGTCCTGGGCACCGCTGGGGGATGCTCTGCCCCTCAGGACATCCAGCACTCGCAGCTTCCTAGAAAGTTATTTATGGATCACAACCAAGCTGCCTCCTGCCTTCCTTGGAAAGAGCTGTGAAGGCTCACGCTGGGACGCTGCTCTCCAGGCTTGGAGTGATGGTTCAGCTCTTCCCTGCTCCCATCAGGAAATTCCTGTCCCTGCACCATGCCCGGGCAGCGCTGAGCCCACCCTGCCAGGGGTTGCTGCTCTCTGAACTCCTCCTCAGCCTCACAGGATGGGATCACTGTGGGAAACAGCAGGGATGGGCTTGGGATGGGGGAGAAGGGCCACCACCCTTGGCTGCAGGCGCTGCTGACCTCGCAGGAGACCCCGACAGCACCCCAGGGCTCCAAAGCCAAATGACCTCATGGATCAGAAAATATCCAGCTTGGAAGAGACCCACAGGGCTCGTCCAGTCCAAGTCCTGGCCCTGCACAGGACACCCCCACAATCCCACCCCACGCCCGAGAGCGTTCCCAACGCTCCCTGAACTCCGACAATCACTGGGAGTCGTTGGGGGGTTGAGTTCCCATCGCTCTCCCAGATCCTGCTGCATTCTCAGGGTGGATGCGTGCGGGGTCAGGCTCAGGTCTGAAAATCTTGGCTGAGCTTGTGATTCCTCCCTGGAATTCGGTCTTGGGCAAGGGAAGCTGTAATAAGCACTTAATTTGTCAGCTCTTCAGAGAGGGGCCTACAGAACCCACCCAATTTTCATTGAATCCTCTTACTGCCATTTCTTTCTATTAACATTTTTTTATATAATCCTTGCACTTCATTTGGAAACACGTTGCATAAGTCCATGCCAAATTTTAGGCTAAAGAAATAGCTTAAAGCAGGGCTTTAAAAATCCAGGCAAAGTCAGCACATTAGAGACTGAAAACCCCCACTTTTTTGGGGGCTGTTTTTTTAGGTCGGTGTGGAAGTCGCTTTAAATTTCATTTAAGCTTCTGCCAGCCAGACCTAAGCTTTTACTTTTATTCCTGGGAAAAACAAACTTCCTGGAACACGTTTTGTAAAAACAAGGAAAGGTTGAGCTTGGAGCTGAGCTAGCAAATCCAGGGAATTAGGCTGCTGACCTCTGGCCCTCGGGATGCTCTCAGAGCCAGGGCTGAGTTTAACAAGTAGATAACCCCAGGGTCCTGCTCTGGGGCTGAGGTGCCTCCCTGTGGTGTCTGGTGAGCACGATGGGGTGCATGGGGTGCATCCCCAGCTGCCAGCCTGGCCTGCACAGGCTGGCACTGAAACTGGGAGAAACCCACAAACCCCACAGTTTTCAGGTCTCAGCCCTGCTGCAGGCAACATCTCTCCCCTGCATTTTATCAAACCAGGGAGTCCTTTCTGGACTATCCCTTTCCCACTGACTCCTGCTGTTAATTAGCAGTTAATTAATTGCTCTCCATGCCTCACTCAGCAGCACCTCCTGGCCTCACCACTTGGATAGGGACTTACACGCTCAAACGACAGAGAAAATTGGGATTTGCTGCAATTATTTCCCACACGGATCCCTTGTGGACGACCTCTGTGACTTGCAGAACCATGACCAATTTCATTTCCTTGCTCAGAGCAAGCGGGAGCACCACGTTTAATTGCCAATTAACCGAAATACAGCCAGCCCTGGGTAGGAGCCAGCAAACAGGAGCAGTGGGACAGGGATGGTGTCTGGGGCTGACCCCGTGGGAGCAGAGCCTTCCCTCCCTGGGCCCAGGATTGCTGCTCCCCCAGCCCCAGCCCTGTCCCCTGTGCTGGCTGCTCCTGGGACAGGGGCTGGGCTCCATCCTGCACCCCTTCAAACACACTCATCCTTCAGCCAGGGCAGCCTGTACCTCATCCCTTTGGAATTCCAGGCTGGGACACCTGTGCAACAGCTGTGTTTGCTGCTGGAGCCAAGAACTGGCCCCATCACCTGCCTGGGACAGATCTGGGGAACGTGGAGACCTCCCTGCTATTGGATCTGCAGGAACGGGCACGAGAGAACTGATTCATCCCATGGCATGACCATGGCGAGCACCAGGGCTGCCCTGCTCTGTCCTGGGCAGGGACAGGGACGTGTCACCACCACCGGGGTCTGCCGTGTCCAGCACAGCCACCACCCTGCAGTGCCCAGCTGAGTGACCACCTCCATTCACCCCCCGTTCCTCCTCCAGCACACAGCCATTCCCACCTTTCTGCTTTAAATCTGTCTGATCTGCTGCATAAGCTGCTGCAGGCTTCTCCAGGCCCTCACGCAGACCTGGGGCTCAGCTCCTTTCCACAACACTGTAAACAATTCCCAGATAAATGTCCCCAGCCTCTGGAGCATCACACCGAGGCACCGGGGTGCCCACGGCTCTGAAGCTCCCAGGAGCCATCTAAGGACACCCTCACAGCTGGCTGCAGCTGTAATGCAACAGCCACATTCAAAAGTAACCTTGGTGGAATCTTCAATTAATTTATAATTGGCAACAGCTCAGGACTCTGGTTCTAATTAATCCTGACCTCCTTTAATTGAGGAGCCGATTGCTGTGAGATGTTTGTTTGTGCTTCATCTGTTCCATCTCTGCTCCAAATCCATGCGATAGTGCTTTGAACACTTAAACCCTGCTGGGGTTATTGGCACTTTTGTGTCCAGTGAGGACAGGGCCACTCACAGAGCCAGCCCTGGTAGTGCTGGTACAGGAGCACCTCGTGCCACAGGAGAGAGAGGCTCCTGTGCTCCTCACAAAAACATGGATCACTCCAGCCTGAGACCATCTTGTGCAGCAAAGATCCCCTGAAGCACAGGAAAGGCCTGGAGTTACATTTATGTCTTTCTGGGAGCCTTTGCCTGTGCATTTACACATCTGGGATTTCCTGCCATGTGAAAGTTTTGTTCCCCTTCATGCTTTGGCTGGAAACGTTTGTATTTCCAAGAGGCGTTTCCTGCCCTGGGCTGCAGCCAGAGCATTTATGTAATTTTTGATCCAGGATTCTACCATTTATTTTGTGCTTCCTACACATCTCGGTGGTTATTCTGGTCCAGCCTTGGCTCCACAGCTCTCATCACCAAGCCTGGCACGGAAATTTTCCCCTGACCAAAACAGCCGGAACCACACCTCGTGTCTTGAGCAGGGCTGACTCATCATTTCCTAAGTGCTGGAGTGCCCCATGGCCCGGCAAATGCTCCAAAAAAGGAGCAGATTAACGGCTAAAAACATCCTGATGGCCAACACTGCCAGTGCCCAAATCCCAGTTAGCCAAAGTCAACGCTCCTGCCTGCTCTGGAATTGGTGTTGGGAGGAACACGCTGGGCACGGGACAAACAGAAAGAGCTGGAAGGCTGGAATGGGTGTCCCAGGCTGCACAGGGACCTCAGGGATGTGTGGAGCAGCCATGGATCCAGGTCCTGCACCCCAGGCACCAGCTACTGCTGCGCCCCCATCTCTCAGCCCTCCCTTTGTCCAGTAAACCTCCCCGAGGTCCAACAATACTTTCTGGGCAGCCAAAGAGCTTTTCTTTTGCACAGACACATTAAAGAGATAAAGCTGATAAGCGACTGACAGGCCTGATATCAGTGACATCTAATCTCTCATTATACTGCTTTTCTGTAAGGGCTGTTAACTCTTGCAGCCCCCAGATTTCTGTCTCCCAGGGAACTGCCTGGTGCTTGGGATGTGTCCCTGTGAGTGGAAGAGGGAGCAGAAGCCAAGTGAGTGCCCATGGTGTCGCCAAGCACTGTGGCTGCAGCTGGGGCAGGTAAATGACAAACAGGTTGAAATGAGGCCGGCTCCCTGGAGCACCTGCTCAGACACACCTGAAGATGCTGGAGAACTGCTCCTTTATTCCATCTTCTGATGCTGGGCCCAGCTTGTTTCACAAGTCTTGTGTTCTGGGACTTTACCACTAAGCAGCTTCCTGAGAGCTCCATCACTGGGTATTCCCCTGTGCCCTCCTGTTCCTGAATGTCCCGCTGCCTCTGGATGGGGTCCCTGGGGTGTCCCTGCACTGGGTGACACTGCTGACCCCAGCAAGCACATCCCAGCTCACGTCTGTGCCAGCAAAACCCTGCTTGGCCCCTGAGGGACGGACGCTCTGCCATTTGCGGACAGCTACAACATTCCCATTCATCATCAAGCAGCCAAGCCAGCCTTCCCCAGCCCACGCAGGAAACGCTGTCCCCATCTCCCAGAGGCCTGGCAGGCCGCTCTGCGGGCCGGTTTTACCTGCTGCTCACCTGGCTGGGGGCTGTCGCAGTCCTGCGGGTTGCACTTCTGGGTGCTCTCCGGCCAGGGCTCGTGGTCGCAGAGGCTGCCGTCCTCCTGGGCCGCGCCGCTGCGCGTGTCGATGCACTTCACCTGGCGCCGCTGGATGCCCCCTCCGCAGGGCGCCGAGCACTGCGGGGACGCGGGGCTCAGGCCGGGGGCACGGCCTGGCCCGGCCCGCTCCCCTGCAGGCCAGCAGCCCCCTCACCTGTCCCCAGGAGCCCACCACCCAGGTGGTGCAGGGCTGGCTGTTGCAGGGCCGGGTGCTGTTGGGCCTCAGCGTCTCCTCGCAGCGCCCCGGCTCCGGGCACGTCACCAGCCGAGCCTGCTCCCCGCCGCCGCACGGCTCCGAGCACTGCGGGACAAACCCGGCACGGGCTGGGAGAGCTGCGCCAGGAGACGGGTCCAGGGAGAGCCAGAGCCGCTCCAGGGCCTGAAGGGGCTCCGGGAGAGCTGCAGAGGGGCTGGGGACAAGGGATGAAGGGACAGCACACAGGGAATCCCACTGCCAGAGGGCAGCCATGGATGGGATACTGGGAATTAGGAATTGTTCCCTGGGAGGGTGTGAGGCCCTGACACAGGTGCCCAGAGCAGCTGTGGCTGCCCCTGGATCCCTGGCAGTGCCCCAGGCCAGGTTGGACACTGGGGCCTGGAGCTCCCTGGGATAACAGCAGGTGTCCCGGCCCTGGCAGGGGTGGTGAGCTGTGCCCAGGCCAGCCCGTGCTTTGTGGCAGGCACATTCTTCCCTCTCTCAGGATTTTTCATAGAGGATCACAGAGACAAGAAAGAGCAAACAATTTCTATTCCTGCTCCTTGTTTTCCCATGTGGAATGAGTTTGGAGAATTGTTTCCCTGGGGTGATTGCTTGATTGGATTCTGGTGAGGATTGTTTGAGCCTGATGGCCAATCCAACCCACCTGTGGCTGGGCTCTCAGAGAGGGTCACGAGCTGTGGGTGAGTCAGATATGGGAGTTAGAAAAAGCAGGTTTGTAGTTTTAGTATCTCCTTTAAATAGTATATTAATGTATTCTAGTATAGTTCTAATAAAGAAATCATTCAGCCTTCTGAACGGCAGTCATACATCGTTTCTGCCCAGCGGGTTCACCTGCATTTCCAACAGTACCTCTCTCCAGGAGGACGTGTACCAGGCCAGGCACGGCGCGCTGTGGCACGGCAGCTGCGCCGGGGGCTGCGGCAGCCCGGCCTGGCAGTGGAAGGGCCGCAGCAGCCGCTGGTCCCTGGTGTCAACGCAGTGAACGTCCCGCACCTTCGTGCCCCCGCCGCAGCTCCTGGAGCACTGCCGGGGACACAGAGCCACACTGGGGAGGGACACACAGCCACGGAGGGGGAGGACACACAGCCACAGTGGGGAAGGGCAGCACAGCCAGGCAGGGTGATCCCTGTGGGGATGGGAGGTGACCCCAGGGACACGCTCTGCCCCGGGCTGGGTTCAGCTGACACCACACCTCCTCTCCCCTCTTGCTCTAGGCCAAGCCAGAGCACAGTCTGTGCGGCTCATCTGTCACTGGCACCCCCCTGAAACCAGCTGGTTTCCAGCTGGAACAAGAGCAGTCTTTATGCCTTAAAGAACTGATGATCCCAAGGAACAACAACCACCCAGAGCAAGGAGGGCTGCTCCCCACCAGCAACCGTACCAAATTCAGCCAACCCAACTGCAAGCAGCCCCTGGCAGGGCAGCGTGGCCAGAACACATGACAAATCATAGAACCACAGAATGGCTTGCAGTGGACCTTAAAGACCACCTTGTTCCAAGCCCCTGCCATGGGATGACACCCGCTAGACCAGGCTGTCCAGCCCCACCCAACCTGATTTCATCAAATCACTTTGTTCAGCTTCTACAAATTCCTGACTTTTCTACCAGCCCAAGAGCAGGAAACATGAAAATACTGCGGGATGAGCGGTTTAAACCCCACGGCAAGTGCAAACCTTTACCCATGTGAGCCGTGGGGCAAGAGCCCTCCCCAAGAGCAGGTGTGACCCCACACCTTGCCCCGTGGGTTTTGGGGACCCTCCCTCCCCCCCGGCCCCGTACCTTGCTCCAGTTGCCCACACGCCAGGCCGAGCAGGGTCTCAGGGAGCACCTCCGGGCGGGCACGGGCCTGTCGGCCGCGGGACAGCCGCCGTCACTGCCGCTGCTGCAGCGCACCGGCCGCCACACCGCGCCCAGCCCGCACGTGGCCGAGCACTGCAACACAGGGAGCGGCTGCAGGGCACCCCAACCTGCCCCAAAACCTGCCCCCAAACCTGCCCCCAGCTCTGCAACACAGGGAGCGGCTGCAGGGCACCCAAACCTGCCCCAAAACCTGCCCCACATCTGTACTGGCCATGTCACACTTTTAATGGGACTCACCACGTACCTCACTCCAGTTCCCGACCTCCCAGCTGGGCTTGGCAGGGGCTGCTGCGGTGGGCGATGGTGGAAGCAGAGCCTCCTCCTCCTCCTCCTCCTCCCCCTCCTCCCGCCTCTCCTCCCAGAGCGGGGGGGGCAAAGGGATGAGGTGGGACAATTCCTGTCCCCCGTCACTGGAGGCAGGGGTCCCTCGGGGTGCCCACGGTGATGGGTCCCTCGTTGATGTCCCCGGGGGTGCCCACAGTGAGGGCTCCTCTGCTGATGTCCCCAGGGGTGCCCAAGGTGAGGGCTCCTCTGCTGATGTCCCTGGGGGTGCC
>QUSF01000099.1:501693-512654 GCA_003676055.1 Chloebia gouldiae | reverse complement strand
CTCTGTTGATGTCCCTGGGGGTGCCCACGGTGAGGGCTCCTCTGTTGGTGTCCCTGAGGGTGCCCACGATGAGGGCTCCTCTGTTGGTGTCCCTGGGGGTGCCCATGGTGATGGGTCCCTCGTTGATGTCCCCGGGGGTGCCCACAGTGAGGGCTCCCTCGGTGCAGGGACGCTGAGTGGGGTCCCATGGGAGGTCAGCTCGGTGCGGGGCGATGCCAGACCCGGGTGCTGGGACACCCCCTCTGTCCCCCATTCCAGGGGGGACCCTGCTGTGTGGGCAGGTGGGCCACGAGCCGGGGCTGTGGGCACGGCTGGGACCAGGGCATCCTGCTGGCTGAGGCCACTGGAGGTGAGCTGGGGGGCTGGCCCGGGCACGGCAGGGGACAAGGACACTGGAGGGGCTGTTGTGGCCACCGAGGGGATTGAGGTGGGGGCTGTGGGGGTGTGGAGCTCCGGCTGGTGCCCTCCCTGTCCCACAGCATGTGCCCTCTCCATCCCGTGGGATTGCCCTCCTGCCCGCGTGCCCAGCCTCCCCTCTGGCGTTCCTGCCCACCCGTGCTGCTCGCTGGGCCGTGGGGCTGCACCACCGGGCTCACCGGTGGTGGCCGGAGCCATTTCCCTGGAGTGCCCGTGGCCTCTCGCTGCAGCCCGGGCCGTGCCGTGTCCCTGTGTGCCCACAGGGCCCCCGCTGCCCCGTGCTGCCGGCCCGTGGGCCACGTCCAGCCCGGCACCGGCCCAGCCCAGGCCGGCTGGCTGGGGAGCCCCGGGAGCGGGGGCATCCTGCCCGCGGCTGCTCCTGGAGGGCACGGCTCCGCGGGGCTCAGCCCGGGGCGCGTGGCCCTGCTTCGCAGAGCTGCGGCTCACGGAGCTCTGGGTGGGCGGGGGGCGCCCAGAGTGGGGCACGGGCACCGCACCCTCCTCCTCCTCCCCCAAAAAGCCAGGGGTGGTGTAGCTTGGAGCGGCTGATCCCACGTCCTCGGGGACCATGCTCAGGAGGTCGCTCGTGGCTAAATCCCCAGGCTCCGTGCCTCGCCCATCCACAGGAGCAGGAGTGTGTCCCTCCTCGGTGCCTGGCTGCTGCTGGCTCTCTCCTCCCAGCTCGGTGGTGAGCAGGGCCTCGGTGGGCAGCTCCCGGGGCCCCTCCGTGCCATCAGGGCTCAGCTCTGGCTTCGGCTCCTCGCCTTTGCTCTCCTTCTCCGTGAAGGGATAGTAAGACAGATCCTCGTGGAAGTTGATAAAGTTATAATCATAGTAAAAATCATCAACAAAGACATTTCCTTTCCGGGCTGAGAAGTCCTCCTCGGTGATGACATTGACATCGTTGGACTCTGGGATGTTTGGGATTACGGGGTTAAATTTAGGAATGTGGTTGGTGGGGATGTAATGGATTTCATTAAATATCTCCCTGCTGGAGGAGCCGCTGCCAGACCAGTCGGTGCCGCTGTCCCATTTGTGGTGGCACTGTGGCAAGGAGCAAAGCCTCTCGGGGCTGGGTCTCTGGGCAGGGTCACACGGGGGGGCCCCGCTGCTGCTGCTGCTGCTGCTGCTGCAGTGCACTGGGCGCCGCTGGGTCCCGTTCCCACAGGTCACGGAGCACTGGGGAGGGAAGAGACAGGGACAGGTCTGTGGGGCACGGCTGGGAGTGGTGCCAGGGCTCCACAGGGCTTTGGGCACAGGGCTCCCTGTCACTGTGCCAGCTCCCACCACCCCAGTCCCAGTCCCAGCCAGGGGTACTGCTCATCCCAGCAAGCAGAGCATTGCTGCCCAAACCCCCCCTGGGGCTGCCCCCCGAGCCAGAGCAGGGCTGGAGCTGTGGGGACTTTGCTCAGGGTGATCCCTGACCTGCTCTCCAGCCAGAAACAGTTTTCCCGGGAGATGGAGGCTGGGAAGGGCAGGGGTGAGATGAGCTAATAGGCCTTTCCTGTGACTTATTGCCATGAATTGCATCTCTTCTTCTGGAAGAGCATTCTGTGAAGCAGGGAATAACAACATGGGTGTTGTCCCAGTAGGGAAAAAGCAAAGGTCAGGAAGGAGCTTTGCTGGGGACACACCATTCCCCCATAATGGGCTCTTTGAGTTGGGTCACCACAAAAGAAACTGAGAAGCTGCAAAGGAGAACAGCAGCATTTTCTGCTGCATCTGGGGCTTGGAGCAACCCAGACTTGTGAGAGGTGTCCCTGCCATGGCAGGGGGTAGAACCAGATGAGCTTTAAGGTCCCTTCCACCCCAGAGCATTCCAGCATTCTCTGGTAACACCACGTGGCCACCACCAGGCATTTCCAGAGCTGGAATCAAACCCTGGCACACAGCAGCACCTGTGAGAGGGCTGCGAGGAGCTGCTCCCCTGAAGAGCAACACACCAGCCTTCTGACTGCAGCAGCTTCTCTGCAAACTCCACAAAGCTGGATGTGCAGTGCTTTGGGGCTCCCCTGAGGCACCGAGTCCCAGTGCTGCAGCAGCTGCGGGCCACCCGAAGCCCAGAGAGCCCCTCTGGCAGGGCCGGGAGCTCCAGTGCCACATGGGCACACTGCTCCTGCCTGCAGACAGAGCTGCCCCACCCTGCTGGTGCTGCTGACAGAAGGACCACGGCTCTGGGAAGCTTCCAAGCCCCTCCAATCCCCCTAATTATGGTGGGGTTGGAAATGGAAAAGAAAGAGGGCTCTCCTTTAAATTAAAGGACAGAAAAATTGCAGAACCTCAAAATCCCAAACACATTTCTCCAGGGCTCACATATCCACTGGTGCCAACACCACAGAGGCCAGCTGTGAGGGCTGGGGCTGCCCTGCCCAGCACTGACCCACCAACAAGCCATAATTTTCCCTTTAAATCATTGCATCCATCTTTCTCAGCCCTTAATTGTGGCTTTTGTGGGCCCCTAGAAAAATAGTTCCAACTCGCTCTCATCTAGCCTTCAAATCCTCTGTTCACATTTGATTCCATTTGTTCCTTAGCAACAAGCTCTGTTCCCAGGCTCTCTCCTTTCTCTCCTGATATTTGTCTTCACTCTGAACACTTTTGGAATGGCTGTTTAAATTAGGAGTTATCATTTTCTGGTTGAAACCCTCAGCCTGTGGTTAAGCTGATTCACAAAAACAGAAAAATAAATCAAGCCTGCAGAGAGTGTCACCATTAATCACCCCATGGAACCATTTGGGTTGGAAAGGACCTTGAAGATCACCCAGTTCCACCCCCTGCCGTGGGCAGGGACACCTTCCACTCCACCAGGCTATTCCAAGCCATGTCCAGCTGAAAACCTCATTTCTGCCCTCCTTGTGCCAAGCACAGCGCATGGCCCTCACTCTGTGTGAGGGAGCTGCAAAGCCCAGGGCTGGGGAAGAGTTAAACCTCACCCTGAGACCTCTCCAAGCAATGGAATTCCCATCCCTGGGAGCTGCTGAGCCCACGGGACACAGCCATGGATTTCTGGGGCAGGCTGAGGTGTCCGGGGACCCCTGTCCCCAGCTCCCACCCCTTTGCAAGGCGCTGGGACATGCCCAGTGTGCCCTCTCACCTCAGACCAGTTGCCCACAGCCCACGGGGAGGGACAGGGGACCTCCGGGTGGCAGGGCGCGGTGGCATCCGGCTTGGCGAGGTGCTGGCAGTCTGCTGGCTGCAGGGCCCTCTGCTCGTCCAGCCCCACGCTCTGGATGCACAGCACCGTCCTCTTCATCAGCCCCGCCCGGCCACACGAGGCCGAGCACTTCTGCCACTCACCCACCCACCACCTGTGCAGGGACAGGGACAGGGACAGGGAGAGAAAGATCTCAGCCAGAGCAAGCAGCCGTGCCCCAGGATCCATCCCGCTGCCCATCACCTGAGGCCATGGGGAAGGGAGGATCCCCCATGTGTCAGCCCAAGGTCTGGGAGCTCGCACAGAGGGTCGGGGATGGGACAGTCCCCGAGCTGTGCCGGGGTTATGTGCACAGAGGCAGAGAGGAGCATCCTGCCAGGATGGGACCTCCTGTGAAGCTCTGCCTGTGGGCAGGCAATGCCCGGTGGCCACCAGGCAACCCCAGGGATGCTGTCATGGGCCAAGCCAGGGCGAGGGAGGGGAGGGAGCGGGGCGGGGGGCACCTGGCCGGGCAGGGCTCCTCGCTGCAGGTGCGCTGCTGGTCGTCGGGGCGCGTGAGCGCGTCGCAGAACCGCTCCTCCACCAGGCCCGCCAGCCTCTCCACGCAGTGCACGGCCTGCCGCTGCACCCCTGCGGGAGGACGGGCACTGAGGGCACCCCGGGGCACCCACTGGCACCCTGGGGGCACCACACGGGCACCGGCACGCCTTTGGAAACCCAGCCCAGCAGGCGACAGGAGGCTGTGGCAAGCGCATTTCTCTCCCTCTCAGGATTTTTCATAGAGGTGCACAGAGAGAAATGAAAAAATCAAACGATTTCTATTTCTGCTCCTTGTTTTCCCCATGTGGAATGTGTTTGGAGAATTGTTTCCCTGGGGTGATTGCTTGGTTGGATTCTGGTGAGGATTGTTTGAGCCTGATGGCAAATCCAACCCACCTGTGTGTGGACTCGAGTGAGAGGGTCACGAGTTGTGTTAGAGTTAGAGAAAGTAGTATGTAGTTTTAGTATCTTCCTTTTTATATAGTATATTAATGTATCTTAGCCATAGTTATAATAAAGAAATCATTCAGCCTCCTGAACTGAGTCAGACATCATCAGTTCTTCATTCTGCATTTACAGTAGGAGGCCCTTGGCG
Organism: Chloebia gouldiae; assembly: GCA_003676055.1. Classification (NCBI taxonomy): domain Eukaryota; kingdom Metazoa; phylum Chordata; class Aves; order Passeriformes; family Passeridae; genus Chloebia; species Chloebia gouldiae. The sequence continues at coordinate 507,948 of QUSF01000099.1, read as the reverse complement.
AGCCTGTGCCACCAGGACAGCAGGGAAAAATGAAAGCACCACTTGAACTGGGAAGTTGACTTGTGCTGAGGCTGAGATGCCCTAGCAGAGCCCCTGGCACCGGGGCAGCAGGGCAGGGTGGCAGCGGGAGCAGCCGTGGAGCTGCACCGGCCTGGCAGCACTGCCCGGAGCTCAGCCAGCCACCGTGGGCACTGCCAGGTCTGGGGCCAAGGGGCAGCACTCGGCTCTTTTGGCAGCCCTGCCCCAGCCCAGCTCAGGGACAAATCACTGCCCAAAGGCTGGTGTCCCCAGGCTGCTCCCAGGGCTCTAGGGGTGACCTCAGCACACTGCCTCGCTCTGCAACACGTACTTGACCTGTGGCATGGACAGCTGTCACCACCAGCTCGGCTCAGACTGACAGAGCCCTGCTGAAGCTGCTGAGCTGGGCTCTGGCTCAAGCACTTGGGAGCTTACAGGGCCTTGGGACTCAGCAGTGCTCATTGTGAGCTCTCCCAAATCCACATCTCATCTCAGTGCAGGAAGAGGGGCTCAGCCCTCCTCCAGCTGCTCACCCTCACCCGACTCCTGCCTGATTCACTCCTCTATTTCCCTTCTGTTCTGGAAGCCAAGCACTCGAATCACACAAAGAAAAGCTTTTAAACAAAGCCCATGTGCTGGCACTCCGTGCTACCTAGAAAGCACAAGTGTCCTTGAATTCCCCTTTTTTCCAGTGCCAGCTACTCTCGAGGAAGAGCTTGCTGCTCCCAGCCTCCCCCGGCAGCGTTCCAGAAATGTCCCTCTGCACCAGCTGCCCCAAAAGCAGCCCTGAGGACCCTGGGGTACCCAGCCAGTGGTGCAGTGGGGCAGGATGGGGGAAGCAAATGTCCACACACGGACCCTGTGGGACCCCAGTGCTCTCCGTAAAACCCTGGATATCCTCCCCCCGTGGAGAGGCCCAGGCAGGCAGGAGACCTTCCACACTCCCTGATTTCTCTGAAGCTCTTTTGTCTCCATCCCGTGCCGGGTAACAGGACACCGAGCCAGGAGCGCAGCGCTGATAAAGCCCTGGGTTCCTGCTGAGCACCACGGCCCTGACCTCAGCAGATGTCTCTTTCTTCTTCCCCTAAGACCTCATGAAACCCAAGAGCCAGGAATTTCAAAGGCTCCACTGCCCGGAGCGGGTGTCCCGGGGGCTGCGCTCACCTGTCCCACAGGTGGCCGTGCAGGTGGTCCAGGAGCCGAAGCGCCACAGGAACTCGGGCTGCTCGATCTCGTTCTCGCTGTCGGCCGGGCGCTGGATCGTGTACTGGTACCTCACCCCGGGGTTGGTCTCCTGGAACAGCAGCTGGGGGACACAGGGGACAGAGGGGGTGAACAGCAGCTGGGGGACACAGGGACACAGAGGGGGTGAACAGCAGCGGGGGGACACAGGGGACAGGAGCAGGGCAGGGCAGTGGGGGTGGCATTGCACCGGGGGCTTCTCAGGGTGAAGGAGCTGCCCAGCAGGGCCAGAAGAACATGACCCTGTGCCCAGCTCCCAACAGAGCTGGATGCGATTTGGAGCAACCTGGTTTGTGGAAGGTGTCCCTGCCCACGGGTGGAATTTCCTAAATCCTCCCACTCCAGAGGGGCTCCTGCTGCTCCTGTGGTTGACACAAGCCCTGCTGGAAGCGCCTCCCGCACCCATGCTCACGAGGGCCTGGAGTTCATCCCTGTTTTTCTTAGCCTAAGCACTCCCATTATTGCCAAAGCTTTGTTGTTCTTGGAGCTTTGGCAGGAGCCAGGGCGTCTTTCCAAAACCTCTCCATGCACATTGAAACGTCGCTGTCCACAGGTTTTAATTATGTTATGAATCCCATAAAGTGATTTGTGGGTGCCGAGCACGCCAGCATTCCCACTACCAGCAGCCCTCGGGGGCAGCGGGCCCAGGATCCTGCTCACATCCCACCCGAGATGCTGCTGCAGGACAGGCAGGAGGAGGTTGTGGCTGCTGGGGCGGCCGAGCTCCGGGCGAGCCCTGCAAAGGCAGGGATGTTCTGGGGAGTGCATGGGGCTGAGCCACCACTGCCAGGGCGAGGGGATCCTGGGGGTCCGTGGGATGCAGCTCCGTGGCCACCCCCACCTCTGCACCACACCTGGCACCACGGGGGATTTCAGCCTGGTGCCAGCTGTGCCATCATGTGTGGGACGGTTCCCACTGGCTCCTGCAGAGGAAGGCTTGGCCTCACGGTCACAAGGATATTGATTCCAACAGCTTTGCATGAGCTGGCAGCTCCCTCACTCCTGCCTGTCCAGCCCAGCCAGAAGCAGGGGGGCTCTTTCCCTGCTCGTGATAAGATAGAGCCGTTTCCTGAGGCCTTTCCCCTTTCTCCTCACGCTCCCTCTCCTGTGTAAATATTCTGCGGAATGCTGCAAAGGGGATGAGGCTCAGCTGCAAGTGGTGTGGGCTGGGAACACTCCCCGGGCTGGCAGGGTGTGCTTGGCTGCTCCAGCAGAGCCCATCCCCTGGATGCAGGGAGGGCCGTGAGGGACCACGGCAGCTCAGCCCCACAAGGAGGGCGGGATCCATCCTACCTGGATCCACACGGGCTCCACGGTCGGCCCCGGAGAGGTGAGGTTCTCCCAGTTCCCTGTCCTCTTGTAGGTGAAGGTGGTCCCTGCCACCCTGTAGTCCCCGTTCCACTGGATGGTCCAGCCACCATTCAGGAAGTACTTCTCCGGGTCCTCGCTCCGCAGCGCCAGGAAATTCCCGGCTTCGGCCACTTCTTCAATCCGGATCTCCCTGGCTCCCACGGGGATAATCCCAATGTCCACATAGCCTGGGGGTGGAACCAAGCGTTGGTCTTGGTGGAGTCAGAGGTGTCTGAGATTATTTGGGTGGGTGCTGTGTCCCCTGGGCGCCAGCACTGTGCCAATCCTTACACCTCTATAAGGCACCAGTGGGCACCAAGCCCTACCCTGCCCCGAGCCCACCTGAGCTCCCTGCTGTCTTATCCCCAAAATCTGACAAGTTGGAATCAAACTCCCCTTCTGAAGGAGCAGCAGCAGCCCAGCTGGAGCAGGCACGGGGTGCTCAGGGGACAGCAGGAGGTGCCCTTACCCAGCCCCTCGCTGTCCTCGAAGGTCTTGTGCACGGTGTGGCAGGTGGAGCCGTCCCCGTGGCACACCCCGCAGCGATCCTCCACGGCGTGCGAGTCGATCTCGTAGTCACAGCCCACGTTCTGCAAGGGAGCCCCGTCAGCCCCACGCCTGCATCTCCCAGTCCCTCCCAGCACCGTCCCCGAGGGATTCACAGCACCCTGGGATGGCTTGGCTTGGAAGGGACGTTAAAGGCAATCCAGTTCCAAACCCTGCCATGGGCAGGGACACCTTCCCGGAGATCAGGGTGCTCCAAGGTTGCTCCAGGTTGCATCCATCCTGGCCTGGGCTGTGCTCTGGCTCCCTGAGGCCAGCACAGAGGCTGACACAGCCCGTCCCACTCACCCCATGGGAGCCAGCAAAGCTCTCCAAGTGGGGAATGGCAAAAGGAGCGAGCTCAGCATGAGAGGGAGGGGATGCTGAGCGCCCAAGGGTGGGCGCTGCCCCTTGGGTGCCTCCCAGGCCCGGGGTGTCCCCGGGTGCCCCCGGCCCCACCTTGCAGATGCCGTTGATGCAGACGTCGCGGCTGGCGTCGCTGTCGTAGCAGGGCGTCCCGTCCACCACCGCGTCCCGCAGCTTCTCCGCAAAGTACTCGTGCTCGGGCCGGCAGTGCAGCTCGCAGGGGTTCACTGGGAGCAGGCACAGACTCAGCCCTGGGGCCGCCTCCCAGAGCAGAGATCAACCCCGCCAGCCCAGGGTAAAACACAAAACGCAGCAGGCAAGGCTGGGACACCGGCGGCCAGCTCCGGCCGCGCCCGAGCCTCCCCAGGTTTGGGGTCTCTGCCCTCCACTCACTGTTGTTGGGCACTGGCGTCCACTTGTAGAGCTTCCCTTTGTAGAGCATGGGGTTGAAGTGGCTGCACTGGACCTGGCGGAAGGAGGGCTCGTCCGGGGGGCAGCGCCGCACGTTGCAGATGCGGAACCGCTTCCGCTCGCCCAGGCAGTACCGGCCCCCGTACTTGGGCCTGCGGGAGGAAGCACGAGGACACGGCTCAGAGGGCTCAGACCTCGGAGTCACAGAGCTGTGACTGCTCTGGGTCGGAAGGGACCTTAAAGTCCATCCCCGTCCCACCCCCTGCCACCTTCCACAGGCCAGGCTGCCCCAAGCCTCGTCCAGCCCGGTGCCCCTCCTGCAGCTGCCCTGGAGGAGCTGCTCTCCATCCCACCCAGGGAGTGCTCCTGACTCTGCTGCTCTACTGCCCCAGGGAATGGCAAAGCTGACACTGGACTTTGCAAAGCACGAGAGACTTGGGAACCACCACAGTACTTTTCTCAGATGCCAGCAGAGCCTCACAACATGGCCACCATCTCCTGCCACGCTGCCTTTTCCTTTGGTCACACCACTGCCCATGGCCCATGCCCCATGGGATCTCACAAGAATTCCTTCTCCTGGGCACACTCTGCTGAAGAGAATGAAGCTAATGATTCTTTCAGGGCTGTGTTTACATACTCTGCCCTGAGGAATGGCTGGGGGGGATGCCCAGCACACATTTTCTCACTTCATCCCAAGGGCAAAGCCGAAGATTTACCTCCAGTGGCCAAAGCAAACAACTGCCTGGGAAATTCCCAGTGTTTGCTCTCCTGCCTGTCCACAGCTGTGTTTGGAACACTCCACAAACCACCACAGCACCTCTGCCACAGAGTTTATGTCAAACAAATCCAGGTCCTGATCAGACAGAGCACTTCCCTCAGGAGCCCAGCAGCATGTACCAAACTCACCCGAGGAAGAGGATGGGCAGAACACGTCTGGGAGGATCAGGAGCTCACTCCTGGGGCTGCCAGAGTGCCCCATGCCATGGAAAAGCAACTCCCCTGGAACACCACTACAAAGCCCTTTTCCTCCCCATGCCAGGCTGCTCTGACACCAGGGCAAGCCGGGGGTTTGGCTGAATCCAGTGCAACAGGGCTTTGTGACCAAGGGGACATCTGGGGAGCAGATGGGTCAGCAGAAATCCCAGGGTGGAGATGGCAGCTCCTCCAGCAGTGCCCAGACACTTCCAGCCAGCACTGGCTGATGGAATGCAGCAGGGTGATAAACTGCAGCAGGGTTTTTCAAAACAACTCTGAATCAGGCTCCAAGAATGCCTGGTTTTCTGCTCTGTCACCAAAGGACACCGGGTATGTTTAACATCTCCGTGGAGGCCCTGCCCTTTGTTTGAGTCACTCCAGGGCAGGGGATGGAAGCAGTCCCTCCCAGCCCAAACCACCCCGGCGTTCTGCCACTCCTGACCGGTGCCTGGGGTCGGGGCAGCCCAGGCCCAGGGCTGGCTTACGTGGGGTGGCTGCAGTGCCTCTCAGCACTCTGCACTCCTGCTCCACAGCTGCGGGAGCACGAGGCCCAGGAGCTCCAGGCGCTCCAGCCGCCGTCGATGGGCTCGGGCCGGAAGCCCACGGGAACACACTCGCCGTTGAAGCACCACTGCAGGGACAGGAGGAGAACGCCAGGTTAAGGGTGGGGAGCACCGAGCACACGGATTGTCCCGTGGAAATCCCTGCTTTGCTTGCATGGAGGGATCAGCTGGGCTCTGCCACCACCTGGGGCTCCTCAAGCCATGGGAAACTCAGAGGTGTTTGAGGATTTGAGGGAGGCAACAAACCCAAAGCTCCAAGGAGACCCCTCAGCAAGGGGATCCATAGCCCAGTGTCAGCCCAGAGGGGCTCAGAGGTGCCTCCCCAGCAGTGGGAAAGATCCCAGGGAGGAGCATCCACCAGGGCTGCAGAAGGAGCCTTGTGCTCTCCTGCCATTAACTGCAGGTTTCACCTTCCCAGGCGATTCAAATGATCCCAGGGGAGTCAGCTTCCCTGAGGGCAGTCGCTGCTGGGGCAGGGTGTTTGGGCAGAGCAAGGGCAGTGGGACGAGCCCGCCCCTGCAGAGCCCCTGTGTGTGCAGGAGCAGGGCTCCCCGAGGCCATGGAGGGGTGCCCCCCGTTACCTTGCTCTCCCCGCAGGCCGTGCCGTCCACAGCCGCATCCAGCTTGGAGTGACACGTGTTCCCCACCGTGCACCACAGCGTGCTGCAGACACTCTGTGGGAAGAGAGGGACACGGTTCCTGCCTGGCACAGAGCCCTCCCTGGGGCACAGATCAGATCCATCCTTTGGGCACAGAGCCCTCTCCGGGGCATAGATCATCTCTCTCC
>QUSF01000099.1:460030-495382 GCA_003676055.1 Chloebia gouldiae | reverse complement strand
ACGCTGGGGACACGCTGGGGACACGCTGGGGACACGCTGGGGACACGGGGCGGCCAGGACAGCGCTGCTGCCACCTCCAGCTGCAGCAGCTCCTGCAGGGGAAGCTGCTGCAGGCTGTTGACAGCATCTCAGGAATTCCCCGCATGGGAGACAAGAGCAGACACGGGCCTGGAGTGAGGCCTGCCATGAAATCCATTTACACTCGATGTGGTCTGTGCAGACACTGGAACTCGGCCAGAAACGCCCGGGGAGCCGCTCTGCTCTCACTGCTATTGCATGTGTTTAACATCTCAAAGGAGCTCGGTGCTCTCCGGGTGCCTCCAGCACCCCCAGAAATCCAGGGCTGTTACCTGGGGTCCTCTGCCCCATCCCACCCTTTCCTGCCATCAACAAAAGCTTTCCTCTGGAATGCCAAGAGGTGCCGACCTGGCACCAGCAGAGGGACAGACTGAGCCACCTCCTTTATCTGCTTGTGTCATGGCACCAGCACAGCCCCCAGATTGCCAGGGAGGCCCCCCCAGCCTGGCTGTCCTTCCCTCAGCTGTCCTGCCGGGCACCTCCAGGGGAGGCCACGTCCCCTGTCCCCACAGCCCCATGGCAGGTGGCCCTGCCGTGTCAGGGGGCACTGGGTGAGCTCTGGGTGCCCTGCCAGGTGGCCCTGCCGTGTCAGGGGGCACCTGGGTGACTCTGGGTGCCCTGCCAGGTGGCCCTGCCGTATCAGGGGGCACTGGGTGAGCTCTGCGTGCCCTGCCAGGTGGCCCTGCCGTGTCAGAGGGCACCTGGGTGAGCTCTGGGTGCCCTGCCAGATGGCCCTGCCGTGTCAGGGGGCACTGGGTGAGCTCTGGGTGCCCTGCCTGGTGGCCCTGCCGTGTCAGGGGGCACTGGGTGACTCTGGGTGCCCTGCCAGGTGGCCCTGCCGTGTCAGGGGGCACTGGGTGAGCTCTGGGTGCCCCCCCAGCCGAAGCAGCCAGGGCTCCATGGCCCAGCCCTGCAGGGCCCAGCACTCACCATGTTCATGACGGTCAGCACGTACTTCTCGATGTTGGCGCTGCCGTGGAACTCCACCATCTTGGTGTCTGCCACCACCAGCGTCTCCACCCACTTCTCCCTGCTGATGGAGCGCTGCCTGATCCTTCTCCTCCTGCGCTGCTTCTGCTCCCACCTCTCCCTGCGCCTCTCAGACCGCTCCGGGCTTTCCTGAGACTCTGAGGGGTTTAAGGGGAAAAAAAAGGAGTTTTTTTTTCCTTGATCAAATGCCTGCAAGTTTAATATCTTCTTTTTTGATTCAAAGGAATCACCTTTGATGTGGAGAAGGCTCCCACTTAGAGTCACAACTCAATAACTCCATGTGCGTTTTGCTGTGCTCTGTTCCAAAGGACTCTGAGCTCAGCCAGCTGCACATAACCAGGGCACAGAAAATAAATAACTAAACAGAGCATTTGAAGGAATTTCTTTGACCAGAACAAGGTTTGCAATATTCCTCAAGGATCAGGGAGCCTCCCAAAGCCGAGTCTTAGCGTTTGTACTGACACAGGAATTTGCAGACAACACTGCAGAGATGCTTGAGAAACAACCCGAGGAAAAACCCCGGTGGCTCAAGATTTGGGGTCATCCCAAATCCGTGTTTTTCAGGAAGGGACAGTTCCCGTCACCACGAACTCTGTGCCCCCAAAACCAGACTGGTGACGAGCCAAAGCCCGGCAGCACCAGAGCCCTGGGCAGGCTGGGAGCCTCGGCAGCAGATCCCCAGGAGAGGAGCGGAGCGGGGAGCGGGCTCTGCTCCCTCCCAAGGGAAACAACGGGAATGTTGGCCGGGAGCGCGGGGGCGGGGAGAGCTCAGCGCTCCTCACGCACAGCAGCCCGTGGGAATTGTGCAGCGGGGACTTTTCCTGTGACACGGCTCCGAGAGCAAGGCCAGGGGCAGCCCCGAGCTGGGCGAAGGCTTTACAAACCTCATCCCACACAGTGGGAATCGCTTTCGTGGCTTCGGGGGGCTCAGCCTCGCCTCCCTAACAATGGACTCCTACATTTCCTGCACTGCACCGAGCGTGTGCTGTGAAAGGGCGTTTCATCCCCAGCCTGAGGGATCCCAGCTCCTCCCGATGAATTGCTAATACCACTGTGACAGTTTCATCCTTGGAGCTCGTTGTGCCTTGGCCGAGCTCCCAGCCAGGATGTGAGGCTGCTGCAGAGCTGGGGGGCTCCTGGAACATCTCCTCTTGGATGATCCCTGTCAAACACCACCCAGCTGTGCGCACGGGCACCCCTGGGCAGGGACAGGAGCTAAACAACACCAGCAGCACCTGCCTGTCGTGGGCACAGCAAACAGCAACAGCGAGAGGATGGCAGTCACTGAAATCCTACAGACTTCGGGAGTCCTTTGGGATTCCCCTCCAGGGCATGCACAGTATTGTAGCTCTGATTACAGAGGAGATCCACATGAATTACACACAGGCCATGGTATAGCCAGAGAAATTAATTTTCAAGAATAGACTTCAAAGTCCAGAATGGACTTGAGTCAAGAACAGGACTTCAAAGCCTAGAAGAAGTCATTAAGATTATTACCACAGATTAAATAATTAATTTAGATTATCAGAAGAATGCTTGAAGATAACCCTGTTACAGAAGCAAACCCCAGTTTGTGAAAGCAGAGAGCTCCAGAAAACATGCAGCACGTAATGCACTGCAGCTTCATCAGGGAACAAAGTGCCCATCAGCTTCTGGGAATGCACCGAATTCCTCAGCACTGGGTTTGGGAGTTTATCCAACCCATGTGCTCTGCACAGGGAAGGACCCACATACATTCTGCCCACAGTGGGAACTCCCGGGGCAGCCACCAAGTTCCGCTCCCAAAGTCTGGCAGGTCAAAACCAAAGTTTTTGTGGAAATGAAAGCAAAAGCTCTGTTTCCACATCACCCCCCTGCCTGCAGCAGGGCTGGGAGCAGAAGCTGAGCACAGAGGCCTGAGGCGCAGCACCCGTTGGTGACACAGAGAAGGGACAGTACCTCGCACGCCGCAGGACTCCCGCGGGGCCGGGGGTCTCCTGCCCTGCTCAGCCCCGGCCTTGGGCACCTGGCGCTTGTAGATCCTGTGGGGCTGTGCTGCTCCCTCCTCCCGGGGGCTGCTGGACACGGGCTCGATGAAATAGTCCTCGTTCATGAGCTGGAACACGCCTTTCTGCCAGGGAGACACAAAGGGCCACCCTGAGGCCACCCGCAGCCCAGCTCAGCCCGAGGAACCTGGCCCTGGAGTGATCACAGGACTGTGGAATGGTTGGGGTGGAGAGGGACCTTAAAGCCCACCCAGGGCCACCCCTGCCATGGCAGGGACACCTCCCACTGTCCCACGTTCCAACCTGGCCTTGGGCACTGCCAGGGATTCAGGGGCAGCCCCAGCTGCTCTGGGAATTCCAGCGCAGCCCCTCCCCACCCTCACAGGGAAGGATTCTCCAAAACATCCCATTTACTCCTGCCCCTGGCAGTGGGAAGCCATGGAGGATCCCATGGAGTTGTACTCCCTCCAAAGTGTGGGACACGAGCATGAGCACTGCACCACCAGGTACAAGGGGCCATTTCTGCAAACCCACAGGAGGTTCTAAGCCCTTTCCCTCAAAATGCCACTCTCCAGGTCACTGCTGCCTCAGGAAATGCCGATGGTGGAGCTGAGGAAACAGCGAGCAGCTTCACTGCTGCCCAGGAGCTGTGCCATCACAACACCTCCAGCTCCCAGCCCCTCGCTCCCAGGTGTGCTCCTCCCGATCCCATCACGTAGGAGCAGGCAGAAAATTGTTCTTTTTGGGAATCTGGACACAAACAAGTAAACCCAGCCCCGGAGAGTTCCCAAACCGCTGCAATCCATGGGAAATTTACAGTCAGCTCGTCCACGGCTACACCGGACTTGTGTGAGGAGATGCTGACTCTGCTGCTGCTGCTGGGAATTCTGGTGTCACTTTTGGCAGGAAAAGGGGTTGCACCCAGCTGCTGCCGTTCCCTGAGGGGCTAGGGCTGCGTGTGGAGGGGGCTGTACTCACCAGGCCATCGCAGGTGCTGAGGGCAGCCAGCCCGCCCTGCAGTGCCCGGCCCCGCACCTCCCCGATCATGTGGCACGGGTTGGAGGAGCCAGGCTGGATCTTGGCACCGGCGATGCCCCCGAAACGCCTCTCGCTGACAAAGCCCGGGGCCAGGAGGTGCCTGTTGAGGCTCAGGTTGAATTTCAGGGGCTGCCCTCTGTACTGCAGCTCGTAGAAGGCGGGAAGCTTGCTCCTGGAGGCCGGAGACCTGCGCTGAAGGGCCCGGTGGGACAAGTCGTAGGACAGGAAGGATCCGCGCTCATCGACCTTGATGGGATGGACGATGTCGCTGCCGGAGCGCGGCTCTGGGGAGAGGGGGTGCAGAGGTTACCTGCAGGGTTCTTCACCTTTCCTCTCCCACCCCTTCTCCCCACTGGCGGCGGCAGGGACCGGGACACCAGCTGGATGTGCCCGCTGGGACGGCACGGAGCAGGGACAGCAGGGACAGCAGGGACTGCAGGGACGGCAGGGACGGCAGGGACTGCAGGGACAGCAGGGACAGCAGGGACGGCAGGGACGGCAGGGATTGCAGGGACTGCAGGGACGGCAGGGACGGCAGGGACTGCAGGGACGGCAGGGACGGCAGGGACAGCAGGGACTGCAGGGACTGCAGGGACGGCAGGGACTGCGCCTGCCCCTGCTGCCCTCGGGGCCAGCGCTCGGCTTTGCAAGGGACAGCGTTAAGGTCAGGGTTAGGGCCGGCTGGGAGAGGGGGAGTCAGGCAGCTCCGGAGCCCGGCCCCGGCTTGGCCCTGTTAACTCCCGCCGTTAAACTCCGGCTGCAAGGAAAAAAAGCACCGAACAAACAACGACAATCTCCCGAAAAATGGAATCCCTGCTTTGAGGCAGTGTTGGGACACGCCGTCTCTAGGGGCAAAGCGCCCACGGGCACCGAGCGCCCCGAGCCTCCCCGGGCGGGCTCGGCGCGGGCAGCCGGGAGGGCACCGGAGCTGCCGGGAGGGCACCGGGGCTGCCGGCTCCGCACCGGGGCTGCCGGCTCCGACCCTGCCCAGCCCGGGGGGCGAGGGCGGCAGCGCCGAGGGCACCGGGCTGTCCGGCTCGGCCCCGCCGAGCGCCCCGCGAGCATCCCGCGGACACCCGGCGCTCATTCCCGCGGACATTCCCGCGGACATCCGGCGCTCCTCCCGCTGAGCCCCGCGGACACCCGGCGCTCCACGGACACCCAGCGCTCATCCCCGCGGACCCCCCGCGCGCCCCTCCCGCGGTCCCCTCCGTGCTGTCCCCCCGGACCTGTCCCCGCGGTGCCCCCACCCGCGGCCAGCGCCAGCGCGGCGGCGACGGGGACGAGGGGCAGGAGCGGGCGCAGCGCGGCCGGGGCCGCCATGGCTGCGGCGGGCTGGGGGCTCCGCCGGGGCGGGGCCCGGCACAACGGCGGGCGGGGCTATGCACAGCAGGGAAGGCGGGATATTCAAATTATCGACTGGGTTATTCATATTAGGGGTGGGGTTATGTACATCAGGAGGCGGGGTTATATTGATGCATTGAGTTTTAGCTTTCCTATTTTCCAGATTCTGTGCTGCTTTAGTCTGTAGCTCTGAACTTCATACAGAGTGTCACCAGCTCCGCTCACAGCTCTGTCACACAGAACAATCATTTTCCAGCCTGGGAGCCAAGGACACCGCTGCAGCTTCAGCCCCAAAAAGTGCAAACAACAACGAACTGAGGAGAGCAACCTGGCAGGATGGGACTGCACAACCTGGACCTGCAACTGGACAATTAACCCAATATGGAAATGGACCAAAACTTACAAAAGTGTGAAAACTCATGACCTGGAATCCAACTTGGGTGTAGCACGGCCAGGCTCTTGTACCACCCAAGATGTACCCTGTGATGGGATTTAATAAATCCCTGCTTTATTCCTTTAACTCTGCCCAGTCTCTCAAGGCATCAATGCACACCGGATGGGCGGGTTATGATATTAAGGGCGGGTTTATGCACATTAAGGGCGGGGTTATGCACATTAAGGGCGGGGTTGTGCACATTAAGGGCGGGGTTGTGCACATTAAGGGCGGGTTATGCACATTAAGGGCGGGGTTATGCACATTAAGGGGCGGAGTTTTTATTACGCGTTGCCATCGTGGCCCATGGCGCCCCCTGGCGCTCCTTTGCTGCTTTGCATCGTCTGCCCCGCCGTGGGAATTGCGATTAAAAAATCACAAAGATTCAGCGAATTTTCGGTCAGAAATAAAAAACGGTCTTTGGCTGATGCCGCCATGTCCCCGCTCTCCTCAGCTGGGGCTGCCCGTCGCTGCCTCCTTTTATTTTCTCTCAGGTTGAAGCGCGCCGGGAGCAAACACCGGGGATTAATCCTCTCTGTTAATTACCCACTCGGGGGCTGCTCGCGGCTCGGGCATCCCACACCTTTCCCGAGACGCCGCATCTCCGGTCGCCCCGCACCTGCCGGGCTGATGGAAAACGTTTGGGACGAGGTTTAATTAGGCGGTAAGGTTAACTATGCCAATTAGGCGGTAAGGTTAACTATGCCAATTAGGCGATAATGTTAACTCCGCCATCAGCCGGGGGGCGCGCCCTCTGGCGGCCGGAGCGGGGAACGCCCACAGCTGCGGGTGGCGACACCCGCGGCCGCCGCTGGGTGCGCGTGGCGCCCGGCTAGCTCAGTCGGTAGAGCATGGGACTCTTAATCCCAGGGTCGTGGGTTCGAGCCCCACGTTGGGCGCATTGCGTTTTTCCCGTTTTTTCTCGGTTTTCATTATTTCATTATATTTTTTCCCCCCCGGCCCGGTCCGGCTCCTCCCGGCGCGGGCAGCCCCGCACTCGGCAGCCGCCGCGGCGCCGCGGGCCGGGCGGGGCGGTGGGACTGCAAGTCCCGGCATGCCCGAGGCGCGGCTGCGCGGCGGGGCCGGGAGCGCCGGGGCCGGGCCGGGAGCGCCGGGGCCCCGCGGGGAGCGGCCGGAGCAGGGACCGGCCCTTATAAATGGCGCCCAAGCAGGACCCCAAGCCCAAGTTCCAGGAGGGTGAGTGCGGGCCGGGCTCGGGGCTGCGGGGAGGGCGGCCCGGGGGCCGCGCCCGGCGCGGGGGCCCCGCTCTGGCCCCGCGGCTCGGGGGGGTTCGGCCCCAGCGCTCCCTGCTCAGCCCCGGCCAGGTGGGAATAGGTGGGAACGCTGAATTCCCGCAGGCTTTGTCTCGTTCCGGCCTTCCTCTCTCCTCCCGGCAGCACGCGGGCCCTTCCCACCCCGTTATTCCATGTGTCCTTCATTTTCCTGCGCGGGTATTCCCTTGGCGTTAAAGCGGCTGAAATCCCCCCGGTGTGTCGGGGGTTTTGTTTTGGTGCGTTTGGAACACGGTTGTTGTTTATTTATATATTTGTTGTCCCCCGGAAGGGAGCCCAGTGCAGGAGGATTCATGGAGGCAGCGGTGGATTCCAGCACAGCTGGAATCCACATCTGCCGCAGAGCGCCAGGGTTTAGGTGGATGAGGATGAATCGGGCTGTTTAGGAGGATTTTTCTACGCATATTTTGATTTTTAGGTAGTGCTTGAGGTTGCGGTTAATAAACTAAGATAAATAAAAATAGCAGTGCAGTGTAAGATGGATGCCCCATCCCTGAAATGTCCCGGGCCAGGCTGGACAGGGCTGGGAGCAGCCGGGGACAGTGGAAGGTGTCCCTGCCATGGCAGGGTGGGATGGGATCAGCTTTGGTGTCAGGAACAGTGTGTGGATCCAGGGATCAGCCCGTGTGTGAGGGAGCAGGAGCCTGCCGGGTTATCATGGAGACAAAGAACCCTTTCTGCAGATATCTGTGTGCTGTTAAAAATGAATGTTCCTCGGTAACTGTGGACATCTCTCCTGGAAAACACTGCCCAGCTCTGAGCACAGGTGTGTCTGCCACCAGCACTGTGAGCACCGTGACAGTGAGGGTGGTATTGCCACCTCTGATTGTCAGCCCCGTCTCTAGAGACATTTTTAAATAAATAAAAGTACCGACTGTGTGATGCATCAGTGTGGGCACTTCGGGGAGACCCCTTCGGAGCCTTTTTCTTTGTGGAGACACAGAAGCATTTCACGGTTCTGCAGCTCATCTTCCCAAAAGCGGGAGGCACTGCAGCTTCCAGGAGGAGATGTGCCCTCAGATATCCTGTGTTCAGCACCCTGCAGTTCCCTCAGCGGAGCCACGCAATGAGGCTTGGCCACGAGCAGATAAAAGCAGGCTGAGGGACAATCTCGTCCTGCTCCAAAGCCCAGAGTGAGGGGGTTCTGCTGCTGCCCTGCCCCACAGGCTGGGGAAGCAGCATGGGGGTCTCTCTTCCTGACTCCCCTGAGCTGGGAATGCCACGTGCTGCCCTTCCTGCAGGGAAAGGACACGGGTGCCAGCGTCAGGAGCTGCAGGTGCAGAGGTGGGTGTTAGAGTGTCCTGGGTCAGTGACCCCTCCGAGGGGCAGCTCTGCCTGCCTGTGGCTGAGCCCAGCCTGCTGTGGGGGCTGCAGCCAGCGCTGAGCTGGGGAGGAGGTGTGGGGATGTCAGGGAGGAGCAGGAATGCTTGGCAGGGGTTTGCTGCCAGCGTCACCGGCGCTGTGACTGTGCTGTGTGTGTGCAGCTGCTCCGGGGATCTCGGGGATCTTTGCTCTGATCCTTCTGCTGGGACAGGATTTGTTTCTGGGGTCAGCTCCTGCCTGGGAGCTGCCCCCGGGCTGCTCTGTGCCGTTCCTGGGGGCACAGGCTGTGGGAGTGGCCCCCTGAGCTGTTTCTCTCTGCTTCCCTTGCAGGTGAGCGAGTGCTTTGTTTCCATGGACCTCTCCTTTATGAAGCCAAGGTGGGTGTGGGTGGCTGCAGGTGACTCCTGCTGCTGCCCAGGAAAACAAGGACATGTTTCTGTCTGCTGTGCCTCTAGATGGGACCAAGGACTGGAACTAAAATTAACAGAAAGCTGTTTCAAATCAATTTCAAACCCTGGGGCTCTATTCCAGAACCATTTCAGGAAGCCCAGTGGCACCGTGCAGCTATTCTGGGAAGGTCCCAGAGGCTGTTAGAATATCCCAGAACGCTGGAAATATCCCAGAACACTTTGTGCCTGCAGGGTTTGGTGCCTGAGCTGCTCAGGGGGAGGGGGCTGAGTACAGCCCGTGGCCTTCCACAGCACCAGTGCCCAGGAGGAGCTGCACTGCAGTGACAAAGGACGTGGCAGTCCCAGCTCTGGCTCCTTAACCAGGAGCCTGCAGTGCAGGTTTGTGCCCCTGCTGCCTCTGTCTGAGTGCCCCCACTCCCCCTGGAAGGGAGGGAAAGGGCTCTTGGAGCTGTGTGGGTTGGAAGGTGTGCAGAAATTCCTGGGGTACCTCAGACAGGGATTTAAATCCTTTAGGGTTTGGTGTCAGTGGATGTTAACACAGGGAGGCAGGAGAAACACTCAGCTTCTCTCTTTAGGAGAAAGAGTTGTTGTAATGCTAAAATCTCACCCAGAGCACTGAGAGGGTTTGGGCTGCTCCAAACCATTCCCACCTTAGGGCTCCTACCCTGCTCCTTCCTGCCTCTGGAACAGGAGGATGAGGTTGTGGGAGTGTGGGACAATTCCCACCTTTTGTTGGGAATGTGTGCTCAGGGGTGTCGTGCCTGCAGAGAGGAGGGTGATGGAGGCTCTGGTTTTGAGGAAATAACCTTGTGCCACTCAGAGAGCCCCGAGCTGGACAGCAGCTGTGCTTGCCCTCCTCTTGCCAGGGTGGAATGAGTGCTGCAGGAGCAGGCTGTGCCAGCTGGGTGCTGCCAGGGATTTCCCAGCTCACAGGTGGGTTTTGGCTGGCTGTTTGCACTCAGTGGATCCTTCTGCATTCCTGCACTGGCAGAATGATCTTGGAGTTTAATTTTAAAAAGGTTTGACTTGTTTATTTTAAAGGGTTTAATTTGAAAAGCTGCTTTGTCAGTAGCAATGAATAACAACCTTGGCGTTCTTCCTGCTCCTTTGATCTGTTTTTCTCCTGCGGTTGGTTCTCAGTCCAGCAGTTGTTTTGCTCCTGACCACATCCTTGGTGTCCCACATCAAGGTGGTCAGAGCAGCTCTTTGTGAGGACTCATGGCAAACAGGAGCTGTTTGTGCATCTCTGCCATGCAGAGTTAAAGGAGATTCACTTCAGCCACTTCTAACCCCCAGCAGGGAAAATATTTTGCTACAGAACTGTATTTGAGTCATCTTTTGCTTGGTTCTGAGCCCCTTTATTCTCCAAAACAAGCAGAGGCAGGCTCAGGCTGTGTGTGGCTGGGTTTAGCTGCAGGCTGTCAGAACAAGCACTGCTGCAGCAGCAGAACCTTAGTCCTGGCTGCAGGTTCACAGTTGGAGTTCCATATGTGGCATTTTGCAGGTGTTTCCTGGAACAGGAGGTTCCTCTCTGGCACCGTTTTGTAGCTGAAGTGGGTACAGCACAGTGTAGTCTTGAGAAAATGTTGTATTTGCCAAAGGTTCTGCCCTCTCCAACACTTGGAGGTGGCTCTGTGTGCCAGGAAAATACCAGTCATGGTTCTGGGAGCAGTTTTTACTTCAATGGAGGAAAAACCCCTTTTAAAGAGACTCAGATCTGGAGCCCTGCAGGTTTTTCAGCAGCCTCGTTCTGTCACTGCTCAGGGGGGCAGTGGCAGCTGAATCTCAGCACCTCCAGAACACAACTTGAACTTCCTGGAGGAAGTGTTGAGTTGGTGGATTTGATTTGTACAGCCAAGAAGTTCAGGGGCAGGGAAAACTCTGCAAGCTAAAGCTGCAAAATTCCCTGAGCTCTCTCTGCTTTCCCTGGGACTGACTGACCTTTCTTCTCTGTTCCAGTGTGTAAAGGTTGCCATAAAGGACAAGCAAGTGAAATACTTTATCCATTACAGTGGTTGGAATAAAAAGTAAGTAGTGCACGGAATAAAAGCAGGATTTCTCTTTCCTTTGCAGGGATATGCTTTGTCTGAGTGTGGGCTGGGGGCAGCAGCACTGCCATGTCCCTGCTGGGATCCTCTGGGATTGACCAGGATGATTTAATACCTGAGCTGCTGATTCAATGCCTGATTTATGTAACACAGAGAACATTGCCAAACTGGCCATTTCCTGCAGAGCTGGCAGGAGGCTGCTGGGAATGCTCTGGGACATTCTGGTTGTTCAGGGTGGGAAACACTGGAGTTCCTCCCTGCCAGAAACCTCTGCTGTGAAAACTTCCTTGTTATGCCTCGGGAGGAAGGGCAGCTCCTACTGAGGTGGGGCAGAACCACTTGGATCCCCTGCCCTTGCCTCTTAGCCCAGGTGCTCGGGGGATTTTGGAGCACAGCTTGCTGAGGGCTGGCTTAGCAGCAGGTGCAACCTGTGTTTCAGCTCCAGCCTCTCAGATTAAATAAACTTACAGATGCTTTTCCCTCCTGCATAACTGGCAGGGATCCAGGTGGGAGATGGCTGAGGGTTACAGACACCTCTGTGGGATAAATATAGAGCCCATTAAAGGTGAAAGCTTCTATGAGGTTGTTATATTGATGTACTTTTCTCCCTTTTTTTGAGTTGTTTTCTACCCCTCAGATTGAATTTAGGAAATGGAGGTTTTTTTCTAGGTGATTAAAAACCTCAGCTCTTCAAACCCAGAAGTCTCAGAGGGCAGTTTCCTGTTTGGTTTGGTTTCATTTCAATGCTGAAGACTCTTAGTCACAGCAGTCTTGATCTCTGTGATGTGACTAAAAGCTGAACCTTGTCTTTTAGATGTGACTTTTAATTGCATCCGCTCTCCCTGCTGCCAGAGGGCCAGGGATGGCTCAGTGTAAGCACAACACCTAGAGGGGCACAGTCCCTGTGTGGGGTGGCTCCTCTTCGTGAGGCAGCATCAGTGTGGCCCTTCCCTCCCTTGTCTGTGCCACGGAGGGGGCAGAGGTGGTGTCCCGATCCCGCTTTTCTTGCTTGTGCTGTTTGAGTTTTCATTTTTGCCTTCAAGCTCCAATTAAGGACGTTAAAGGTGGCGTTGCTGTGAGAGCCAGGGCAGCACAGCCCTCACTTGCAGCTGTCAGGGCCTGACTTGGAATTGTTCTGCCCGTATCAGCAGTCAGGATGCCAGCAAGCTTTGTCACCGTGGGGCACAGAGGTGTCACCTGGGCACACAGCACTTCTGGGAGGTCTCCTGCAGCTGGACAGGCAGCAGTGGGAGAAGTGGCTTAGACAGCTGAGCAGAGCCTGCCCAAACCCCGAGTCCCTGGGCACAGCTGGGGGTGTCTCTGCAGTCTGCAGGTGCTGCCCTTGCCTTCCCCCACCTCTGGAGTCCTGCTGCTCCTGCAGCAATATTGGTTTGGCCACGTGCTGCTCCAGGACTGGCAGCTGCTGAAGAGTGGCACAGAGCTCTCCATAAGGAGCTTTAACTGATGTGCTTGAGAATGGCCACTTTTAATGGGTTTTATTTGAGATAAGTCGTCAGATTGCTCAGCTGAGGCACTCTGTGTTGAAGTGGAATTCCTGCTGTAATGGCAATTTCCCCAACACCTGTTCTCTTAAATCGTTCACTTCAGATTCTGCAAATATTCATGCCATCTTGGTTTCCTTCACAGACAGAAATCAGAGCTCTTCTCCTTACAGTAAGACCCTATTGCTGAATTTGTTAACCTATAAAATGTTGGAATAGATAAAGGAAGCTTTCTCAGTAATATACTATGGCTACAGATATCCCATAATTTTGTAAGCATAGAGTATTTTTTTTTCTTTCCTGTGATACTTCTTTTGAGTTAAAGACTCGTCTCTCTCTCCTAAATTGCCTTTCAAGTTTGGGAAGCTGGAAATGCCAGGGGGTTACACTTCCCTGGCTAAATCATTCCAGCTCCAGGCAGTGGGGAACGTTTGGTAACTTTGGCCTTGAGTTGTGCCAGTCCATGACTTGACACAAAGCAGAGTTTAGTCCCGAGTTCTGTGAAGCTTTTAATTGACTGTTGTGTGTAAGGCAGTCGTGGGATGGTTTTGAGTGCTGATTTATTTGTCTCTGGGTTTTTTCCAGCTGGGATGAATGGGTTCCAGAAAGCAGAGTGCTCAAATACGTGGATACCAACCTGCAGAAACAAAAGGAACTCCAGAAGGCCAACCAGTGAGTAGTGGGGAGGAAGGGATTGTCAGGGAATGTTTGTTTAACAGAGCTTCAATCCACAGTTATCAGGGGAAGGTACTGAGTTTCAAAGCAAAGTCAAAGAAACTTCTTTTCCCTCCAAAATCTCATTTCTGAACTTGCTCTATTTAAAGGGAACAATATGCAGAGGGGAAGATGAGAGGAGCTGCTCCAGGCAAGAAGACTTCTGGTCTGCAGCAGAAGAATGTTGAAGTGTAAGATTCTTTTTGTTTAAAGATAAAAAATCCAAACAAGACAGCCCACCCCCAAACCCTGCCCAAACCCCCTCCCAAACTTTGGCTTGTCAGTTTTACTTTTAATGGCTCTGCAGCTCAGCTCCATTTCTTGTGGCACAGCCTGTGCAAAAGCAGTTTAATGGCACCAAAAAGGCCTTTGGTAAAGTATTTAATTTAAAATGCCTTTTAGATGGTGCACAGTTAATGTTGAATGGAGGTGCTGAGCAGACACACTGCATTTTTTTTTGCAGTCTGTTGTTGGTGACCTGACACTCAAAAAGTGGTGATTCCTCATAAGTTTTGCATATCTCAGTAAAATCAGTTTCTCTATAGAATTTCCCAGCTCTTCCAGCACTTTGGAATAAATCCTCACAAGTCTCTTGCCTTCTGCCATGGTGCAGCTGTCAAAACTACATTTAAAGAGCCTTTCTTTGGCTGGATTTGACAAAACTAAACCCATAAATACACAATTAAAAATGGATTTGTATCCTAAGAAACCAGAAGCAAGGTCAGGCATCTACTAGAAAAACTTAATTTGAGCTGTGACTGTCAGATTTCCTTCACACCATCCTTTTGGTGTTTCAGGAGAGGTTTTGTGGTAGATTTTCAGACAATCAGCCCAGCTCTGCTCATTTGTAATTTTCTGTTTGGGCAGGGTTTCACTTAGTGATGAACGTGGCCCTTACTTAATGGCCTGTTTTGAATCTCTAGTTTCATTTGTGATTCTGACTGTCACGAGGAGACTGCTGAAATGCCAGCAGTTCTTCAGGAGTGGATTTGGCAGCAGCCTCGGGCTGCAGGGCTCGCTCAGGGGCAGGTTTGCTGGGAGTCGTGGCTTTGAGGAGTGCAGCCCGGGTGGGGACAGGGATTGGGGTTTGCTCTGGATCCTGGGGCAGTTTCACTTTGGGACTGGCCAGGGCTGCAGCTGGCTCTGCTCTGGGGGAAGGGGAGCCGGGGGATCCCCCTGGATCTGCTGGCTGGGTGCTCCCCTGTGCTCAGGTGCTGCAGCAGAGCCCCAGCTGAGTCCTGCCAGCTCAGGAGCAGCCTCCACGGGAAGCAGTCACTCACTGAGTCCTCATGTGGGCTCAGACAAAGCCCAGCCCAGCTCTGCGTGGGCAGCTGATAAGGAGTGTCGTTAAAATCTAATTAAAACAGGTCTGAATGATCACCAGCACTGATTTGGCTGATTAAAGGGCTGTTCCAGCTGAGTGTGGAGGGAGCTGATGGTGGCTGCGAGTTTGACTCCGCTGTGAGTTTGTGTTGTTTGCACTGCAGAGCAATTCTTCCCGAAATACGCTTCCAAAATCCAGCCTCTGGGTTGTTCCCTTGTGCATCCAAGCTCACTGCAGACACACTGGTGGTGAGGAGAGGAGAAACTGTGCACACGGGTGTTCTGAAAGGGCAACACCGTGCGCCTCTGTGGGCCTCAGAACGCACTTCTGTGGCACTCCTGGGGATCCGAGGGAAAGGTGGTTGATATTCTAAAGCAAAGCAAGGGTTAGCGTGGGCACAGGGCTGTTTGTGGAGGTGAGCTCCAGCAGGGCAGCTGCTGGCAGAGTGAGGGCTGCCCACAGCTGCGTGTGCCCTGTCCCCAGGTTCTTCCGCCGCGATGGAGCCCACGCCGTGTGCTGCCTGGAGAGCCCAGCCATCTCCACACGGTGAGTGGGGCACACGGGCTGCCGCCCTGGGGCCACCGGGCTCTTCTGGGCTCTTCCTGGCTTCTGCGAGGCCATGGGAGCCCTCAGCCTTCCTGGGTTCTGTCCTGGGTTCTGCGAGGCCATGGGAGCCCTCAGCCTTCCTGGGTTCTGCGAGGCCATGGGAGCCCTCAGCCTTCCTGGCTTCTGCGAGGCCATGGGAGCCCTCAGCCTTCCTGGGTTCTGCGAGGCCATGGGAGCCCTCAGCTCTCCTGGGTTCTGCGAGGCCATGGGAGCCCTCAGCTCTCCTGGGTTCTGCCCTGGGTTCTGGCAGGTCCTGGGAGCCCTCAGCCTTCCTGGGCTCCACCTTTCCTCTCTCCTGGGTTCTGGGAGCCCTCAGCTGCCCTGGCTTCTCCTCTGGGTTCTGGGCAGGCCCTGGGAGCCTTCAGCTCTCCTGGACTCCACCTTTCCTCTCTCCTGGGTTCTGCCCTGGGTTCTGGGCAGGCCCTGGGGGCCCTTGGCTGCTCTGGGGTGCTTTGCTCCCTTGTTTGGGGTTGTTGGAAGCCCCTTTGCAGCCCCTCTGCCCTGCACCTTTGTGGTGGGGCTGGCTGCAGTGGCAGGACTCTCCCTGTGTGCAGCTGACTCCAGACTTTCAGCCCTGGATCCTTCTGGAGGCTGCAGCCTGGAGCTCCTGGAAAGCAGCACCCAGGAGGTTTTTTCTCCTGGGAGCAGTGCTGGGAGGGAGGGAGAGCTCAGAACCTGCTCCTTGTGCTGTGCTTTTGTTTGAGTCTGTTCAGGGTTAACTGTTCTGCAAACTGCAGCAGCTGGTTCCAAAAGCTGAGAAGCAATCTGTGATCAAATAGAAATATGTATGAAATGCAGGTTTGGGTTTAAAATAATTACTCATCCTCTGATAACTGGAAGCTGTAGCAGAAAAAATGTGTAGTTAAAAGAGGCTTTATGGCTGCCTATGCAACACCTTCCGACTCTGTTAAATGTAGCTCTGCTGAATTCCAGCTTCCGAGAGTTTATTCCACATTTCACAGGCCTAAAAATGAGGGGACAGAGTTAATGGGTGCTTGAAAAATAGAAAGGGTAACCAAGTGTTCTGGAGGGAAGATATGGCACTGAGTAACAAATTAGAGAATAACATCTGGTTGTAAATAATCTAAATGTAGTTTTAAAAACTCTGCTTTTGTTCTAATTATTACCATGATTTTTATCTTGTGAATTAGTCCTGGGAAGGGCTCCCTCTTCTCCCTGTTGGCTTTGGAAGAAAAGCCTTTCTCTTCATTGTACCAGCCCACTGTTAGTGACTTACTCTGGGAATTGCTCCCTCTGAGGGATAAGCTTTATGCTGCCCACAGTTTCAGCCTCACTTCAGCTGCTTTGCCTTTAAACAAACCCTTTCCTATCTCCAGCCCTTCCTCAGAACTCTGCCTGTTTCCTGGCCCTGATAATCCCAGTCCAGAGCCTGGAAACAAGAGTCACTTGAGGGGGTGCTGAATTTCTGAGGCGTTGGTGTTGGCCTAGTAGAGTTTTATCCACCCAGTGCCCAGTTTTTGAGCAGTGGATCCAGGCTGCTGTTGGCAGGGAGCAAACTGAGAAGGAGTCATGGTTCTCCAACTGAAACTTCCTGAAAATGGGTAGTAAATAGTCAAAGTGCTCCTGCATCTTCCCTCTGCTGCTGCACTGGTAAAGCTGGAAGGTTTTTTCAGTCTTTTACTGGAAGTTAATTCAGTTGAGTGAGATTTTTCTGGGAATTCCCAGCACTTCTGTTTCCTTGTGCCATATTCTGCCTGAAATAAAACAGCCACAAACCACAAAGCTCTCCAAGAGCACTTGGGAAGGACAAAACTTCCAAAAAAAGGTGAATCCTGACCTGTTCCATGAAGAATCTAGTGGTGCCATAGCTCTGAAGCAAAGTTGCAGCTTGTATTTCCTCTGTGTGTCCTGAGCTAAACACTGCCCAGGCCCCTGAGGATCTGCCCCCTGTGCCTGAACCATTTTCTGGCTTTCTGCTGTGGCTTCCTTTAGTATCACTCTCTTGACATGTGCACTAATTTGTGTTCTTCTTGCAGGAAAACAAAAAAGAACAAGCAGAAAAGTAAGTATGTTTTATTTGCATCTGAGTGGGTCTCTCTAGGGAAGGATGTGTAGCTGAAATAAGACCTTCAACCTGCCCCAATAATTCACTGACACCTTGTGCTGACTCTCCTGGGGCTCTCCCTACTCAGGAAGGGGAAGGTTCACACTTTGCTGCTTGGTACAAAATCTACTTGTTCCAGTCTGTCAGGATTTTGAGCTCTTGCAATTGAAAAGTGAAGCTGATCTGCTGAAATAATTTCCTAAGTCAAACTTAGGTTTTCTTATTGAGGTGGAGACCTGACAGAGCTGAGCTGCTGGGTTCAAAAATTCTCCCCCAAAAACATGACAGACTGGTGTGGTTCTAGTGCAGAAACCTCCCTCAGAAAAGTCCCAGTGCAGCACTTTAAACTGGCACAAACAGGGGGACTCCCAGAACAGAAGTAGTATTTAAAACAACAACAAAAAAAAAACTCCAACAGGTGCAAAGGTGACCTGAGAAAATCTGAGCCTTACTTTGAAATCCTTCCCCTAAATGTTCCCTGCTGTTCTTTCCTGCTGCTGTGTGTGTTGTGCACAGCTCCAGGCATTGGGGAGGGGAGCAGCACCAGTGAGACTCCCCAGCCTCCCAGGAAGAAGAGGGCTCGGGTGGATCCAACAGTTGAAAGTGTGAGTATTTTCCATTCCCTCCCAGGGATTTTGGGTGGAAAACAGGGGGTGCTGTGCTCCCAATTAGTACCTGAGAGTAATTAGTCTGGCTCGGCTATTCTCAGGAGGAGACGTTTATGAACAGAGTTGAAGTGAAGGTGAAGATCCCCGAGGAGCTGAAGCCATGGCTGGTGGATGACTGGGACTTGATCACCAGGCAGAAACAGGTGAAAATCCTGCCCAGCTCTGGGGGACATCTTCCACTACCCCAGGCCGCCCAGCTTGGTTGGGTTTTTTTAATTCCCAAAAAGCTAAACTCTTGGGGTAGTCCTTTCCTAACCTCTGTCATCTTAACCTGCTGATTTCATCCTAGAAATGTCCTGGTGACAAAGGGTTTCAGTTCAGCTGCCACGTAGAAATGTCTGCAAGAATGAGACAAACTTGTATTTGTTCTGTTTTGCATTTGTAGCTCTTCTACCTCCCTGCCAAGAAGAACGTGGACTCCATTTTAGAGGATTATGCAAACTACAAAAAATCCCGAGGAAATACTGATAACAAGTGAGTAGTGCTCACTGCCAGCCTGAAACACCTCATTGGCCATTGTTGGACTTGGATTCCAACATGGATTCCAAAATGGAATAAGGTTGTGAAACCTGACCCAGCCCCATGTCCAGTGCCCTGTTCCAAGCCCAAGGTGACAGTGGTGTTCAGAAATCCTGAGGGAGGGATTCCAAATGCACGTCTGCTTTCTGGATATGATTTCTGCTTCCCCACTTGGCCTAAGCCTTTTCCTGCAGGAAGCTGATAGAAACTTCCAGAGAAGCTGTGTGGGGTGATCTCAGTGCCCCTGGGCTCCCTCAGAGCCGGGGGCCAGGGAGGGGCAGGAGGACTTGTAAATCCTCAGATGGGCAAAGCCAATTACTGTTTGTAATTACCCCAGCACTCAGCCCTGAGCAAAACAAGGTGTGTTTACTCTGCAGGAGACTTTCCTGTTTGAAAGGGAGAACAGAAAGGGGAAGTCATTTTCTTCCATTCAAGAGGAAGCAGATTATTGACTTGTCAGGGTGTTTTAACCTGCTCTGATGTAATTGTCCTGATGCCTGTTCTAAATTTGTTGGCAGGGCGGGGTGAGGGTTGTGCTCCTCTGTCACTGCCAGGTCCTGTACAGGCAGGGTGAGGTTGGAGGCCTGCAGGAATCTGGCAGGAGAGGCCTGGGAGGAAGGGAGCAGGTGCCTGAAATGCTATAGGGGTCTGTCCCCCTGCTCAGTGTAATTAATTCAGTGTTGTCCTTTGAACATGGTGTGAGCTGGGATGAGCTTTGGGTGACAGAGAAAGCTGCTGAGTGTTCCCAGTGCTGCCTGTGCCTTCAGAAGGGCTGCTCCAAGTCCCATCTCCTGGTTTGAGAGCATGACTGAAAACTGCTGCTCTTGGTTTGCCTAAACCCTGGCTCTGTTCAGAACAGCCCATTTTCCAGAGAGGTCTGGAATTGCATCTCTCCCTGTGGCTGTAGATTTTAAGGTCTGTAGACAAATTTCCTTGCAAGATGTGAATGCCTGCCAAGGACCCTCCCAGTTTGGGTGGTCTCCCCGAGCCAAGCCTTGCCCTGGAGCAGTCCCTGGTGCTTGGAGCAGGCCTGGCAGAGCTCTCTGTCCCCAGGGAATACGCTGTCAACGAGGTGGTGGCTGGGATCAAGGAGTATTTCAATGTCATGCTGGGCACCCAGCTGCTGTACAAGTTCGAGAGGCCGCAGTACGCCGAGATCCTGGCGGATCACCCCGACGCTCCCATGTCCCAGGTCTACGGGGCCCCACACCTCCTGAGGCTCTTTGGTGAGTGCCATGGGGGGGTGAAGAGCCCTGGGAAGGATTCAAGTGCTTGTTTCCCCCTCTCCAGCCTGTGGCAGGCAGCTCTGAAGGGTGGCTTCATTCCCTAAGGGTGGCTTCATTCCCTATCCGTGTACCCAAAAGGCTCAGGGCCATTGCAGGGGTTGGGGTGGAAATGAATTTTTAAAGTGTGGTTGGTTTGGGTGAAATTGTATATGTTGGAGTAGATTGCTGCTTTCCTGTGCTGCTGTAAGGTTGTGGACTTACAGCACGACGTGAAGCAGTGTTTGTGACAAGTGTCCTTCCTTTGGGCAGTGCGGATCGGAGCCATGCTGGCCTACACGCCCCTGGATGAGAAGAGTCTGGCTTTGCTCTTGAACTACTTGCATGACTTCTTAAAGTGAGTACTTGTGAGGTCTTCCAGCAAGAAAGAGAGAGGTCAGGGAACTCAGGCTGCTGTGAGGCTGCCCCTTTGCAGTGAATTGTTGTGTAACTGGGGCCTGTGTGTGGGATCTTGCCCACGGCTGCAGTGAAGTCTCCCAGACTCCACTTCTCTGGTTCTGTTAATCTGCACTCCTACCCTGTCCCATCTGCTCCTTGTTGCAAAATAAATGCTTCAACATTTATTTATAACTGCTAAAAAAAGCAGATGATAATTCCAGCAAGCTATTAAATTACACAACAGTTACTCAACAACAATTGAGCAAATGTTTAAAAAGTGATGAACTTCAGGAATGTTATTTCTGGGACAGACTGTCACTAGTGTGCTATGGTATCCTGTAGCTGTGGGATGTTCAGGAGGAAAACATCCCGATAATAATAAAACAATGTGAAATGAGGTGAGCTTTAAGGTCCCTTCCAACCCAAATCATTCTGTGATCCTGTGATTAGGAGCTATTGGAAGCTGAAAGAAA
This sequence comes from Chloebia gouldiae, assembly GCA_003676055.1. Lineage (NCBI taxonomy): Eukaryota > Metazoa > Chordata > Aves > Passeriformes > Passeridae > Chloebia > Chloebia gouldiae. Next base: position 474,909 of record QUSF01000099.1, on the reverse strand, counting down.
ACCCTCAGTAAATCCAGGACAGCTCTGCAGCAGCAGAGCTTGACAGGAGTCAGCCTGGTAGCCAGGGAAAACCTGCCCTGGGATAGCCCTGGTCCTTTGGGGCAGTCTGAGGTAAATGCTGATGAGCTCTGGCTGTGAGGTAGAACTGTGAACCCAATGAGCAGAAATCCTGAACCCATTCCATGAGAATTAATGGCTCACAGCCTTTACCTTTGGCCATTCCTTGTTTTGCCATCCTTCACTCAGCCCTCGAGGGTCCCTGTTTGTGCAGACAGAGCTTCCTGGAGTCCTGTTCTGTCCCTGCTCCTTTGGGTGGAGCACTACCAGATTGATTCTTGGTACAGCAGCTGCCTGAACCTCCAATACCAACAGCTTCATCCTCTTAATCCTGAGCTGCTGGAGCTCACCTGGAGCCAGAGGTGCTCGGCAGCTCGTTTGGGATGGATTTTTTGGCTGAGCTGGCAGATCTGTAAGCCTTTGGCAGAGCTGATGGGAGCAGCTACTGTGGGACTGACTGGTGCTTCTCAGACCCGGCTGTGCGTCTGGGCAAACACCTCCTGATTCACAGGTTCCCTGAACAGCAGGATTCGGGCAAGAAGCAACGTCATGTTTTTGTTGTTTTTGCAGATACTTAGCAAAGAACTCCTCTGCGTTGTTCAGTGCCAGTGACTACGAGGTGGCCCCTCCGGAGTACCACCGGAAAGCGGTGTAATCCCCTGGAGCAGGGCTTGGGTCCTGCACCACTGCCCACTTCTGCATCCTGTCCTTCACCTGCCCGTCACACAGCTCCTGTAAACATTGAGTGATTAAAGTTGTGTGTGTGAAGTGCAACTGCCACGTAAGTCCGGAAGATTCCTTCTTCTGCCATGGAATTTCTTGTCCCAGAGTGGAAGCTCGGAGCTCCCAGAGCTCCGTGGTGTTTGTGGCTCGGTGTGTGCATCGCTGGGATGTGGAGGAATGTGTTCTGGTGTGTCATTGTCTGAACTCAGTGCTCGTAGGGCTGCTCAGCCTCACTAACCCGCTTTATTCCATAGTAATGACAGACCACGAGGGCTGTGTCACCTGTCCTGGTGCTATTGACTCTCTCACTCACCCCAGTGACTTTTTGGTGTTGCAAGTTCAATGTTCGGTTCATAAATGTCTGCTTTTCATGGGGTAGTTGAAGGACTGTGACTTTTTTTATATTCTAATGATAGGAAAATGCATTCTCATCTCGTAGTGTTTGGAAATGTTGGTCTCTCGCAGAGCTGTTTTACAGATCTGCAAATAAACTTTTTTAATTTCAAATGTGGTTTCTGATGTTTGTGTTTGAATCAGTCGCTGCCGTGTGAGTGTCCTGGCCAGGCTGAGCGAGGGAATGAGGGGTTTGGATCTCTTCAAGGCATTGCATGACTTGGCTCTGAGTAGCTGCTCTTTACAGGCACAATACCAGGTTTTAATCACAGATGTTACTGCAGGAAGCCACAGTGGCCAGGGATCTGGGATCCATCCTGTCCCAGGGCTGCTCTGGGGTGGGACTGAGCCTTTCCTGAGAGGCAGGAGGGTCCCACACGTGTCCCCAGCTGGGTGTGCCTTCCCAGCACCTGCTGGGGGTGAGGCTGGGCTGGGCTGCCCGGGGCTGAGGGAAGGTGTGAGCACATTTTCCAGACAGGAATCCAGCAGGGTCGTGTCCCACCCTGCCCTCCTGTGCTGAGCCAGCCCCCAGTGCTGCTTGGATAAGGAGCCGTGTGAAAAAGCAGCAGGATCTGCTGTCACATGGAAAAAGAAGGATATTGAGCAATGGGGTGAGGGGAAGTTGCCATGGAAACTGAGGCAGGGCTGGGAGCAGCTGTGGCACTTCCAAGGCGGGTTCCCACTCGGAATTCTGTTAGGGCAGGCAGGGAGTAGGGAAGGGGCACCATGGCTTCCCTGCCCAGCGCCAGGCTGGGCTGGAGCTGTGTGGGAAGGTGGGTGCTCCTCTGGCTCCTGGTGCTGTTCCAATCGCTGCCTGCTCGCCTCAGCGTTGTTAATTAGCCGCTTCTCATTATTTATCCTGGCCATTACCCGGAGCCAGGATCATGTTCCAATCTGAACAATGGATTTATCCTTTGCCAACCACTCCAAGAGTGAAAACGGCCTTTTGCTGTCAGTGCTCATGCTCACAGAGCTGGGTTTGTACCAAGGCCTGTTGGGATCTTCTGGTCATTCTGTTTTATGTGGGAAGGCCCCTGGGCTCCTGCTGGGCAGCCAAGGTTCCCAGGGAGAGGACACCTGGTGCTCTGTTGCCCCTCCGAGCTGGGAGCTCTGCTCCTTCCAGCTCTTCCTGGAAAGGGTGAGCACTTCCAGGCTGGCCTGAGGCAGGAATCGTTGGCTTCCTTGGTGCCCTTGGCCCCCATGAAGGCTGTGGTTCCTCAGGCAGGGCTGTACCCCTGGAGAAGCTGAGGAGTTCGTAGAGCAGGAAACGAAACATTTGCAAGGATGGACTGCTGGGGGCCAAGCCCCATGTTCAGGAAGGGAGGCTCTTGGAAGTGTAGTCCCTGTGACAGAGCCCAGGGAAGCTCAGGTGGCCGAGCTCCCTCCTGGAAAAGCTGCTTTTACACATGGGAAATGATTGTTTGAGGAAGCTGTGTGGAGCAGTGATGAACTGTCCCTGTCAGGGTGACCCTGGTGGGAGGGCAGCGCTGTGCCGTGGCGTTCCCGGTGTTCCAGCGGTGCTATTCCCGATTTCCAGCTGTGCCATTCCCGATGTTCCAGCTGCGCGTCCTGCCCCGCGTGCTGTGCTGCCTTTTCCTCCCTTTTTCCCGATGTGAGGGTGGCTTCCTGTGCCGCGGCTGCGGAGGGGGGCTGGGTCCCTCCTCGCCCTGTTTTCCTGCTGCCCTTTCGAGCCCGGCCGGCGCAGCAGCGCCTGTGCCAGACGCGATCCCAGCGCCGCTCCGGGCCGGGCTGCTCCCTGCCCTGCTGCCTGGGGACAGGGACAGGAGGGAGCAGAGGGATCCCTGTGGCGCTGCCCCGGCTCAGCCATGGCATCCTCGCAGGTGAGTGCCCCCGTAACCACGGCGTCCCGCTGCCCTGCCCAGGGTCTGTGCTGGGGGCACACATCACACGGTGGCACTGCCGCTGCGTGTGACCGTGGGGCTGGCGAGGGGCGAGGGCCTTTGGCCCTGACACGGCCGAGGGAAGGAGCCGGGGCTGTCGGAGCTGCCGGGGCTTCTGGAGCTCTCTGCGAGGAACAAGGAGCTTATTGCAGGGGATAAGGAGCTAGCGGGTCCCAAAGCCCATTAAGGCTCCATGGGGTTCCCTGCTACCTGCAATAGGCACGTGCTCACCGGGCTTTCCAGGCGCTCTAATGCCACACCGGGATTACGCCAAGGCTTTGTCCTACTCCCTCCTGTTAATTATTAACTGGAATTAATGACATGAAGGGTGGAGAGATGCAGGGAGCACTGCAGAGGATGTTCCTCTGCCCCATCACCCCAAGGACCCGCTGATGCCCCCGGAGCCAAGGCAGCACCAGAGCCCCCAGCCCCAGAGTGGGTTCTGCTGCCTGTGTGGCCTTCCTGGGTGTCAGGGAGCTGTAATCGGCTTCTCTGGAGGAAAGCAGCTTTCTGCAGCTGCCCTGGGCCATGAGCAGGGGCTGCCAGGAGCCGTGTGTCCCCTTGAGGGCCCTGCTGCTGGGTGACACTATTAGGTTTCCATTCCCATGGCTTCACCAGCTGCTGGAGGTTCTGGAAGGCCCTGGCTGGGCAGCACCCCCTGGCAATATGAGTGGGTGGTGGGTAGGAGTCCCACGGGATCCTGTCCTTGGCAGCAGGGCCAGGGAGCAGCTCTGGCTCAGCCGCTGCTCTCACCTGTAATTGGCACTGAGAGGTTGCTAAATGCAGCAGTGGAGGCTGCTGGCTAATTAGTTTATTCTCTAAAACAGCCTTTCAGGAGCAGCTCAGTGATCTGGGAAAGGCCAGGGCTGGACAGGGGTGTCATTACCTCGTTAGGCCAGCTAATGGAGCTGGGAAACACAAACCTGTGCACGCCTCACTGTGGCACAGCAGCTGTGGCTCCGTGAGTCCCTGGTGTGGTACAGGCGCCCCTGAACGTGGGAAACCTTCCCGGGAAACAGCGCCGAGCAGCTGCCCTGGCTGCCGGCCGTGCGGGCACACCGAGCACCGAGGGAAGTGGATTTTCCAGGGGCCGTGCGGCTGTGAGCTGGCTCGGGACACGCTCCCTGCGGAGCTGCGCTATCAGCCGGACGCTCCCACTGCCACAATCGCTGCTTTTGTTTCTGAACTGGGTGGGGAGTGCAAACCCGGCGTCCCTTCCCGTATAAAACAACAGGGATTCGTTACCCAGGGCCCCAGCGCTCGGAATGGCACCGATGGAGCCCCACCCCTCTCCATCCCTTCTGCTCTCCATGGAGCTCTCCATGGAAACGGGAATGGCATCGTCCCCGCGAGTTCCACAGCCGTGCTGGCGTTATCAGGGCTGGGGCTCCGAGCTGGCACAGAGAACAGCTGTGCCCTCCCCGGCCCGAGAGGATGCCCCGATCCCTGTCCCCTCCCCGACCCGAGAGGATGCCCCGATCCCTGTCCCCTCCCCGGCCCGAGAGGATGCCCCGATCCCTGTCCCCTCCCCGGCCCGAGAGGATGCTCCGTGCTTTAGGGACGGGTTGGCCCTTCCCTTCCCAGGACCTGCGGGTTCCGTACAGCAGCAGAGCAGGTTCCAGTGCCCGCTGACATCCGAGGGACAGCGGGACAGATCAGGAGAGCTGCACGGCAGCGACCGGGCTGTGCCGATGTTCCCTGTTCCTGCCTGGGTTGCTCAGTGCGTGAGTGACGCCGGGAGCGAGGAATGCAGTGCTGGCCCCGGTCCTGCTGCCAGCCCAGCCCAGGGCAGGTATCGCCACCACACCCAGACCTGTGCGGGGAGCCCTGACCCCGACACCCCCCACGCTTGAACCCGGCCGCAGGTGGAGGGGATGCTCCGAGGAGGAGGAGGGATAATTACTGGCCCGGGCCATCCTTGCGTGCTTCGTGGTCCAGCGGCTCGGCAATTAGCGCTAGGGAGCGGCCGGGGAGGAGCTCCTCGTGATCCTTTGTCTCTCGGAGTTTCCCAGCAGAAGCTGTTCCCCGTGATTTGCTCTGTCGCTGCCCCAGCTGAACCTGTGCGGCAGCTGCTGCCTCACCTGTCCGCAGGTCCGGGCAAAGAAAACGCTGGTCCTTCCATCAAGTCAACATCACAATAGGCTCTGATTATATCTTGCAAACAGATGCAGTCACACATATCCACTATATTTTTTTTTCACCCATGGAGAATTAATGATAGACAAAAATTAATTTTGATTAACAACTGTGTGTCACCAAAAGGGATTTTTTTTTTTAATGAAGGGGAAAAGAGTTATGCCAGAATAATCCCAAACTGGCGCCTCAGCCAGTCCTCTGAGGAGGGGGGATCAGTACTGCAGGAGCAGGGAAAACCGAGGCAGACGGAGGTGAGGGTAGGTGGAGCGGGCTGGTGCTGGAAGGAGAAGGTGCAGCAGGACAGAGCTGTCAGTGGTTGGTTGTCACCTGTCCCCTCTGCTCCACGCTCAGCTCCTGCATGCCGAGCCCGGGGCAGCGCCGGAGGCTGCAGGAGTGCCGGGGGGGCTGGAGCTGGGGCGGGTCTGCCCGGCACAGCCGGCGGTGACAGCAGTGACTGACGTTTCGGTGGGTGACCTGCAGAGTGTGGCACCTGGTGTGCCACCCCAGCAGCTCCTCGCGTGTGGCAGCCGGGAGCTGTCCCCAGCAGAGCCTGTAACCAAAGCTGGGAAGTGCCCCGAGCCCAAGTGAGGAGCGCTGGGATGAGAGCCGTGCATCCACTGCCATGTTTCTACTTTTAACATCTTAAGGATCGTGTCTGTAACCTGCCCTAATTTTAGGCATCGGTCTGTGGCGCTGAATCCCGCAGGGAAGAATGAGTGCAGGTGTAAAATTAGCCGGATTATTCTGGGCTGGCGGTTGCCAGTGCTCCACCATGGAAATCTCCGGCCCAGCCGTGTGTGCGCTGCTGCCTCCCAAGCAGCCCTGCTCCCACCTCAGGATCGGCCTGCAGTCACAATCTTGTTATCCACCTGGAGGCTGAGAGGGAAAGGACACCATTCCTGCACTTAGGAATCGATCCTAAATGCTTAGGATCATGTTAGGGGCGACCAAGCCTTTCAGTCCCAGTGGTTTGGCTGGGAAGAGTTGGGGCAGCAGAGACTGAACAAATAGTGCATTTCTAGGCTCTGCCACAGCTGGAGAAGAGATTATGTGAAATAACTAACATGGAAATGTTAATCAGCATTAGCTGTAGCCCAAATTCCAATAGAGGAATGCTAAACAAAGAGAAGAAAAAGGTTGGGATTAGAGTGGCTTGGCAACAGGCTGTCCTCCCCAAAGTTTGGGTCTTGTGCTCCAGGATTTGAGCTGTTATTTAAAATACAAGTCATCTTCTTTCCCTCCTCGGTGCAAACACCAGAATGTCCAAGCGCAGAGCAGCTGGAACTGGCACATGGAGCCTGCAGCAGCCTGGTCAGTCCTCAGTCCTCTGCTGAGGACACAGCAAAGCAGCAACTCCTCAGTGTGAGCACAACTGTCCCTGCCCACGCTGCTCCTGGCACTGCCCTGCCAGGAACCGGGGTCACGGAGAGGCGTCACAAGGGGGCTGGCAGGGGACACGGCCAGCCTGGGCATCCCTCTGAAAGGACATTTCTTGGGGTTTTGGTTTGTCATGCCTGGACACGATCTCCTGAGATTTTGGGGTTTTAACACTTCATATTACCTTGTGTTTGACTGTTCACCCCCTGGTTTCAGTACTTTTCCCTGCTTGCTTTGTCCTGGCCTTTTTTTACCAAGTTTTCAGAGTCAGTATTTCTGAAGTAATTTGGGTTCCTCCTGTTCTTCCCCTAAGGAGCCAGGCTGGGAGAGCTGCGAGGTTCAGCCTGGAGAAGAGAAGGCTCCAGGAAGATCTTAGAGCCCCTTGCAGTGCCTAAAGGGGCTCCAAGAGACCTGGAAAGGGACTTTGAACAAGGGCCTGGAGGTACAGGACAAGGGGGAATGACTTCACACAGCTTTAAGGTCCCTTCCAACCCAAACCAGTCTGGAATTCTGTGATCCTGTGTTCTCATTTGAGCTGGAAACGCAGGAGGACGTGGAGCTGTGGAGTCTGACAGAGGGGAAAGCCCTAGGGCAGAGTTCACCCCAGTCCAGCAGAACTGGAAAGGGTTTGGATTTAGCTGTGCCTCTTCCCCCACTTGCACGCTCCTGGAGCCCGCAGGGGATGGAGAGGGAGTGAAGCTGTGCAGTCACACACGCTGTGATCTCTGCGCACAGCTGATTGTTCAAGAGGCTCTTGTGACAAAGGCCACTCTGGAATGCATCCCAGGCTGGATGTGAGGTGGAATTTGAGTGTGGAAGCTGCCCTGTAGCACGACAGAAGTTATTTTCTCCATGGAGCTTGCAGATTGCTCGCTGCACTTGAGAGACTGAGCAGACAAGTGTGTTCAAACAATAGAATCCAAGAGCGATGGGCACTGGCACTGCTTAGCAGGGCTGAGTCTCACCAGCTAAAAGAAGCCCTGAACTGAGGGGCAGGAGTTGCCCCTGCAGCCAGGGAAGCATTCCCAGGTGGGATGCCCCGTGGCAGGTGCATTCCCAGGTGGGATGGCCTGTCCTGGCGTGCTGAGGGGCCGATGTCGGGACAGAGTCTGGTGTCTGCTCCGGGCACTCACCACACCAAAAGGGCCCGGCACAGCACTGCCGGACAGGTTCCCAGGCTGTTTGGGTGCTCTGCCCACGGGTATTTTTTCCCTTCTCTTGAAATGACAAGACTTTGAGAAAAGCCATCCTTGAATAGCTCGGCAGGGAGCCGGCTCAGGTTTCCCAGCTGCCGAACCCATCCAGCAGGTATTTCGGGCAGCCTCGCGGCTTTGTCCAGCAAGCTGTGGGGTGCCGCTGGAATTAGGACACAGCGAGCCTGCCCCTTCTTCCAGGACTGCTCCAAGGGCTGAGGCCTCTGCTCCACCGCGAGATCAGCTCCCGGATTTGCACACAGATTGCTGCCTAGCAGGAGCTGAAGCTCCTTTCCAGAATGAATCCTATTCACAGGAAATTCGGCCCCCGTTTGCATCGGCCAGCATCCAAGAGAGAGCAGTACCAGCAGGATTTATTTTGGGTACCATGAACTCGGGGTGCAGTAACTGCTGTGAGCGACAGTCGTGTGCCAGCCTCAGGTCACCCAGCTCTCCTGTGCCACCCCGGGCGTTGTTCATGCCCCAGCCTCTCTCTGTTCTGTGAGCCCAGGCTGCTTTGGCTGCAGCAGGTTCAGCTGCTCCCTCGAGCAGGCAGGAGTTCAAACCCTGGTTTCCCACTGCTCAGAGCAGATGGAGAGCAGGGAAGGCACGGCCAAGATAATGGAGCTAATTTGCAAGGCTCGGGGAGCTTGTGGGGTTTCTCTGGCTTCAGGAGACGCTGCTGGTTGGGATTACTGTGGGAGACGCTGGGGTTGCTATTATTGCACTGCAAATCCTGTGTGCCCGGATGGTTGCTAACCTGGGACACTGCCTGCTTTGCTCCTCATCACCCTAAAAATGAATCCAGGATCTCTCCGGTGCTGACAGGAGTTCCCAAGAAGAGACAGAGGGTGAGGGAGCTACTGAAGGTCACGAGGCTCCAGTTTCACTGTTGATCCATTTGAGCTTAAGCAAGGCTCCGAGCTGCTGATGGTCCAGCCCCAGCCATCACACACACACAAGGGTAAGAAGCTTAGGAAGAGCTTTGCCTTTGCTACTGACTCTAAAGCTTTGGAAAGTGCGCCGTGGTTGCCTGGGAGCGCAGCCGGCCGGCCCATGAGGATGGAGGAAGAGGTGCTGATGACAGCAGCTATTTGAGATGTTTTCCCCTGAGCTGGGCTGGCTCCCCACAGATAGAGCATTGTCTCCTGAAGACCTGTCTGCAGCTCTGCCAGTGCTCTGATGGATTTGCACACTCTGTTGCCACAGAGTCCCTTTTTTTTCTCTCTTTTGCTGCAAATGAAACAGTTAAACTGCAGCATGGTCACTCCCTGGCCAGACTGCTCTCTGCAGGAAAGCATTCAGCTCTGGTTAAGTTCCTTTTGATCTATACATTCCTTTGGCTCCTTATCACTTCTCCTTATCCCTGCTGTTTGTCTGTCCTCCCATTTACCATGTCCATGCTAAGGCTTTATCTCCAGGATCAAACCAGTCCAGGGGAGATCTGGCTTTCTCCCGACATTGCTCTGTCCCCTGATGCAGCCCCAGGAGCCCTGCTCCGAGGTCCCTTTTGCCTCTGCTCCTGTGTTCCAAGAGTTGCATAATCCCATGGAAAGCCCGTGCTGATAAACCACGGCAGCAGCAAACCCCACTTCTGTTTGAGGTGAGGGGAACCAGAACCTACTGGCAACAATGTCCTGATGGGAACGTGAGAAGCTTTTGCTATGTCCCTTGCACCCACTTCTGTTTCTAATTCTATTCCCACCCTCGGGTGTGACCAGAGCACCGTGACACAGTTCAGTCTGCGTGGGACACGCTGTCTTTGGTTCACTCGGGAACTCAGCTGCCTCACACTTGGAATGTGCTGCTTAATGAACACCATTTGTCACACAGACACTGCCATCGCAGTGAACACGGGCCTGCTGGCGTTCTCTCCATGCCTCAGCACAACGATTCCACTTCTCTGAGAGTGCATTTGCTTTCTCTCAGCAGCCGAGGTGCTCAGCAAGGCTTGGAGCCCCACAAAAAGATGCCTTCACTGTACACCTTCCCCAGTGACATTCCAAAACTTTCTCCTGGAACAAGAGTTTACTGCAGTCCAGAAAATTAAATTCACCACTCCCCTGAAAGCACGTGTGAGTGGGAAAAAACTGAGGAGCTGTTTTCAGTCTTCATCCACAGCCTGAACTTTACCCTCTTCTGCTGCCAAAACAGATTCCCGTCCTTGGGGGCGTTTTCCTCCTTCGGGATGTGTTATAATCCGCAGCGAATCCGCAGGACAGTGCGTCCTGCTGGCTCTCTGGCAGCAGGCAGCAGCCCTGGTTTCTACACCCACTTGTGACCTGACGGACAGCTTTGGAAAGGCGCTTCCCACCTGCTGCGGTTCCCTGCCCTGCTGGCAGCTCCTGCCAGGCACGGTCTGTACACACGCTGGCTCCGGGCAGGGCTCCGTGCGCAGGGCGAGCGCTCCCTGTGCCTGTCGGGCACTGCTCCGGAGCAGCTGCGAGCAGCCGGGGAGAGCAGCCAAGCTGGCAGCGGGCACTCGCTCCTCACTCGGCTCCCGAGAGGTTGGCACACGCTTTGTTTTTCCCGAGCTCGGCCTCGGGCCAGGCGGGCTCAGAGCTCAGTGTGCAAACACTGCTGAGCGCAGGTTGCCGTCTAAACATGTGTCTAAACATGTTCCCTTCCTCCTCCCTTTCTGGGAACCCCGGACAAGATGGGGGTGAAAGGAGTGAGCAGAAAGGAGGTTGTGGTGATGTGGCTCTTCTCCCAGGAAACAGCCCACAGGGTAAGAGCAAACGGCCTCAGGTTGTGCCACCAGAGGTTTAAGTTGGATATTAAGAAAAATTTCTTCACTGAAAGGGTTATCAAGCTTTGGAAGAAGCTGCCTAGGGAAGTGGTGAAGCCACCATCCCTGGAAGTGTTCAAAAAAACACTTGGATATGACCCTCAAGGACAAGGTTTAGTGCTGAGCATGTTGGTGTTCCACGGTTGACATCTGGACTTGATGAACTTAGAGGCCTTTTCCAGCTTTAACAATTCTACAGTTCCATGATTCTCTAGAGCTTGAACACTGGTTTGCTTTGGCTGTGTGTTGTTAAACCTCCCCACTGCTTGTCTGTACATCCGTGGGGCTGTGTGCCCTCCCCATCCAGCAGCGCAGCTTTGTGCACACCTGGCTGCCACTCCTGGGGATGGGCAGGAGCTGCCCTGGGGAAGGTGGGAGTCAGCCAGGCTCCCGGGTCCGAGGGACACTGTCACCCTGTTCTTTTGAGAGTTTTAAAGTTCTTCTAAAAGTTTGCCATGCCTTCTGATGTTTACATATTTCTACTGAATTTTCTCACACTGTTCACATAAATAATGATTGTTTTGCATTCTTCTTTGTGGGTGGAGAAAACTGATGGGCTGTTGGTTTGACCAGTGTGGTTGGAGAGGTGGCAATTCCATCCTCCAATCCACTGTCACTTTTGCTATTCTTTGTATAATGGAGTCAGAAAATAAAATCTCTTTAGGGTCTCTTCTTTCCCCTTTCACATCTAGCATCGGTGTGAGAGTTATTTTGTGTCATAGTGTGACAGGACACCAGACAGACGTGTGTCCTGCTGGGGACACTACACCCAGAGGGCTGCACACCCCAGGGCAACAAGGCCCCGCTCTATCCTTGCAGTGGAGCCTGGGACTCTTCCCGGGCTCAAGAGCAAAGGGAGATAAAATTATATTCTCCTCTCTGTGTGTGCCTGGCATGGGGATTCATTTATCCGCATGATTAAGGCAGCAAGTGATGCAGGAGGTGGCTGGGTAATTTAATGACCCCGGTGGAAATAGAAAGCCAGGAGCGTGTTTCCCTTTCAGTCGTGCTGGGGTTTGATTTTTATGTCCTGTTACAAATGGATTGATAAATGAACCCCCTGGAGAAGTGGAATATATTCACACTGATCTGCTTCTCTGTTGGACGAAACTGCTGAGAGCCAGAGCTCGCTGAGCCTCTTTTTGGGGACAGATGTTGCCATGGCTTGTGCAGAGGGGGCTCCCCAGCTCCTGTGTGGCTGCAGGAAGGTGTCACTGAGACAGGTGGAGTCCTGGGGTCACATCCCCATGGATGTGGGCCTCACCCACTCAGACAGTCGGCACCACCTCATTTTGGAGTGTGTGACCACCTAGCTCTGTGCTTTTGTGACCGATTCAAAAGCTCTCTGGGTTCTGACTGGGGTAAGAGAATGGCACAAATGCTCTTCCACTGGAGCAGAAACACAGACTCTGCCACTGCAGCTCTGGAAATCCCACCGTGCTGCAGCAATTCCTTCCTCCTGCCTCGCTGTACGCTTTGGCTCCAATTAGTTGGTCTCGACTGCTACATGTGCAGGCCAGCACCGCTTCTATTTCGGGGGGACTTGCCAGAGATTAATTAGATCCCAGGCTTGCAGAGGACCAGCCAGCACATTTCGTGTGCCATTAACTCGGCACTTATCAGGCAAACATTGTGGGGATAAATCTCCCCTTTGTTGTGCTGCTGTAAGCGAAGGCTGTCACAAAGATGAGCAGTTTGAGCAGACGCAGGGTGATGGTTTGGGAGCTGCATAAGCTGCTCGCCGAGCTCAGATGCCAGCCCCGGTCACTGGGATGGCACGAAGCGTGTGCCAGCGCAGGCAGCGTGCTCCAGCAGCCCTGGGGACACGGCTGCCCTGCTCACGGGGCTGCCGAGGCACAGCACCCACCAGCCCTCCAGGGAGTCAGGGCACGGAGACGTGCAGCGTCAGCCCCTGCTCTGGGGAAACCAGCGCTCTGAAGGGGAAAATCACAGACAGAGAAGTCACGGAGCTGGGGAGAGTGGGGAACGCATCTCCAGCAGGAGCTCCAAGTTTCTGTTTGGAAAGCAGGAGGTGACCTTATCTCACCAGCCTCAGGTTGTGCTCTGCTCTTGGTGCCCACGCGCTGGGAACACAAACCACAGCAGGCTGGCTTGTCCTGGCTCGTCTCATATCCAAGAGAGCTGGCAGAACGTCTGGCCAGACAATGAGGGACAGGAGCCAAGAACCAGGAATGGAGTGATGGCGGGAGCGAGACAAAATCAAGGACCAGAAACAAAAAAGAGCCTTGGAGCAACCTGGTCTGTGGAAGCTGTCCCTGCCTGTGGCAGGGGCTGGAACTGGATGGCCTTTCAGGTCCCTTCCAACCCAAAGCAGTCCAGAATTTTATGATTCCATGATAAATCATCTGGCTACTCATCTAGAGGGGATGGGACGTGCAGAGGGGTGATGTACTGGAAACTACATGCCAAGAATCTTAGCAGCAGCAGCCTGAATTAATTTGAGGAGCAAAGTGAGAAGTGTGGAGAAAAAGCCTGCAGAAGTGTCCAGAATGAGGGAACAGTCCTGGCAGTGTGGTCAGGGAAGGGCCAGACGTGGAATCCGCCCAGACTGCATTGGAACAGCCCGGCCTGCCTGGGGACTGAGAGGTGAGGCTGGTGAGCTGGGCTGCCACTCATACCGACAAGTCAGGCTCCAGAAATCCAACGTGACACATCTTGTTCTGGCCTGACACATCGGGCTGGGAGATGGTGTTCAGAGAGGGAACTTCCTGCTTTGACAGCAGGGCAAAACCGGGAAGCTTCTGCGCCAGCTGCTCTGGCTGAGGGCTCTACCCTGCACAGAGCTGGGCAGCGAGAACGGCGGGACACGCTTCCCTGGGATGGGCTCCAGTGGGGAGCAGCTGGATCCCAAGGCTGTTTGCCATCCTGTCAGTGCCAAACTCTCAGTGCTGTCCTCTCAGTGCCATCCCCTCAGTGCCAAACTTTCAGTGCCATCCCCTTAGTGCCATTCCCCATCCCCTCAGTGCCATCCCCTCAGTGCCATCCTCTCAGCAGAACCACGGCTCTGCTGGCAGGGACACGGCGTGGATGTGTGTGATAATCAGGGGACAGGGAATGGTGCCGGAATCGGCCGAGCACTTGGAACTGCTCCGGGCAGCTTCTCGGCACTGACTCGGGAGCAAGGAGTTATTTTTAAGATTGTGCTTTCCCTCATGCTGGAATGACTCAGGAGGAACTTCCTTTAAACAGCACAGATTTGGTGGGGAAAGGGAAAGCTATGGGTGTTAGCTTGGCCCTGAGAATGTGAGAATATTTTTGTAAAGACGAAACTTTTGGTAAACTTTTGATGAGAGGCGTCCAGAGCTGTGGCTTCTGCTCCTGGACATGCTGGAGCTCTGTTGGTGAAAGGAGAGATGCTGCCTGAAACGTGGCTCTTCAGGGAGAAAAACACCACAAACGTTAGACGGTGTTTGGGGCACACACAGTGCGTCTCCGGAGACCGAAATGTGGGATTAATCTGTGCTGGACACGGGGGCAGTGCCCAGGGGAAGGTTTCCATTCCGGAGCTCGCTGGACTCCCCAGCCACCCTGCTGTGCACAAAATGAGTTCATTTTTAACTCCACCGTTCTCTTTCCTCCTGAACAGGCCACCTATGGAGTAACCCAAGTGTTTGAACAGGGTTTGGCCAAGATTGATTAAAAGGCAGTGACATTTACCTCCAGCCTTGCTTATATTAGAGATCCATTGATCAAACAGCCCCGTTCCAGCTCTAATAAGCAAGTTCTTAAACCCAACCCATGGGCTATAATTAAATAAATCTCAAATAAGCTTTAAAACCTTGTGTCATCAGTACAGCGTAATGGCGCTGTGAGGGAAATGGGGTGAGAAGGGGACAGTGAGTAAGACTTGGGACTTGGAGCAGAACCGAACTCCAGCTCGGACATGCTCAGGCCGAGGCTGGGTTAATTGTGTTGTTTAAACCGCTGCCCGTGCCCAGCTCGGGGCTGTGCTGCGTGACCTCCTCGATGCTTTGTGCGCACACGCCGTGATTATTGCAGCGCCGGTCTGCATGCACGGCGGCCATTGGTTGTGCAGGTGAGCGGGAGGGCTGCGAGCGGCCGGGAGGCGGTGTCCCCCCGGCAGCACGTACACCTGTGCCGGTGCTTTCCCGGCGCCTTTCCCGGCGCTTCTCCCGCCCCTCAGGCGCCGCAGCCGCGCCCTCTCTGTGCTTCCCTGAGGGGCCGCCCGCGGCCAGAGCGCCTGCCCCGCCCGCAGCGCGCCCCCTGCCGGCCGGGCGGCTCCGCGCCGCGCCCCGCCCTCCAGCGCGGCGAGTCCCGCCCCTCCGCGCC
>QUSF01000099.1:418825-455030 GCA_003676055.1 Chloebia gouldiae | reverse complement strand
TGGGGGTCCCGTTTGGAGGGGCGGAGAACGGAAGGTCCGGCTCCTGGGGGTGCAGAGCTGGGGGTCCCGGAGCACGGAGGGGCAGAGCACGGGGGTCCCGGCTCCTGGCCTGGGGCAGAGCCCGGCGTTTGGTGGGGCAGAGCACGGGCGTCCCAGCTCCTGGAGGAGCGGAGGATGGAGGGTCCGGCTCCTGGGGGGTCCCGGAGCACGGAGGGGCAGAGCGCGGAGGATTCCGGCTCCCCGGGGAACGGGGACTGTGCTGGGAGCAGAGGGCGAGGGGAGCCCGGGATCCGCGGGGGAAGGAGAGCCCGGGATCCGCGGGGGAAGGACACCCCGGGATCCGCGGGGACGATCCGCGCTCTGGGGCCGGGCTGGAGCGGTCCCCGAGCCGCCCCTGGCCTCTCGCTCCGGCTGCCCCCCGGCAGGTTCCCCGTGCCCGGCTGCTGGTTCCTGGCTCCAGACAGGACACTTTAAAAACCATAAATGAAGCCCTTTATTTCCCGAGAGCCTCGGAGCCGCCGGGGCTCGCCGGGTCGGTGGCAGGAGCGGGTGCTGCGGTGGGATCGGATGGGGCGGGATGGGAGCGCTCCCGATGGAGGGCTGGCTTGGGAAGCGGGCAGAGATCTGCCCGAGGCTGCTGGCCACCCTGTGATGCTGCCCATCCCGTCTGGAATGCAGGACCTCTGCGAGCGCACTTTTGTGATGGGGCACTTCTCTGTGCCGTCTTGTCCGGCTTCCAAGCATTTAGGTTGGTTTTAGCTGGCTTTAACTGGCTTTCTTGGTCTTTATTGTCACCTCATTCATCCCTGCGGATGACTTTTGTTGCGGGAGGAGGTCTGTGTAACTGGAGGAAGCCGTGTTTGGAACTTGTTCGCGCGGTAAATCATCTTTAATTGTGCCTGTTCGGGAAATGCTTCCCCGGGAATCCGTCCCGAGCGTATCCCTGTGCTCCTCTGCTGAGCTGGCCGCTGGCTACGAGGAGTAGCGGGACAGGGAGGCGAGTGTGAGCACGGGGTTCTGTCAGATCTCCTGTGAGATCCCGGCTCTCCCTAAAATCCTGCTGTTTTCTTGGCTCTGGAGATGTTACCTGACAGCCGCAGCTCCTCTGAGGTGCTGACAGATGACAGCTCCCATCCCCGTGCCCCAGGATCCACGGAGCTCAGCAGTGATTCATGAGGCTGCTATGAGGATTTGTCATGCGTGGGCTGGCACTGCTCTGTGTTCATTAGCTGTCCTGTACTTTAGAGCTGTTTGTTATTCTCAAATTAGCCCAGTAATTACATTCAAACAAAGACTGGCAGCACCTGTGTTTGGTTTTGAATAGACATGGAGATTTTTCACTTCCAATAAACCTTCTCTTCGGAGGAGGTTTGAGCAGTCTTAATACCTTTGGGAGCTGAAGTTACTCTAAAATACATGAAGAGAATTTGCTTTCAGCAAGATCCTGTGAAAACAGGGATTTTTGTCCATAGTAAACTTATTTCCCCTGTTTATTACATAGTTTGGTTATGTGATCACTCCACCACCTCATCAAATAGCAACTTTTAATCTTCTCTGTGGGGGACGAGCCCATCCCGGTGGGTGGGTGTTGGCAGGGGGGCTGTTGGGATGAAGCTGGTCTCTGTTCTGCTGGGAAGGAGGGGAAGGGGGTGGGAGCCCTGCCAGCGGCAGCTTTGGAGATCCTGTGTGAAAGGAGTGCACAAGAGCTGCCTGTTCGGGAAACCTCATCCCTCTCTCCTCTCCCCACCCTGTGCTGTTTCCTGGGGGGTGGAGAGAAACCTAATCCAGCCTGCTTCTGGAAGGTTTCCTCCAGGTGAAGGTAGTAGTTATGTGCCTTCTGCTGGGAATGGCTTTATTAGTGATTTGTGATGGAAGTAAGCCACGAAAAGCAGCAGAAAGTAAAAACCATGTTAGTTATTGCCAATTCCACAGTTATCCAGAACCTGAAAGTGGGATTACCTGTTTTTGCCAACTCCAGCTGGCTGATGGTACTTGGAAAATCATCTGAGCAGCCTGCTCAGTGCTCTGCACAGTGAGACAAATGCCTGTCATTACCAGGAGGGCAGGCTGGAAAGTTGGATGTCAGCTTCTGTGGGGCACGAAGGTCAGAGGAGGTGCCTTATCCACCAGGAAAGATCTTGATTAATGTTCTCAGTCCCACTGGAGCTGCAGCAGCTCCCACTGCCCGTGCCTCTGAGATTCCAGAACACATCCTGACACTACAAATGTGTGTTTGGGACCTGGTGTGTGGTAAGGGAGTCAGTTCTTCCAGCAGAGCTGGGAGTAGAGAAGCCAGCTGGGGAAGGGTTATTTTGTTGTTCTGCAAACAAACCTCTTCTCTCTGCTCAGACCTTTGCAGTGGTGAGTTCTGACTGTGGCCTCTGCAGGGGAAAAGGCACCTGCTTATTGCTGTAACCCTGGGGCAGCAGCTGGGCAGGGCTCTGCCCAGTCTCAGCTGGGGTAAAACCTTGCTGTCCCTTGTGATGAGGCCTGGAATTTAGGGAAGTTCCTGGTGGTGCTTTGAGCAGAGCTGGAGCTGCAGCCTGAGGAGTGAGATCCCCAGAGTTCAGGGGGCACCTGCAGGAGATCAGTCTCACCTGCAGGAGATGGGAATGGGCAGATACAAAAACATGTGAAAACTCCTGCCAATCCTTTCTCCTCTGGGAAAAGTGGTGTTGGGTTTTGTTTAATTAAGAGAAACCCAACCTGTCATATAATTAGCGGAAACCATTGTGCAAGGAACAAAGGGCCACCTGAGCACTTGCCCTGGTATAATAAGCTGTGATTATTAAATGACTATCTGAACAAGCTCTGGAGTTAGTGACAGCTGAGCTTGTTCAAGGTTGTGTCAACACTTCTCTCCCTGTGGATGCTGCCCAGCTCTGTTAAGTGGATGAGTTTTCCTCTGGGAAAGGAGGAGTGGAGCTTTGTGGGGTGACCCAATGCACCATTCACCAGCTGCTGCTGCCCTGTCAGCAGCAGAGAGAGCAGGTACCACCTCCTGGGGCCTGACCCCTTTTGTCATGGGAATGAAGGCTGCTGCTTGAATTTGCTAATTCATCAGCAGCACCTTCTTGCTGGATGTGCAGCAGCGTCAATGTCAGCAGTGATTTGTAGCCCCAGCGTGCTGTCAAATGCACGTTAGTCACTGAAGGGTGAAGTGAAAACCAGGGGTTTGATAACCTGCTTTAACCCTCTAAAGGTTCAAGGTCATTTACAGGAGAAGAACCTGGTGCTGCTGGGGGCACAGGAGAGTTTGTACACCAACAGGACTTTTGTGGCACTGTGTCCTGACTCTGCCCTGTGCAAGGGCACAGACCAGTTTGTCAGCCAGGCTGATCCCAGCGCTCTGACCCATCAGCAGAGTTTTTCCAGTGTTGCTGCTGCTGGCTGGAGCAGTTCTGTCCTGTCCCCCCTCCCTGAGGTGACTTTGCCCTGCCATCCTTGGGCACTGCAGCCAAGCACCCACAGCACTGTAATATTCCAATGTCATTCCTGGCCTGGCTGGGGTTGTTCCTTGGAGCAAGTTTGGTTCCAGGAAGCTTTATTCAGGCTCGTGCTAATGTGTTTGTTCTTGGAAAAAAACCTCTGTGTGATTCATTTGCATTTAGTTAACTGGAATTAGAGTTTGTTTGTGTGATGTTTGGGGTGAAGCTGAAGAAACACAACGGGCAATTTGTGGTGCAGCCTGTTTACAGGTGCATTGTAATTTTCAGGCTCCGTAGAAAGGAGAGTTAATGCTTTATCGCTTTGGAATGTAGCAATTAAAGATATTTAAAAGAGTGGAGGTTCAGTGCAGCCCTGGGAGTTCAATATCCTGAGCTGATGTACAGACATAATAACACAGATAAGCTCTGTGCTTATCTGTTTGGAGTTCACATGACCTTTTGTGTAGAAGCAACTTCTTTGTCAGTATTTAAATATTAATATTAGGAAGCACATGCTTGAACATCTGAGGCTGATCCTGTTTGCATCTCTTACCGGTGGCTGACCACGGCTGGGATTTGCTGCTCCCTTCCCCGTGTGCTCGGGGCTGGTCTCTGTGTGCTGGATGCAACAGCCACGTCAGGTTTCATCACCCCGAGATTTCCTGATGCTTTCATGAATGGAAGCACACAAATCAATGGGGCCTTGCCTGAGAGCTCAGAAATTCCAGATAATGCTGTGCCTGGAGCCCGGGGAAGGCAGGAGCTGTGCTGCTCCCTCTGGCAGCTGGACTCTGACCCTGCTCCTGTTTCTCCCTGTTTAAAGGGGAAATATTTCTCCTGGGCACCTGTGTGTGAAGGTGGGCTGCAGCAGGAGCTGGGCTTGCAGGGCTCCCCTTCATCCAGGTGCTGCTGGCTGCAGGGGTTGTGATGTCCTTGGTGTGTGTGAGTCTGGCCCCAGGTACCACGGAACATCCTCAGCAGATTTTGGAAATGCAGCTGCAGAGCCCCAGCAGCTCTGATCACTTCTACTGGTGTCAAGTCAGGCTATGCCTCAAGGCTGGCTGGCTGTTTTATCAATAAAGTGCTCTGGAGTTTAGTGTTGGCCATGAGATAGGAGAAAGTTGTTTCAGAATAAAACTGGGACTGTTTTTAGTTCTTTGAGCCGGCTGTGCCTCCTGCAGGGGTTGT
Source organism: Chloebia gouldiae (assembly GCA_003676055.1). Lineage (NCBI taxonomy): Eukaryota > Metazoa > Chordata > Aves > Passeriformes > Passeridae > Chloebia > Chloebia gouldiae. The sequence goes on along the minus strand of QUSF01000099.1, from coordinate 450,414 downwards.
GGGCAGAATCCTTTGGCACTTCCAGTGTAGCCTCTGAGCTCTTGTGGCTGGTGCTGGTGGATTTTCCCCTGCCACAGCCTGGAAGAGAGGAACTGGCACTGCTGCGAGGGACCTCTCACCCCTTGCAGTGGGAAATGTTGATTTTGAGAGGATTTTTTGACACGTAACAGAGCTGGAAGTAATTTTGAATTTTCTTGATTCTTAATAAATTGGTCTTGACAGGGTACGCTGACTTGGGAGGAAACTACTTTCAGAGCAGGGTAAAGTCAGGAATGTTTATGAGGAGATGTGGTTGCCTGCTTTAAGCTGTTTGTTAGCACACTGTTACCTGCATTAATGACAGGCTGCAGTTACATTTAAACCCACCAGGCACGGCGCAGCTGCTCAGGTGAGGTTTTGACAGGAGTGTTTTCAGCACGATACCAAACCAGAGCAGGCCTAAGGGAGCTGCTGGTTTTTATCCCGTTTTGGGCTAAGCCTTGCCCACTTTGTGGCATTCAATAGCTTTTTTATTCTGGAGGATTTTGGTGAATGAGGTGGTAACACAAAGTGCTGCCTGTGGGAAGGTGCTGGGTGAAACAAGAGCCCTGTGTTCAGGCTGTGTCTGCTTTTCCCTTGCACAGGCTAAACCCCACATGACACTCCAGAGCATTTACACGTGGAGACAGACGTGTCCTGGGAAATAAGATATGCTTGTAAAATACAAAATGGCCATTTCTGCTCACCCCGGTGGGGTTTAACCCAGTATGTACAGTATTTTTTCAGACAGGTAAGCCAAATTCTTCAGGAGAGATGGGTTTAGTGAAGTGCCCTTGCACTGCAGGGGAAGCTGCACCTGGGGAACATTTTTAAAAACCAGTTTTCTGATCTAACTTACCCTTTCATTCGCTCTGTGCAGTTTTAAAACGCACCAAAGCACTCCAAAAGCGCTTGTCACTTTGTGCCATTGAGGGCAGGGTGTGTCTGTCCACACGTTGTTTCTGATGACAAATGTACTCTGCCCTCTGGAGAAAGAGCAGGGACTCCAGCTGTGGGGCCTGGTGGATGTGTGAGCCTGGCCTGGCTCTGAGAGGTGCTTTGGATTGGACTGTGGGAGGAAATTCCTCCCTGGAGGGTGTGAGGCCCTGGCACAGGTGCCCAGAGCAGCTGGGCTGCCCCTGGGTCCCTGGAATGTCCCAGGCCAGGTTGGATGGGGCTGGGAGCACCCTGGGACAGTGGGAGGTGTCCCTGCCATGGCAGGGGTGGCACTGGATGGGATTTAAATCCTTTCCAAGTGCTCCTGGGGCTCTGTGAAGGGCCTCTGAGAGTGTGTGAGTTGTGCTGGCAGTGTCACCAGAGCTCTCTGCTCTCCTGTGTGCTTATGTCACCCGCTAATGGCATTACAGGGGCTGTGTCCCTGCTGGGCTTTGCTGGGGACAGGATCAGCCTGGCCCTGTGGTGGCAGGAGCTGGGCTCACTTTCACAGCTTTATCCCAGCTTGCTGTGAAGGGCTTAGGAGCTGCTTTGAGCTACAGCTGGTATTTCTGAGCTGGGTTTTGTGGCCTTAGAGCCTGTCCAGTGCCACCCCTGCCATGGCAGGGACACCTTCCACTGTCCCAGGTGCTTCCAGCCTGGCCTGGGACATTCCAGGGATCCAGGGGCAGCCCCAGCTGCTCTGGCACCTGTGCCAGGGCCTGCCCGCCCTCCCAGGGAGGAATTTCCTCCAAACCAACCCAAAGCTCCTCTCTTCCTGTGAGAAGCCATTGCCCCTTGTCCTGGCCCTCCATGCTCTGAAGTTGAGCAGTTTCTTAGCAGAGGATGTGGAGGATGCTCAAAGCTCACCTGGACTCGAGAAGCACCTGGGGAAATCAATTCTTTCAGCACAGGAGGTTTGTCACTGAGAGCCAGGGGGGCTGTGTTCTGTCTCTGCTGGCACCAGGCTGCTTCTGACCCTAGCCCAGCACGGAGGTGGGCTGCTCCTTGTCCCTGGAGACACGGGGCTGGGCAGGAGTCCTGCCAGGCTGAGTTCAAACAGGTGCTCTGTGTTAACACAGGATGGGCAATACCAGCCTTGGCCAGGTGCCTGTGGTGTGGAGGGTGATGTAGCACCTCCAGAGATCTGCACTGCTGGGGTCTGATGATGTTCCTGGTCTTAATTTTGGGATAAAAAAGACTGAATTAGGCTGTACACTTCGGCTACACTAAAGAGCACGTCTGAGTCGGTGCCTTTGAGCTCCTTGGAGAAGGTTTAATCCATGGGTTTGTGGCTGGGCCGTGTTTCCTGAAGTTCCTCGGTGCTGATGGAGCCATGGGAGCTGCTCTGTGCCTGGCTGGAGATGGGCAGGGCTGGGGAATGTGGTTTAGCAATCCTGAATCTTGTGGTCAGGGCTGTGCCAGGAGGATCTGCAGCACACAGGGGCTGCAGGATGAGTGCAGCTCAGGAGACATGAGGATTGTCTGCAGGCAGATGACGTGGAGACAAGGAACACCTTTGGGATGGATACTCTGGAGAGCACCTGGAAGCCACAGTCTGACCTACATTTCTCACCAAACTGATTTTGGTGGAGTGGGGCTTTTCTGTCCACTTGGAAGGTGTATTTCCTTCCCCCACAGAAAAAATATCCATTTTTAGCTTGAGGAGACAGACTTGGTTGTGGTCAGAAGACAGCACAGTCACTGCACTGTTTTGGAGTGGCTTTGTCACATGGATGCTAATTGCAGAGAGGCCTTGGAACATTCTTTGGGGAACGTTGGTGCTGTGGGGCAAAGGCTGGTGCTCACACAGGGGATGAGGGGATAGTTCAGAACTTACCGGGAAAGAGAGAATTTGCCCAAATCTGAGCGATTGATTTTAAAGTTCCCTGCTGAGGAGATGCATGTATTAGGTTATCTGCAGCCTCTGCTGTGTGTCCTCCAGGGTGAGCTTAAGTGGTTTTCCTGGCCCCGGACCAGCTTTCTCTCCTGCAGACAAAACAGTGCATTGCTTGTCCCGTTGACCTACTCCTCTAAATATGGCACTTGGGAGATCTCCACTTAAATTTAAAACTTGTGAAAGGGGATTCTCCATCTCCCTCCTGTTAATCATTGTGCTGTCTGTTTAATGTTTTCACAGCCTCTGTGACTCCTCTCGTTTCACATGTTGGGAGACAGACTGGCAGCAGCAGTAAGCTGAAACCAGGTTTTATTCAGAAAGGGTTTCAGTGCTGTGAAAGGAGAATTTTTTTTAAAGCAGAGGCATGTGTGTTTTCTAATTTAAAATGGGTTACATTTCTGTCAAAATAGGAGCGTGCATTCCATCTGCTCGGCAGTTGTAGCTGTCTGAGCCCGAGCCCGCGGAGCGGGGACAGAATTACTGCCGCAGTATTTCGGTCCCCGTGCGTTCTTGGCCGTGCCGAGCCCTCCGCGTGGGTGAGGTGGCTGTCAGGAGCGCGTTTGTTATTTTAACAGAGTGTTTGTCCGTCTGGGGGCCGGGGACGTGCCTGTCCCCTGAGTTCACTCGGGCACCGTGACTCAGGGCGCGGGCACGCCGGGAATGTGTTCATGCCTATTGCTTTCTATCGCTGCCTATCAAGTAGTGCCTTATCAGAAATAGATCGGGCTGTTTGGCAGAGCTGTCCCGGGAGCGCTGTCCGGCTGTCCGAGCGCCTCCGGCCGGGCCCCGGGCCGCGCTCCCTCCGGCCTGCCCGGAGTTATGAAGGCTGAAGGCGATGCTGAGGATGGGGAGAGCACCCTCGGGGAGCCCAGCTAAGTGAAGATGGAGCAGCAGATCCTCGCCGTGAGCCGGTGTGACGGGGCTGGTGGCTCCTGGCAGCCGAGTTCAGCATGATTTGTTGGTTCTCCTGTGCAGCCAAGGACGCAGTAGGTATCTCGCAGCTCTGGCTGGGCTCTCAGATCCTGGCAGGAATTTACAGCTGCAAAAAGGTGAAAGCTCGGATTGTGCAAGTGGGGCGTAGTACTTCTGTTTAATTAATGAGTGTTGTATGTCCTTAGCAGCTCCTCCTGCGAGGAATATTCCTTAAATGCGAAATGAGTTTGTTAAATATATAATGATTTAAGCATGGAATGGTTTGGGTTGGAAGGGATCTTAAAGCTCAGCCCATTCCACAACCTGCCGTGGGCAGGGACACCTGCCACTGTCCCAGGCTGCTCCAAGCCCCATCCAGCCTGGCCTTGGGCGCTGCCAGGGATCCAGGAACACCAAGAGCTGCTCTAGGCACCTGTGCCAGGGCCTGCCCACCCTCACAGACAGAATTCCTTCCCAACATCCCATCCATCCCTGCCCTCTGGCAGTGGGAATCATTCCCTGTGTCCTGTCCCTCCATCCCCTTTTAAATTTAGTACACCACGGGCTGTGGATACGAATGACTGAAGTGTTGGTTTTTTTAAAGTAATGCTTCTGTTAATCAGAACTTTTATGAAATGGGAGTGGGGACTGGCTGGGGAGGGTTTGGGAGGATTTTCTGTCCATTTGGGTGAGCTGTGCTGGCAGCTATCAGCTGCAGAGGTACAACCCAGCAATCCCACCCCAGTGTGAACACCCAAGGTGAGATCTCTGTCCTGTAGGGATGGGAAGGCACCGGGAGAATTTAGGGAGCACAGATCTTGATGCTGTGTGGGCATGGTCTCTAAGGTATTTGACAGGAAAAGCTAAGCCTTGCACGAGGAGGTGGCTTTGCAGGGCAGCCTGTCCGAGCTGGAGAGGGACATGGCACTGGTGATGACTTCTCTGGCCAGGCTGCCTTGGCTTTCAGGCTAATGGATGTGTTAATTGATTGATGAGTCAGTGCTGCACCTCAGCGGGCAGCAGCGGTGCTAATTTCATTAGTGCTCTATTTTTATTACTCCTGTCACTTCTGGCAGGGCTGGACTGGGTTAGCTGCTGCTAAGCCTTCATGATTACTGTAATCTTGTTTATTGTGGGAAAGCGGAGTAAAGATTATCACCCGGGGTCGTTAGGGCTGGAAGGGCCCTCTGGAGATCCTCCAGGCCAGCCCTGCACAGGCAGGCTCACCTGGAGCAGGTGGAACGTGTCCGGGTGGGGTGGGGATGTCTCCAGAGGGGGAGAATCCAGCTGCTCCAGGGCTCTGCCCCTTCCGTGGAAAGGAGTTCTGCCTCATGTTGAGGTGGAAATGCTTGTATTTTAGTTTCTGGCCATTCCTTCCTGTCCTGGGTACCACTGAACAGTGTGGAACCGTCCTCTGACACCCCTCAGAGATATTTGTATGGGCTGATGGCATCCCCTTTTTCAGATCGGTGCAGGTGATGGCAGTGGATTTTTGGGGTTGTTATTTTTTGTGTAGCCTCTTTTACTTAAACAAACCCTGGGCTGGGGTTACCTGGTTTAATGTTCTTCATGTTGTGAGGACTTTCTGACCCACAGTGTAAAGTAACTTCATGCACTCACAGGTTGCTTGTGTCTTACCCTTACCAGCAAATTCTTTTGCTGTGCAGTTAGATTTGAATGTCATACTTGTGTTTTGATTAAAATCCCCCTTTGGAAGCCTTGTTCTTCCCTTAAAAGCTCCTTGAGTATCCAGTTGTCAGTGTCCAGCCTGGATGTGAGGTTCTGTCACAGAGCAGTTTCCTGAAAAGCCCCGAGCCATTCAGGGGGATGGTTTGGCAGCAAAGAGAGCAAGCTCTGCATTTTGGGATGGGAGGCTTGGCCTGGGGCCTGAAAGTCTAAGTTTGAAGTAAACAAGAGAGGAGTGGGGGGTGAGGGCTGTCTGGGCTGAATGGTGGTGGTCTATTTATAACTGACTGGGGCTTTCTCTGCCCTCCGCAGCGCTTTGGGAACTGCAGGCAGTTCAAAACTATCAGCTTTGAATTTCTTTCTTCTGCAGCTCAGTGGCTGTTCTTCCCTTGACTATCACACTTAGCTAATTTATGACCCACTGAACAGTCTGGCACAGCCAGGAAAAGCCATGTCCTGGAGTGTATTTTTAGTGCATCCATTTGTTGTGGGAATATGAAATTAAACAGAGGCAAACTGAAACAGAATGAGGAAAACCAGAGAAATGAGATCCTAAAGGTCTCCTTTAGGACCAGAGAGGCTTAAGCAGGCTGTCCCAGAGCTCTGCACGTTCCATGCCAACAGCAGGGCGACAGGGATGCTGCACAGATGACTCCAAACACCCTGGTGGGCGCAGCACGTTTGTAGAGCCAGGTGGATTTTGTGGCTCACCCCGGTGCTCCATGAACTCACATCTCCTTCTGTCTCCCAGCTGAACCCAGACTGGAGCAAGTACGATGACAGGCTGATGAAGGCAGCGGAGAGGGGCGATGTGGACAAGGTTTCATCCATCCTGGCCAAGAAGGGGGTCAGTCCCACAAAGCTGGACGTGGAGGGGAGATCCGCGTAAGTGCCTTCCCGAGCTCGGGAGTGGTGCTGGGGGGCTGCTGAAAGTCTGCTCCTGCTGCTCTAGAAGCCTTTTTGAGTGCAGAACTCTGTGTGATACCTCATCTAACTCTAGCTTCACTGAGCTGGAACCCAGCTGGCTGGAAAGGGAAGCTCCCAAATGTTGTAATAAATTCAGGTGAAACTGATGGGCAGAAATGCTGATGTCTGACTCAGTTTAGAAGGCTGAATGATTTCTTTATTATAACTATACTAGAATACATTAATATACTATTTATAGGAGATACTAAAACTACAAACCTGCTTTTTCTATCATATCTAACTCACATCTCATGACCCTCTCTGAGAATCCAACCCCAGGTGGGTTGGATTGGCCATCAGGCTCAAACAATCCTCACCAGAATCCAATCAAGCAATCACCCCAAGGAAACAATTCTCCAAACACATTCCACATGGGAAAAACAAGGAGCAGAAACAGAAGTTGTTTTCTCTTCCTTCTCTCTGTGCTCCTCTATGAAAAATTCCGAGAGAGAGGAGAATGTGCCTACCACACCCAAACAATCTTCATTTCCAAGTGATCAGTGTTTAAAGACTTGCTCTTGCCAGGTTTGAGTATTAAAGAGAAACTGAAACCCCACTGGTATTTCACCTGTTCACTCATCCAGGTAAACAGTGATTGTTTCTCAGGAAATTTGCCTTGTTCCTTGAAGTAATATTTGCAGAACCCTTAACTCTGGATGCTGTCCAGAGCTGGCCCCTGTAACACTTCCCTTACACAGCTGCTGGCTTGGTCTTTCCTGGCCAATATTGCCATTTTTGTGTACATACCAGCTGTGCCTAAGCAAGGTCTTTTATATATATATATTTTTTTTTTTTTTTTTAGATTCCATGTTGTAGCATCGAAGGGAAACCTGGACTGCTTGAACACCATCCTGGTGCACGGAGTTGATATCACAGCCACTGATGCTGCAGGTGGGTTTCCTCACCCTGAGGGGACACCCTGAAAATGCTCTCAGCTGGGTTTTATTCTGCAATAAAGTTAAGCTGGACCACAGGATAGCTCTTCTTTCTTTCTGTAACTGGCAAAAAGCAAATTACTTATGTGACTTGTTGCTGGTCCTGAGGAAACTGGCCTGTCATGGAATTGATGAAAGCAGCAGAACTTAAGGAATGTGGGTTTGTGCTGCTGTAATTGTGTTTATAATGTGCTCCAGACTCCCTGGTGAGGTCAGCAGTTCTGAGTGAGAACAACAGGATAAGAGCAGTTTTAAATGAACTTGAGGGAGGTGTTTGTGTGCCCAGCTGAGCCTCAGGAGCTCAGAGTTCACCTGAACCTTCCAGATTTCCTTGTGTGGCAGCAGAGTTTGTGGAAGAGGCAGTTAACAACAGGTGCTAATTTTCAGGTTGTTACCTCTGAATTTAATAGGTTTAATATGAAGCTGAGAACAAGAAAATTTACAGAGATAACTTGGCCTCCTCCTCTTATGGGAGAGTTGATGCTTTAAATCCTTGTGTGGAGTCAGATGCAGGGTTTTGAGATTCATTTCACAAACGAGCTCTCATCCTTGAGTGAAGATTCACTGGAGTAGGAAAAGGCTGTGACAGGGTGAGGAGTAGGGAGGAGATGTCTGAGCACAGATCTGCAGGGACTGGCACACAGGAATGGTCTATCTATCTATCTGGCAATATTCATCAGAAGTTCACTGAGCTGCTGTTCTCTGTTTTTAGGCAGAAACGCCCTGCACTTGGCTGCAAAGTATGGCCACGCTCTGTGCTTGCAGAAGCTCTTGCAGGTACTGAAAATACAGCTTGTCTCTTACAGCTCTCATACTGAGGGGAAAAGGTGGCTTTACTTACACTGGTTCAAAAGTGGAATTTGTGATTTCTTTCTTAACCAATCAGATTGGTTTTTAAGAGTCATGGCAAAAAGACCTTTTCATGTTAAATACCAGGTTGGGACTGAAAGAGGGCTAAAATAAAGAAAATAAACTTTTTTTTTTTAATCTTTTTGTAAACTGTCAAATCAGGTTGTAGTTTGTGGTTCTTGAAGAAAATGGGGCTGAGTGTCTTTTAAAGGCTGTTGTTCCCTGTCTGAATGCAGTTTAGGAACAGCAACACTGGCTGCTCCAGAGTGGTGTTTGCTTCAAAAGCTGGGCATTTATAGACACAAACTCTCATTAATGAAACAGTGTTGGAGGGTTGTCTTAGGTTTGTGTAATGTTTATTTTTTCTTCATTTATCCCTGGTCAGTGTATCCTAATTTGATTTTTTTTCTTATTTGAATGGGTTCTTTTAAACTTTTAATTGATGCATGTCTCCATGCAGATATAAAGGCTTGTTTTCTGTGAAAAGTGTAATGAATTGTGCAATTCCTGTGCATATTTTTTACTTAAATCACATTTTACTGCTTTAATTTAAAGCTCAAACACCTGATGTTGTAAATGCAGTCTGGATTCTGGTTGATAACTGGGATTATTTATTTTAACAGTACAATTGTCCGACAGAGAATGTGGATCTCCAGGGAAGAACTGCTCTTCATGATGCAGGTGAAGGGGTTTGCTTTGCTGGTAACATGGAAATGAAGATGTAATTAATGGGCTTACTTCCAGATGGGCTGAATTCTTCTCCTTTAATTTTGGTGGCTGTAGCAGGAGAGGGTATTTTATATTGTCATGACATTTGTCCTCAAGAATGAATTAACAGTCTTGTGGAGCTTGTGGGTCTGAGGTGAAGTTGAGTAAAATCTCCGAGTATCAGGAGCAGAGTTTTGGGGCAGTGCTGAGAGCAGGTGAAGACCTTTTACTCTGGGTTTTCTGCAGCCTCCTCGTGCTGCAGGGTGTCTGGCCCAGCAGTGTCTGATGGCTTTTGGCTGGTGTGAGAGCTGAGCCCTGCAGCCTTGTCAGGCTTTGTTGGAAATGCAGGTGAACCCAGTGGGGAGAAATGCTGATGTCTGACTCAGTTCAGAAGGCTGAATGATTTCTGTATTAGAACTATGCTAAAACACATTAATATACTATATAAAGGAAGATACTGAAGCTACATAGCTACTTTTTCTAACTACCATATCTAACTCACAACTCCTGGCCCTCTCTGAGAGCCCAGCACAGGTGGGTTGGATTGGCCATCAGGCTCAGATAATCCTCACCAGAAAGCAATCACCCCAGGGAAACAATTCTCCATGCACATGGGAAGAAGAAGGAGCAGGAATAGAAATTTTCTCTTTCTTTTCTCTGTGCACCTAAATGAAAAATCCTGAGAGAGAGAGAGATGTCCCTGTGACAAGGCTTCAGCTCAGCTCTGGGGATTTTGGTGAAGCACACAGACGCAGGGCTGTGCCCGGGGCCTCCCCAGGCTGCTGTCACAGCACGAGGTCCCCTCCCTGCCCGGTGTCACCTCCTCCCTGCTCTGTCCCCAGCCATGTCCGACTGCTCTGCCAGCATCCAGCTGCTCTGCGACCACGGCGCCGCCGTCAACTCCAAGGACGGGGTAAGAGGGGGCTGCCTGCCCCTCCTGCCGAGCTGCCGGCTCCCGCTGCCCTGCCCTGCCCTCACGCTGTCCCTCCGTCCCCCAGGACGGGAGGACGCCGCTGCTGCTGGCCACCCAGATGTGCCGCCCCGCGCTCTGCCAGCTGCTCATCGACAGGGGGGCCGATGTCAATGCCAGGGACAAGCAGAGCAGGTGAGGCCTGGGGGGCACTCTGGGGGTCCTGCTGGCACGGGGGGAGCGCTGCCCCTTGGCACAGTGCGTGTGCTCAGCTGGCATGAGTTCAGCACTGGATCTCACAGTTCAGACACTCCTGGCCTCTGCCTGGCAGGGAAACCTGGCCTTTCGTCCTGCTCCTGCTGGCATCCAGAATACTCCCAGGCGTGTTCTTGCCAGCAGGGAACCTGCACTTGGTTCTTTGAAGGGTTTTTCTGTCCCAAGCAGCCTTTGGGATCAACATGCACAATGGGCCGTGGCAAAAGTGGTGCTCTGGCAAGAAGTCCTGAGTGCACTGGAGCTGGGACACTGAGCTGTTTATTCCTGGGGCCAGGGGAGTGGGGTTCTGTTTGTAGCTGCTGCTTTTTGCCAGGTATTTCTTGGAGAAGTCCTGAGGCTGCCGTGGGACAAAGGCTGGCTACTCACATTGCATGTCCTGCAGCTGGGGAGTGTTTGGGGAAGCTCTGCCAGGGCTCCCCAGTCCAAACCTTGCCTAAATTCTTTGCCTGGTGTTTGTTTTGTCTGTTGAGACTTGTACCTGGTAGAGGAAACCAAAGTCATGGGAGCTCTCCAAATACCGGGTGACTTTCAAAGGCAGCAAGTCTGGTTTTGTGGAAATATTGTTATTGTGGTGGGTTTGTTTGCTTTTTCACAAATATTTAAACATTGCCCCAGTGACTTTGGAAAGCTGTTTCCTCTGTGGACAGAGGGGAGGTGCCTTGGCTGAGGTTTCTGTGTCAGACAGCGGGGTTAGCTCTGTGGGTGATGCTCTGTCCCCACGTCTCTCAACCCCGTCTCTCCCCCCATCCCAGGACTGCCCTCATGTTAGGCTGTGAATATGGCTGCAAGGATGCCGTGGAGGTGTTGCTCAGGAATGGTGCTGATGTTGCTTTGACTGATGGCCTTGGGCATGACTGTGCTTACTATGCCAGGATTGGGGACAATATTGACATTTTGGCTTTAATAAAAGCTGCCCTTGAGGACTCCAGCAGAGGTAGGAGGAACCTACAACACCTTCCTTTGGGTGGAATTATATCCCTGCTCCTGTGGCTCCGGGAGCTGTTCTGGAGGGCAGCTGTGCTCCTTTGAGCACAAAGGTCATGAACTGCCTGGCTGGGAGGGGAAAGACAGTTCTTGGGGTTGTGTGGCTTTAGCAAAGCTTTTAGGAGGGTTGCAGGCTCTGATGCCTCGAGGGCTTAACAGTATTGATCATGGGAGTTATTTACCCTTATTTATAGAAGTAGCCTTCATTTTATAGGAAACCTTCTGGATGTTTCCATGGGGCTGGGGGCGTGGTGAGCTATTTTTTGAAATGCCCTCCCAGGGTGGAAGGGGGATGGAATTAGCTGAATGTGTCATTGTTTCATGGATCTGAAGGAAATGCCTTTTGTAACTCCCTATTTTTGTGGTGCTTTTTTAGGAAGAGACAGCATGAAGAGAGGGCAGGCTGAGCAAAAGGTACTTGCTGAGGCTGTTTGTCACCGGGGTGTTGAGAGGGGATCACCTGTGTGGGGCTGAGGTCGGGGTGACCCCGGTCCCAGTGGGAACTGGGGAGGCTGGGGTGCCACAGGGATCTAAGGAAGGTTCTCCTGCTGCTCTGCCAGGTCACCAGCGTGTCCCAGAAGTGGGGCCGGGGCTGTGGAGCACAGGAGGAGCCCAGACTGTTCCAGAAGGAGCCCAGCACTCAGGTGGGTGGGGAGCATCCTGTGGTTCCCCCAGGGATCAGGAGCCACAGGCACTAAAGGCAGGCTGGGCTGCTGAAGTGAGCACTGATCAGCAAAGGGCATGCACTGCTGTTTGCTTAAACCCCAAGTGCATGGTGTGCACTGTGGCAATTATGCAGATGAGCTGTAAACTTTTTTTCAGGAAAAAAATGCACTTTTTCAGCTAATAAATAGTTGGAAGTGTCCCTGTCTTAACCTTTCCTACCTCTTAACCTTCTGCCTCTGCAGCAAAATCAGTCACAAATGAGGAAGATTTATGTTTTTAACGTTCTCAAGAGATGTACGTTTGTGTCATACTAAAAATAAGCTGTGTCATAATTGTTCTACTAAGCAGCATTAATTTTCCCATCTCATTCCCATGTCATTGCAGTTTTCAGAAGTCTAGGCAGGGCTTGGAGTCCTCAGTGAATCTGAAGATTTAAATCTGTTAAATCTGTTAGCTCAGAGTCTTCACCTTTCCCAATGTGTGTGTAGTGTGGGGAGGCCTTAATTTTTGTTTTTAAGTCTCATGTTTCACTTTTAAGGACTTGGAGCTGGAAAACCAGGATTTGAAAGATCGGATGAGAGAAATGCAGGAGGAGCAGAGGATGCTGCTGGACAGGATCAGTGGGCTGCAGCTGCAGCTCAGTGAGGTAAAGCAGGGCTTGGGGTGCCTGCCTGGAAGCCTGGGACAGGCACCTGGTGCTGACAGGAAGGCCCAAGGGGTCAGGATGTGGTGTCCACAGCTTTCCTGGGAATTACTGCAGCGTGTGTCACTCACTGCCTGTGGGCTTGCAGTTCCACTGGAGCTGTGAGGAGGCTGATGCTGTGTCCTTCCCTGACACCCAGAAATTTGGGTAACAGCATTGGGGGCTCTGCCCCCCAGTGCAGCTGAGCCATGGGCTGCTCTGGAGGGCTGGGCTTTGGAGGCTGAACTTCATCTCTCCGTTAAATGTAGGTGGTGTGTGGCAGGGCTTTGTCATCAGCTGTTTTCCAGCTGTTACTGGATGTGGAAGCACAGAGAAAAAAAAATCTTCAATTGGCAAGAAAACAAAGCCAAAGATTTTCAACAGAAGTCTCTCACCAGATTTGAATGTTGATTTTTAAAAAATTTCCCTCTTTTTGGAGGTGTAAGTGTGACTCGTAGAAAGAAAACATAAAGAGGATTTTTGTTGGGTTTTTTTTTGCTTTGTGGAGGCTGTCTCTTTGCTGTATTTGTGTAGAAGAACATTTATGTAGCTTCTCCTAAATGTAGCCCATGGATAGAAAGAATATTTCTCAGTGCAGTCACTGGCTTGTCTGAACTCCTGTTTTAAGCATTGCCTTTTTAAAATAAACTTCTTAATAGAAACTTCCCCAAATCAGCAAACTTCTGGAAAGTCTGAGCTGGAAAACAGGAGATATTCCAGTTCCCAGAGGCATTGCTCTGTCACACAGCCTGGCTAGAGAAATAGGAAACAGAGCAATAAAGCTGGGTGGAAATTGGAAGGGGAGGCTTTGAAGCTGGGCTGGATTTGTCAGCTGATGAACTGTGTGTGAACCCCTTAAACATCATTGAGAAAATTATTTGGGGGGGATTTTTTTGTCATTTTTGCAGGAGCAAATGTTTGCAGATGATCTTGAGAATGAGGTAGGATGTGTCACCTGCAGGTGTAACAGCACTGGGGAGTAGGGGAGCAGTTCTCTCTTTTATTTCCTCTGCAGTTTTATGTACATTGCTTAAAAGCTACTAAAAATGCCAAATGAAGCATCTGCTGCTCTGGGTCAGTTTATGCAGCTGCCCAGCATTTCTGGTCCTGCAAATAATGACCATTCCCATGGCTCCTTCAAAGCACACTTAGGATATTAAGCACGCTGATAATATTAAGCATCTCTGTAGTGACTTTCAGTAATGCAAGACTAACCAATATGAATTAATTAAACAGTAGCAGGTTATGTTGGTGCACAGTCTTAACTCATTCTTCAAGATTCCTCCTGTAGAGGAGCAGTCTTGAAGAACAATTCCAGAAGCAAAAATTAGGGATTCTTTCGGTGCTGATTGTGGTTGATGTTCTGTCTAAACTCTTCAAGAAGTTCCTTGAGGTCTTACAAACCTGTCCATTCTTGTGGCTTTGGCTATGTGGCACTCCTTCTCTTTCAGAAAGATGAGTTGAAGAAAATCCTGACTACCAAGGAAAAGCAGCAGGAAGAAAGTTTAAGGACTATTGAAGCTCTCAAAGCTAAACTCAAGTATTATGAAGTATGTTGAGTGATTTGAAATGGGATATAGCAATTGATATTTACAGTAGGAAGTACTTCAGCATTTTAAATTGCTGAAACTGCTGAATGGTTATCTCATTGCAAAGGCTTTCCCTGCCCCTTCACCCCTAGTTTAACGTAGAGCAGAAATTTGAAATGAATTTTCAGCTTCACTTTTATTTCTTGCCCCTTGGTTTTAGGACGACTCTGCGGGGTCTGGAGGTAACTTTGGAAACAGTGAGTACAGTTAGTTGTTAAGGCTTGCTGTGCATGGTGGGGGGTTGGAATGCAGGGATAAAAGGGGCTTTTTGGTCATCTCTTCCTGTTGCTGGTCTGAAGGGCAGCCAGGCCTCGTGTCCAGCCCTGAGCCCTCGGAGCTGAGCTGTGTTTGGAGGAGCTGCCAGGGCACCACTGACCCATCTCCCAGGAGAGCCTGGCCGTGGCACACGTGCCTGGGGGCTCTGCTGTGTGCTCTGCTCACCAGAACAGCGAGCTGGGCAGCATCCCCAGGGGAGCAGCCCTTTCCCTCCTTGCAGGCTGAGCACTGCCCTGCCTGGCTGAGGGGCTGCAGCTGGCTCTGGGTCAGAGCGGGAGTGGAGCAGCTTTGACTTCAGCTCCCACTTGTGTGAGGAGTGAAGCCATTCCCAGGAGCTGCAGCCTCCTGCATCCAGCCCAGCTGCAGGCCTGCCTTGCACTTGTGTAACAAACACAAGGGCTCTTGACAGATTAAATGGCATTTTGAGTGTTTGGCTGCCTGGCAGGAGGAGTCATGGATGTGGAGTGCAGGGGATGCTTTCCCTGCCGAGGTCATGTGCAGACACGAGCTGGGCAAGCTGCCAGCTCTGACCCTTCTGCAGGACCAGAACCCAGCCTGGCAAAGCACTTCTCTCCTCCTCCTTAGGAGGACTTTGGCCAGGCTTCCTGTGGGGATTAATTAAGTAGAAGTTGTTTTAATAACAAGTACTTAAACGCCAGCCTTCAGCCTAGTGTGACCCCAGTGACCAGAATAAAGCTGGGCAGGAAAATCAGTGTTCTTGTGATTGTGTTCCTGTTGTTAACCAGAGCCTAAACACTGTTTGCTTTGAAAATCCAGGAAAAGAAGATTTATTACTTAAACAAGGCCAAGCGTTTGCAGTGGAATCCCAGGTAATAAATATTTTACCACTAGAAGGAACTCTGAGATAGTCGTGCTGGGAAAGCTAAATGTGCTAATAAAAGTGTGTTTATTGAGCATTGCTTCTGAGGACACAGTTTTGGGCAATTCTTGCTTTTCTGTGTTTATTTTTTACTGTGGGTGCCCTCTAGAGTCCTGTCTGTGACAGGGCTGTAAATGCTGGGAGCTGCTGGGTCTGTTCTGAGCTCTCCGCAGCGTGTCTTACACAGTCACTCTGGAAACTGGGGGTTCATCTCCGTCATGTTTTTCTAATTTAATAATATATAATAGTATAATTATAATACAATTATAATAATGTACTGATTATTTCATTTTCCTGCCTGCTATTATAAGATTTCCCTGACAATTCTGTTTGGTAGCTATCAACCTTTTAAAGCAACAATTTGGGTATAAACAAGGTCCAGTAGACCCTTGGGGTGGAATGAGATGGTCTTTAAGGTCCTTTCCAACACAGAGCCTTCTAGAATTCCACGTGGCTGCATTCCTCAGTCTTTTCAGCAAGAAGGGTGTGTTAGCCATGGCATTCTCTGCTCTGATTCCTTATGAAATTATTTTCACACACTTGAGGGATGGAAGCAATGTCTTAATGAATTAAATTTGTTCTAGCAGATGAGTGATTAAATATGAATGCAGAACAAGGGAAGTGGAATTAATGCATTATACCTGCCCCTCTAGGTTTAGATGGGATACTGGGAATTGGGAATTGTTCCCTGGGAGGGTGGGGAGGAGCTGGAATGGAATTCCCAGAGAAGCTGTGGCTGCCCCTGGCAGTGCCCAGGGCCAGGCTGGATGGGGTTTGGAGCAGCCTGGGACAGTGGGAGCCAAGGCAGGGGTGGCACTGGATGGGCTTTAAGGTCTCTTCCAACCCAAACCATTCCATGATTGGGAAGCAATAATGCAGAGCTATAACTGAGACTTTTGCTGTTAAAAGCTGAAATACCTGTTCTCTAGTAGGGGCAAGAATCACTTACTGTAAAAAAAAAAAGAGAAATCTCTTGTACTAATGATGCTCAGATCAACTGGATTTTAGGCAGTTCCCACATTAAGTAATGGCAGTTCTGTGGAAGGCACATTCTTCTCTCTCTCAGGATTTTTCATAGAGGAGCACAGAGAGAAGAAAGAGAAAACAATTTCTGTTTCTGCTCCTTGTTTTTCCCATGTGGAATGTGTTTGGAGAATTGTTTCCCTGGGGTGATTGCTTGATTGGATTCTGGTGAGGATTGTTTGAGCTGATGGCCAATCCAACCCACCTGGGGCTGGACTCTCAGAGAGGGTCACGAGTTGGGAGTGAGTCAGATATGGGAGTTAGAAAAAGCAGGTTTGTAGTTTTAGTATCTCCTATAAATAGTATATTAATGTATTCTAGTATAGGTATAATAAAGAAATCATTCAGCCTTCTGAACTGGAGTCAGACATCAGCATTTCTTCCCAGTGGGTTCACCTGCATTTACACTAAGTTCCCATGTTAAATAGTAAGCAATAAACATGTGTACGTGACCTGTCCAAGTTATGAACTTTTATTTTTTGTGCCAATTTCTCTGCAGTCCAGGTCTCTGCTGAGGCCCCTGGAGCTCTCCCTGCCTGCCCAGGCGCCCAGCTCCGAGAAGGAGACTCTGAAGAAGGAGCTGGAGAGCCTGAGGAGCTGCTTGGGTGCAGCCAAGGAGGAGATCAGCAAGCTGCAGAGGGAGCTGGCCCTGAAGGGCTCGGAGTGCAGAGCTCTGGCCTCGGAGTGCGAGAGGAGCAAGGCAGAGTCCGACAGGCAGGTCAGGCAGCTGGAGGACGCCCTGAAGGACGTGCAGAAGAGGATGTTCGACTCCGAGGGCAAAGTGAAGCAGATGCAGAGCCACTTCCTGGCTCTCAAGGAGCACCTGGCCAACGAGGTGGCCTCGGGGAGCGCCAAGGTGGCCGAGGAGCTCAAGGAGCAGCTCCAGGAGATGAAAGCCAAGTACGAGGGAGCCTCCGCTGAGGTGGGGAAACTGAGGAACCAGATCAGGCAGAACGAATTGCTGGTGGCAGAGTTCCAGAGGGACGAGGGCAGGCTGGTGGAGGAAAACAAAAGGTTGCAGAAGGAGCTTGTGAAGGTGGAGATGGAGCGAGATAAAAGGGGCAGGAATGTCACGGAGTTGGAAGGGCAGCTCAGGGAGACGGCAGCCAAATTGGCCCAGTCTGTGAGCGCGGAGCAGTTTGAGAACATGAAGGGTTTGCTGTCAGACGAGGTGAGTGAGAAAGCAAGGAGGCTGGCAGAGGTGGAAGGGGAGCGGGAGAGGCTGCAGGCAGAGGTTGTGCTGTTACAGAGGGAGTCTGAGAGTCAGAGAGCTCAGCTGGCACTGCATGTGAAGGCAGAAGAGCACGAGCAAATGAGGAGTGGGTTTGAGCAGAGGGAGGAGGAGCTGGGGAAGGCAATTTCTGAGCTATCACACAAGAATGAGACTCTGCAGAAGGAACTTGAAAGATTGCAGGCTGATAACAAGGTGCTGAAGCAGCAAGTCCAGATGCTAAAAACTGAAATTAAAAGCCAGAATGTGCCTTTAAAAATTCATGAGGAGTTGAAGAAAGCAAATGATCTGGCTGTGGGTGACCTGACAAAAAAGCTTTTTGAAACAACAAAGAAGTACAATGAAAGCAAAGCAGAAGCTGAAAAGTTGCTGGCAGAGAAGAACGACTTAAATGAGAATATCAGCCACTTGCAAGCTGTTTACCTGTCTCCAGAGCAGCACAAGAAAGAGGTGGAAGCTTTAAAATCTAATGGGATTGAGCTTGAAAAGCAGCTTGCTGAGCTTCAGAAGAAATATGATGAGGAGCAAGCAAAAGCGGGCAAACTGGTGACTGAGGTCACTGGCCTGAGGGAGACCCTGAGGGATCAGTACGTGCTGGCCACCACACATGAGGAGGTTAAAACTGTCCTGAACAGCACCCTGGAAAAAACCAACGGGGAGCTGTCAGATCTGAAGGGGAAAATTGGAGACATAAAGCAAGAGTTCCTGAGGGTAAACGAAGAAAATGGAGCTTTAAAAAACAAGGTGAAACTCTTACAGAACCAATTAAAGACGGAGTATATCAGTTTAAAAGATCACGAAGCCACGGTAAATACTTTAAATAAAAGCGTGCAAGAGCTGCAGGAGAGCAACGCTGCCTTTAGGGCTGAGCACCAGAGGGGGCAAGATGAAATCTCACAGCTGCATGCGGAAATTGAAGCCCAGAAGAAGGAGCTGGACACAATTCAAGAGTGCATCAAGTCCAAATACGCCCCGGTGGCCTCCTTTGAGGACAGGGAGCAGAGCTTGGAAGCCACGGTGAGGGAGCTGAGGGCACAGCTGCAGGAGCAGGAGCAGCGGCGCAGGGGAAGCGAGGAGGAAGCGCAGAGGTGCAGAGAGGAGAGCGAGAAGCTCAGGAGCGGCGTCCTGTCCATCCAGAACGACCTGCAGCAGAACTACGTCCTGGCAGAGCAGTCCCGCCGGCTGGAGAGGCTGTGTGCCAGCAGCATGGAGGGGCTCGACCAGCAGCTGAGGGCTCTGCTGAGGAAGCACACGGGGCAGGAGGGGCCGCGGGCCGCGGCCGTGGCTCCGCAGCTCCCGGCGGAGCAGCTGGAGGCGCTGAGGGAGGCTCTGGGCCGCACCGTGGAGGAGCTGCGGGAGGCCCTGAGCGGCAAGGAGCAGCGGTACCGCGAGGAATCGCGGCGGGTCGGGGAGCTGCAGCGGGAGCTGGCCGAGCTCAGGGAGTCCTCGGTGCCTCTGGCGGAATTCACCCGGCTGAAGGAAGGGCTGCAGGGGGAGATGGCGGCCGTCAAGCGCAGCCTGCAGGAAAAGGAGGCAGAAACGCAAGGCAAGAGCGAGGAGGTGCTGAGGCTGCAGGCGGAGCTGCAGCTGAGCCAGCGGGCCTTGGCAGAGCTGCAGAGCCAGGAGGTGGTGGCCATGGCAGAGTACAGCTCCATGAAGGGCGCCCTGGAGGCCCAGGTGAGCAGCATGGCTGGCCACCTGGCCAGCATGAGCCAGAAGTACGAGCAGGCCTGTGAGGAGGCCCTGCAGGCCAGGAGGAGCGAGCTGTCCCTCAAGGACGAGAAGGAGCTGCTCCAGCTGAGGAGCTGCAGCATCGAGCAGGAGATCAAGGACCAGAAGGAAAGGTGTGACAAATCCCTGACGACCATTATCGACCTGCAGAAGAGGATCCAGGAGTCTGCAAAGCAGGTGGAAGCCAAGGACAACAAGGTGAGGTCTGGGCTTGGTGCTCCGGGTTCTCTCAGCTCAGCATTCAGGGGCTGGGCTGCAGCTCCTGAGGTGCTCCAGCACCACTTTGTGCTGAGCATTAGAAGCCCAGGGCTGGCCCAAAGCAGCTGAAGTCCTGATTTTGCATTATGCAAAGTTTTTCCAGTCCCTTATATGTTCTGGACATTGTGTAGTGTTTAAATTCTGTAAAAGCTTGAGATTTCTGGGGATACCAGCTCCTGCTTCCTCTGGAGATGTGTGTGTTGGGCATCTCTGACTTGCCTTCTAAAGGTTCACTGTTCCTCCCAGAAGTTAGACCTGGAATATCCTCAGATCCTCCCTTTTTTTCAGTCCCTTACATCACTGCTGACCTGCGGGGTCTGTACCCAACACCCCCCGGTGCCAGGGGGCACACTGGGAACCAGCATGTCAAGAAAGCAAAGTCCTCTCTTAGCAAGCTGGGACAAAGACCCTTCAGTGCTTGCTGGGCTTCACCAGACTCAGTGTTAAAGAGCATTTTGCAGTGAGCCATCCTTAAATGGTGTTTTGTTTTTTTTTTTTAAGATAACAGAGCTGCTGAACGACGTGGAGCGGTTGAAGCAGGCTCTCAACGGCCTGTCCCAGCTGACATACACCACTGGGATCCCCTCCAAGAGGCACAACCAGCAGGTGGAACTGCTCCAGAGCCAAGTGAAAACACTCCAGCAGCAGCTGGCTGTAAGTGCTCGCACAAGGTGTTGTGTGACATGCAGTAGCATTGCCTGATTCCCGTGTAAGCAGGGAAATGTGGATGTGCGTGCTGGAGCAGGGGGTGGGACTGCAGCCTCACACTTCACAAGTGCACTACCCTTTGTTTGCTCGGGCTTTTCCCCTCCGTTCTGCTTCTCTCTAAGTTTTTTTTTTTTGCTTTCCTCTTCGGTTTGAGTTGCAACACATGACAGCTTTTCCAGATAAAAAGGATATAAGCAAAGTGGGAGAAGCTGTGCTTATGGGGTACTCTGCTGAATCCTGCCAAGACCATTCCTGAAGGCTCGGCTTTAGTCATTTCTTACAACCATGTATTTTTTCTCACCTTGGAAGGGTGAGGTGGTAATTTCTTAATGGCTTTCAGTTGTGTTCCTCTGCCTGCAAGCCCGGGGTGTGTTGTTTGCCATGAGGCACTGGCAGAGCAGGGGGCACATCCTGAGTGCTGGGATTTTGTGCACATTTCTGTGGCTTCAGTAAAGCTCATTATTAAAGCTGTGTCGGAGCAAAGTGAGTTCTGCTCCTGCTCACATTCACAAACACATCTATCAGAGTATCTGCAGGGCTGATTCTTACAAGGCAAAGTGTTCTAAAATGGGTGTTTTTAACCAAATAGCTGATGCTGGTGATGAAGCCAGTGTGCAGGGCTGTCACTGTTGTATTGAGGACAGGTGAAGGAAGCAACATGACTCTCATGTTTTTGGAAGGTGAAAGCTGGGTTTATTAGCCTCACATTCTTTTTATAGCTAGTTCTGAGAAGGCTGGACCTGATTGGCCTTCAACTAATACTCCTTGCAGTATTGGTTCATTAGGAGCAACAGTTTCCTTGCCAACATCCTACAAGTAATAACAAGATCAAAATACTAGTTGTAGGATTGTTTGAATTGTTTTTCTGAGTTTTCTCAAGTTTATCCGACTTCCTTTCTGACCAGACTCCCAACCAGCACAAGGGGCCAGGAGCTGGGCTCTGATGGTCCTCTCCAGCTCAGGAAATTCTGCGATTCTGTGCTCTCAGCTCCTGGCTGGCTCTGGCAGCCTCCCAGCGGAAGAGCAGTCACTTTTATTCCTTGATTAGTGGAAGGGATGGCACTCAAAGCTGGAAATGCAGCTTTGCTTGGTGTGGCAGTGCCCAGGCTGGAGGAGCGGGGAGCTCACCCGTGTCCCGTTGTCTCGCAGGACGCCGCGCGGCAGCACCAGGAGGTGGTGGCAGTGTACAGGACACACCTGCTCAGCGCTGTGCAGGTGAGGCTGCAGAGCCCCCGGGCTGCCTGGGGGTGCTCCGAGGTGTGCTTGTGGTTGTGACTGACGGGTGTTTGCTC
This sequence comes from Chloebia gouldiae, assembly GCA_003676055.1. Lineage (NCBI taxonomy): Eukaryota > Metazoa > Chordata > Aves > Passeriformes > Passeridae > Chloebia > Chloebia gouldiae. The sequence continues at coordinate 429,001 of QUSF01000099.1, read as the reverse complement.
CTGCAGGGCCACATGGATGAGGATGTGCAGGCGGCCCTGCTGCAGATCATCCGCATGCGGCAGGGCCTGGTGTGCTGACGTGCTGCTGGCCGCTAGGGATGCTGGCAGAGCTGCACTTACAGCCTCCCAGTACCAAACAGCTCCCAAAGATGAAGTTTCTCCTCATCGAACACTAAACCAGGCCTGTGGTGTTTCAGGCCTGGCGCTGTTTTCACGAGATGGATAAAAATTACAGAACATCTTTTAAAACTGTCAAAATGATGACATAGAGGTTAAATTAATGTCTGATTGACCGCTTATTAAAGCAGGACCTATACCCAGAAGCTCCAGTTGATCCTTGAACTTGAACTCTCACGGGATGGTTAAAAATAAACTGTGCAGAGCAGTGTGGCTGAGTGTTGTAGCTGGGGATGTCCCTTAATGATGAGGAGAAAGTGGCTCATTTGTCACACTGCCTGAGCAGGATGGGCTGTGACACACAGGAAGGTGTTTTGCTGTCTCTTGTAACTTGGCTGGCCAAGTTACAGCCTTTATTTAATATATAACCTTAAGATTTAGTGCCTTTGCTTCTACAAGACTTAAAAAAAAATCAGGTTTTTCATTGAAACACTAACACTCCCTGCCCTCCCTCCCCCCAGAGTGTTCCTGAATGCTTCAATCCTGACTCCTGCAGGCTGGGGAGTGGGGCTGGAGTGGCTGGTTTGGGGAGCAGCAGCTGGATCCCAGTGCCATGGTCCTGCTGCTGCACAATTTCACTCCTCCTCAGGGTGGGACTGAGCAGCTCGGTGAGGCAGGGGATTTTCAAGCACCAGCTCTGAGCTGTAAATGATGTGCTTTAATCTTATTTACGGGGGAAGATGTCAGTAGTGAGGATTAATGGGAGGAGAATTTTTAATTGCTGGAATCTCCCCATGAAACAAGGCTTCATTTTTAGCTGAAGGATGGTTTCCATAAGGAAGTTTTATGAAAAAAAAAAAAAAAACAAACCATGAAATTTGTTACTGTTCAAGGGAAGTCTTTGAAAAACGAGCCTGTTAAGGAATGGAGCTGTTTAAATTGAGCACCAGTGAGTGCTGACCTCAGTCTGCTTTTTAAAAGCCTTTGCTGATAACCACCAAGGGGGAATGTGGCATCCTGATGCAGAAAAGCCAAACTTCCTCTCCACATTCCTGAAAAATGAGGGCTGAAGTCAGAGTTCCCTGCTTTGTGTTGTTTGGGCTCCCCCAGCTGTCCCTCCAGGCCTTGGGCTCCTTTTTTACAGTAGAGTTGTGTTTATCTCCTTTTTTTTTCCTCTCCCTTCCTGGGCAGAGTCTTGTAGGATTGAAGAGGCCACGTGGAGGCTCCAGACAGTGTTGGATGTGCAGGGCAGTTTTTATATAGAAATACCTTTAATATATTTACTAAATACGTGTCTGTAGTAAAACAGATCTGCTGCTGCTTTCCTTTAGTTTCTTAGAGGACTATTACAGAAAACATCTCAGAGTAAAGAGTTACTTTTTAGCCAAATTCTTTTATGATTGCATTACTTGAAACTTATTGGAGAGGATTTGTTTTGTTGTACTAACTGGCCTGTTTTGATAAATGTGTTTCCTTATCCAGGGAGTTCTAGGTATGTTTTTCTAAATCTCTCCCATATTACACCATCAATAAAATGGTTTCTTCTTTTTTTTGCATTGTAGTGGTCAATTCTTTTTAAGGTACAGAAATACCAGGGGAGTTTTGGGCTTTAATAGGTGTGGACTGTGTAAATGCTGGGGAAACGGGGGTGTCTCCAGGCTCCTGGAATGAACCAGTCCAGCCACGGCGCTCTCCCTCCCTGGGGAAGGTTCCACATCATGGCCAGGAGCGAGAGCAGGAAATGGGAGGTCACCAGAGTGTCAGATGCCACCAGAGAGGCCCCAGGGTCCCCTGGAGCAGCAGCGCCGCATTAACGAGGTAATGGAGCCTGGAGCTGCTGCTGGCACGGGTTCTCTTGTGCAGCAGCTCCCGGGGAAGGGAAATTGGCCTTTTTGTCTCGAGGAGCTGCCTGGGAATGCTGGGGGGTTGGAGTTTACTGCTTTTGTCATCTCGTGCCTGTGTTGCTCTGCCAGCTCAGAAAATTGCCTTTTAATAGGAAGGCCATGGACGTAATTGTCACAGCCATTAGGTCAGATGGATTTTACAGGAAGAGAAAAAGATGTTGAGCATTTAAGGGCCATTAAATTGTGCAGGTTTTCATTGGTGGGCTGCAGCCTCCGAGGCAGCACGACGCTGGGAGGGATATTTATTTCCACATTTGCAGGGCAGGGCAGGGAATGCGTTGCAAAGGAAAATAGGACACGAAAATGTGCTGGTTTTCCACTTGGTGAACAGCTAGTTTTATTTCATAATAATTAGTTTTACACTTCATTAAGTGATGGGGGTTTTGCTTATATACTTTAAGAATACAGTGGAGAAGATTTAAAAATTCTCAGCAGGGCATCAAGTTACAGTTTTGTAATGTAATGAGCAATTTCAGAGGGAGATGGGATCTGTCTAAGGAGGATCGGGACTGGGATAAGAATTGGTTGAGCTCAGAGACACTTCTGGTTGCCTTGGCCTCACTGTACAGCCTGCTGGAGTTTGGGGTTTGGAAGGTTTTGACTTCTGTCCCAGCAGACAAACAGGTGAGAAGTGCTGCAGGATCTCAGATCCTGCTGGGAGGAGGGACAGAAGTTGGACATTCAGGGGTGATTTCTCCTGCAGCCCAGCCCAGGCAGCACCTCTGGGTGCTGGGGGAGCAATGGGGGATTGGAGGCCCTGGCAGGGGATTGCAGGGAAGGGTTTGGCTGCAGAGTTGAAGTGCAGCAGGTCCTGCAGGGCCTCCAAGAGCCGATTTCACGGGAGCCAGGAGTTCCAGCATGGACTGTAGAGTTGCCAGGGGTGTTATCCATGTTTTCCTTGCCTGGAGGGGAGTGACCCTGTCTCCTCTCCTGAGCTGCAGCTCCACGGAGCTGTCAGATTCCCAAAAACACAGATAAGAGGCAGCTCTGTGTGGATCTCAGCTCATCAGGCTGACACCCTGGGGCTGCTGGAGGATGTGGAGGTGCTGTGCTGAATCCCCCACGCTGACACTGAGTGGGAGGGTGCTGGGCCCTTTGCTGTTCCTGTGTGGTCCTGACAAGAAATGGCAGAAATCCCGTGGCCCTGCTCCTGCGTCTCCTCCAACCCCAGGCTGTGATGTCTCTCACATCCCACTCCTGCTGAAGGTGGAAAAGGAGAGAAATGAGTGGGAGCTCCTTGGCAAGCAGCAGAGCCTTGCAGGAGGGTGTGGGGAGGCAGAGCAGGGCCTGGGGAAAGGCTGGCAGGGTTCTCTGGGGCTTCAGCTTCACCTGGAGGGAGGGCAGGGTACAAAAATGCAATCGTTTGAGCAGCTTTGCTTTTTTTGCTGGGCTCCCCTTCCAGCACTGCCAGCCTGGATCAGGCACCTCACAGCAGGAAGGTGTTGAAACACTGAAATGGGGGCTCCAGGCTCATCCCTCTCTGGTTCTCGTGTCACAAACCGGTTTGAGTTCTGCTCTCAGCCCTTTGAGGTGACATTTCTGTGTGGGTTTGGGGTGTTCAGGTGTCCATTGTCCTTTTTGAGGCCAGGAGGGGAGGAGGGCTCTGTGGTATCCTAGGAAAGATCAAAACTCGAGGGGGCTAGACCTGGCCTAGCCAAGCTGCTCTTGCAGCAGTGCCTGCTGGGCTGTGTGGGGAGGAGGATCTGGCTCACGGCAGCTCTGGAAGCTGCACGTTCCCAGAGTGGCGCTTCCAGGGGCATCCAACTGCCAGGAACTCCTCCACTCTGCAGGCTCTGCCAGAGCTGCTCTGTGCCCTGTGGCTCCGGCTGTCCCAGCTGCCCTCCCCGAGTGCCAGAGCTCGCCCTGCAGCGAGCCAGGAGCCGCAGCAGGGCAGGGCAGGGCTCAGCTCTGCCCCCAGAACACTCCCCAGGAATGTGCTTATCTGCTGTGTTCCCAGCTCGGGCAGGAGCCTCGTGTTCCTGATGAAATCGAGCTGCCCGGGACAGGTTACAAACCTGCTCTGGGATTTTCCTTAGGCTACAGGAAGGTGTCACCTTGCCGGTGTCAGCTGGATGCCTCCGAGGGCAAAGTGTGGAGCACTGAGTGCCAGGACACGGGAATGCCTTCCCAGTGCCAGAGGGCAGGGCTGGACGGAATACTGGGAATCAGGAATTGTTCCCTGGGAGGGTGGGCAGGGGCTGGGATGGGATTCCCAGCGCAGCTGTGGCTGCCCCTGGATCCCCTTGGGAGTGCCCAAGGCCAGGCTGGATGGGGCTTGGAGCAGCCCCATCTCTCTCATCTCCTGCTGTCCCATCTAAACCTCCTCTCCTCCAGCTTGGGGCCATCCCCTCGTCCTGCACCTCGTGCAGGTGTAATGCCTCAAAGCGGGCACGCAAGCGATTTCATTTAAAAACCCTTCCTTAGCCCTCAGAACACCTGGGCTCTGGAATCTGCCCTGGAATGCGGGAGCAGCAGCCGGTTCTGCGCCCGCTGCCAGCCCCGCCAGGCAGCAACCACGTCAGGCTGCTCGACAAGCCGCAGAAAAGGATCTTTTACCCAGCCCTGCCTCCCCCCGGCGTGGTTTGTGGGCTCCCTCGGCAGCTCTGCCGTGCCGGGTTCAGCCCCGATTGGGAACACCACCGCGGCTCCACGACGAGCTCCGCGGCTTCCCCTGCACTTAACATTCCCGACAAATTGTTTGCTCAACGCTGGCACCTCGCCTCGGAGGAATTGTTGTCATTTGGAGGTTTAAGTCAGCTCTTTGAGCCCTCACAACTGTAAATAAGAGGCTCTTTGGAGGAGAGCTGCTCCACTTTTTTTTTTCCCAGCCTCTCCCAGGGATGGAAGTGCTGGAATCCCTGTCACGCTCGTGTTAAAGAAACCCCAAACCCTGCCCTGGGAAAACTCATTTATGGAAAGCAGTGAAATGAGCCGCTGTTTTTAGGCACATGTTCCTCATTTTGCTTTTATTGCTTGAACATGTCAGCGCTGGAGCAGTGCCCCGGGAGGCTGGGGGTGCCAGCTGCACACCTGGCTCGGGCCGGGCAGAACCAAGGCTGCCCTTTCATCTCCAGCTCTGCCTGATTGGAACCACGGCTTGGCCGCACATCAGACACAGCGAGCTGAAAGCCATCCTCGGAGCTGGCTCCTGCAGGAAGCCTTGTGAGGCTGGGGGGGGTTAGGGGTGGGTGGTTTTTTTCCTTTTTGGAGCTGTTGTATCGAGTTTATGTCCTGGCAGAGGCAGGAAACCATCGTGTGCAATGTGGCAACCAGAGCTCGCAGGCGGCCCGGCCAAGGGCTGTAAATTATGGCTTTAATTTCTTGGTTTATGGGCTCTTGTTGACTGCAGATCAATAGGAAAAAGGTGCACGGAGCCACCTCTTTTAATTAAAATGCTGCTGGGACTGGGCTGCAGCGAGGGAGGGGAGCAGTGAGAGGAGGTGGTGCCTGGAGCAGCTGCTGCTTCCCAGTGCAGGGCTTGAGCTGCTCCCTTGGCTGCTCCTGGTTTCCAGAGGCCAATTCCTCGAGGAGAATCAGCCTCAGGGACTCGTGGAACACCCTGAGCTGGAAGGGACCCACAGGGATCGTTGATTCAAGCCCTGGCCCTGCACAGACACCCCAAAATCCCACCCCGTGCCTCGGGGCGTTGTCCAAGCGCTCTGGAGCTCTGGCAGCCTCGGGAACGTGCCCGGTTCCCGGAGCTGCTCCAGCCTGGGCTGTGTTTGCCTCCTCACATCCCGAGCCAGCTCACCTTGCTCTCCAGAGAACAGAACCGCAGCACGTTTCAGCAGAATCTCGTTTTAAACCAGCTCCAATTCCACTGCACCCCAAACTCGGGATGCTTTCCCCGGGGCAGGATTTTGCCCTGAACAGGTGCAGCAATATTTTTCTTTTGGAAGAATTTCCAGAGCACATCTGTGCCAGAGGCTCTTTTCCTTCTCTCGCCCTCTGACACGGCCCTAATCAAAGGCAGATACTAAAGCCAAGCCCAGTTTATGTCCCGTCATTCTTGGGAGAACGGCCCATCGCGTGAGATTGTTTGAAGTCTTAGTTAACCTTTAATCATTTGAGGCTGAGTCTGGCTTTGATTTTGCTGCATGGAAAAAAAGAAAAAAGGATATTTTGCAAATTCTTCAGGAAGGAAACATGCCAATGCTGAGGCATCTCTCATCGCACTGGGAATGCTGTGTTTGGAATCTCCTCGGTGATAAAGTCTGTGGAATGAAGATTTTTCCATTTCCTTGCTTGGGTTCTGCCTGTTCTGTCCGAGGCACCCGGCACCAGCGCTGCTGAAGATAATTGCTGCCTCCAGGGGTGTGAGGTGCAGGCTCCGGGTGAGAGGGGTGGCTCAGGGTCAGGCTGGGGCCCGGGGTTTCCTCAGAGCTGGGCTCTGCTCCGCAGATACCTGAGGAACCACTTCCAGGTGTTCAGAGCAGCACAGCGAGGATCAGCCAATCCCCAGCACGTTCCACAATAAATCTGGAGCCAAAAGCTCCTCAGCAGCTCCCTGCTTGTTTGTTTTCCCCCATGGGAGGTGCTGGCCTGCTGACAGGGGCTGGGAGAGCGCCAGCTCCGGTGCCAGGGAGCCGGGGCAAGAATTCCCTGCTCCCACCCGGAGCGTGGGACGGGAGCTGGGCCTGGCTCCGCTGGCTGTGAACAATCCCACGGAGGGCTTGGCTCCGAGCCTGCAGCTGGGAGTCCTCGGGCTGCTCCTGCTCGTGCCAGGTGGGCTGGGAGCCGTGTGCCCTCCCCAGCCCAGCACCTCCTCCCCAAACCCCAGCCCTGCAGCCCCGTGCTGGCAGCTCCTTTCCACCGCGATTCCTTCCCCACAGCTCTCCCAGCCGTTTCCTCCTCCAAAGAAAGAGAAATAAACTCCCTGAGCTCTGGCCAGGACCTGAGCAGTGCTGGAAGCGCTGTCAGCAGGGGCAGTGAGGGGAAGGTGCCTCCCTCGGGCTTCAGCCAGCCCTGGGAACTCATCCCGAGTTCCTGGCAGAGGCTGAGCCCTTCACCTGCGCCTGCAGGTGGGGCTGGGGACAGCCGGAGTGTGGGATGTGCTCGCGGCCGGGTGCTGCCTGCAGCCCTGAGCCCGGGATGTGCAGCTGGGGCTCACACTGGGCGTGTTCTCGCTGAAATCAACCTTTTTCCTTTCATTTTCCTTTCCTTTTTCCTTTCCTTTCCTTTTCCTTTTCCTTTCCCCCCCCCCCCCCCCCCCGGCTTTCTCACCTGCAGCTGGGACACGGGAGCAGGGCAGTACTGGGAGAACCACACGGGGCTGGATTTGGAGCTGAGGCTCTGTCAGTTCCCCCCTGGCGTGGACTGAAGCTTGCAGAGAGATCTGCCAGCCCTGCCCTGGGCAGTGTCGCTGATCACAGGCTTTGCTGTGGCCGTTCCTGCTGGGAGCTCTGTGGGCTCAGACCCCACTCCCGGGCAGCCCCTGCACCTCCCCTTCCCTCGGGAGCTCTCAGAACCTTTATTTGCTCCCTGCTGACAGAGCTGCAGGGGCTCTCTTGCTTCTCTCTCACAAAGGGTCTCTCTGGGGAAGCTGTGAGGGAGATTTCTGCCGGGCTGCAGCCGGGCTTTGGGCTGGTCCCCAAAAGCAAGATTTGGGTTGGTCCCCAGGGCTCTCTGGGCTCGGGCTCTGCAGGAGGAGAAACAAACAGGGGGAACTGTGGAACGTGGGCCGGGATGGGGACTGGGGCTCTGCAGGAGGATAAATGGGGAGTTGTGGAACGTGAGCTGGGATGGGGATTTGGGCTGGCTCAGCTGAGGGGGAGCTCTGTGCCGAGCACCCCCTGCCCCTTCCAGGGGTCGGGCTTGGCTGCGTTTGCCCCGGAGGAGCCCTGGGGGTCCGCGCTGAGTGCAGGGACCATTCCCGGGGCAGGCTGGGCTGGGAGGGCTCAGCCGAGCGGGAATTCTGGGCTGGAAGAGCCGGCTGAAGAGGCTTCTGCTCCCGTCCGTGCTCCGGAGGGAGCCGCGCCGCGCCTGCAGATGGTGCCAGAGACGGGGACAAAGCTCGGCACGGCTGCGGAGCTGCTGCTCCGGGGAAAGCCGGGAAATGGGGGGAAAGGGGGAGGAAATGTGTCCCGGGCGTGTTCCCCAGATCCCTGTTCCGTCCTGGCTCTGTGGTTGGGCCGGGGACCCCACGGGCCGCCCGTTCCCACCTGAGCCCCGCAGCGCTTCTGTGCTCCGGCTGCTCCGGAGCGTCTCCCCCGGCCGGGAGCATCCGTGCAGACGCTTCCATCCGGCTCTCCGTGCTCCACACGGGCGAGACCCGCCCAGGGACAGCGGGCAGGCTGCGCTTGTCCCTTCCCGAGGCAGCGGGGCTGTCGGGGAGCAGCCGTGCCGTGCCAGCCAGCCACGCTGGGCTGCTCATCGCCCGTCCCCAGAGGTGTCACAGCGCCTGTTTGTGCTCCTGTTCCAGCACTCCCAGCTGCTCGCAGCTGGGGCAGCTCCAGCCTCTGATAAAAGGAGCCCCAGCTCCCTCCTGCTGCCTCCTGGCCGAGCCCGGTGCGAGGGCAGTGCCCGTGCTGGCACCAGCGCCCCGGCCCAGCCGGGCACAGCCTCTGGGGAGACGCTAATTAGCGTCTTTAATTGGGATTGCTGCGCTGAACCTCGCTCTTCTGTGCCTTCTCCACCTCCTGCCACGGGAGCAGCAGCTCGCCCCGCGGCTTCCCAGGAGCAGCCCCTGCTTTGGCACTGGGGGAACTGGTGCAGGGTGGGAGCCCCCCGGGCCGTGGTGCTGCCCGCTGTGGGGCTGGAGGAGGGCTGGCTGTGCCCTGCAGCAGCTCTGGATGGCATTTCTCCACCCTGGCTGGCTCCCAAGCGGGGCTGGCACTCCCCTTTCCAAGCTCGGGCTCTGTTTCTTGGGAGGTGAGAACTTTACAGAGGAGAGTAATGAGCACGTGTGGCTGAGCCGCTGCTGGGAGCCCATCTGGGCCTGCCCTGCTCCTCGGGAGCAGCTGGGGAGCAAAGGCAGCAGAGGGAGCTGCCCCAGCAGAACTGGAGCAGCTTGACCCCTTTTCCCCCACCGCCGACAGGGCTGTTACCTTTTAGGATCAAAGCTTTGCACATTTGGTCGCTGTTCTTGAAGAAGCTCAAGTGTTTCCACTGCAGCCCTGAGTGATTCTGGCTCTGCTCCTGCCACCCAGCCCCGCTCTGCTCTGCGAGCAGCTCCTCGAAACTGGAGTTTACAAAAATAAAACCCAGATTAAAGCCAGTGCAGCTGCCCTGAGGTTTAAATCGATGCTGGTATGATGTGCTGCCAAAGAGAGAATTACTCAGGAGTGTGGATTAGAGCTGTTTGTCTCCAGGAAGACCTGGTCTTCAAAGCCAGGGAATTTTCCCAGCTCTAGCTGGTGCATCTTCAGACGCGAGGCTCTGGTGCCCTGCTCCGTGGGCACCAGCCTGTCAGCGATCTCGTTTTTATCTCAGCTGCTTCATCTCCTTTCTTCTTCTTCATCTCTTTCTTCCTGTCTGCTTTGGTATTCTCCCATGCTCCTGCTTTGGCTGGAATTCGCTGGCCAGGGCTGCCCTCCAGCCCTCCCGGTGCTGCCTCTCACCAGCTGTAAAAACTTCAAGGCTTTCAAAAATATTTTTCTTCCTGTTGGGAGAGAGGTTCCATTTTTTTGTCGTGTTTGCTCATTCTAAACAGCCCGGCTCTGCTGAGGGTCCGTCCACAGGGGAAGCTTTGGAGAGGGCAGCTTGGGGCTGGGGTCTGGCAGGAGGGGTCTGTGCCACGTCCCAGAGCTGCAGGGCTCCTGTGCCATGGGCAAGGGCGAGGAGCAAAGGGCTCAGGGCAAGGCTGGGGCTCAGCAAAGCACCCGGGGCCGAGCTCTGCCCTGCCAGGCTGCAGCAAACGGGGCCTGGTGCCTCTGCCAGCCGTGAGCAGCCCCGGCCAGGTTCCACGGTGCCGTGGTGCTGCTGCTCTCCCTCAGCTGCATTCCCAGCAGCACGGAGCCTGCTGCCCTCGGCCCGGGCTCTCACTGGCCAGGGAGCCCCCAGGCAGGAGGGAGGCACAGCTGGCAGCTGCCAGCCCTGGCAGAAGCGATGAGAGAGGGGCTCTGCCCAGGGTCACCTGTCCCTGCCACGCTGTGACCCTGGGCCACCAGAGCCTGCCACCATCACTCCTGTCCCTGCCACGCTGTGACCCTGGGCC
>QUSF01000099.1:400396-418815 GCA_003676055.1 Chloebia gouldiae | reverse complement strand
AGCCTGCCACCATCACTCCTGTCCCTGCCACGCTGTGACCCTGGGCCGAGGGCACACCAAGGGATGTCCCAGCTCTGCAGGGCTGCTCTTGTTTGGCCCCTGGAGCCAGCTCTGAGCCCCGTGGGGAGGTCTGGGGTCCTGCTCCGGCTCTCTCAGCTCGCTGTGGAGCCCGAATGGCCCCATCCGAAGGGAACTCCGGGTTCCTGGGGCAGGGAGGGGAGGGCTGAGGGTGGCATCTCCGCCCTGAGCGAGTCCTGCTCCTTCTCAGCTGCCAGCCCCGAGCCTGCCCTGCCTGTCTCAGGGCATTGTTCGTCCTCCAGGGACTCCGAAATCCCGGCCAAACCTCCCCAGCCGGGATTGCTGCCTGTGGAGCAAGCGAAGCCGTGCCTGGGTGGGCGTAGGACGAGCTTTGGCCATGGGGTGTCCCCACACAAGGGGGGACAGTAACCCCGGGGGGCTCTGGGGGTGCTCCCGCAGAGCTGCAGAGAGCTGGGCAAGTGTGGGGTGGGATTTAAGGGCAGGGAGGGAAGAGGGGAAGGTGCTGGGGAACACCCAGTGCTTCTGCAGGGCTGATGGAGGCGGCCGGGGACGGTTTGATGGATTCAGGCTTTATTTATTAATGTTCCATTTCTGGCTTGTTTGTCCATCTCCTTAACAAGGTCACGGCTGTAAAACAAAAATAGCATCCACGAGGGATCTCAGCCTTCCCTGTTAAACCTCCTGAAAAGAAACACTGGCTTGGTCTTTAGAAATAAAAATCCAACTTGGCACGGGAGAAGGGTGAGCCACCAGATTCCCCTCTGAAGAGCAAATTTCTTCCAAAAGATGAGGACCTGCTTCCTTATGTGTCGAGACCCCAGGATGGTTTAATTTCGGTGTCAGTGCTAATTGATTGGAAGCAACAATTTTGCCAGACAAAGCTGTAAATTAGTTTCAAATGGGGGAACCGGGCCACCCACTGCCCAACTATCGAATTGCAGTAACAACATAAAACATGGAGCAAACCATAACCCAGGCAAGGAAAACCCAAGTGAAACCAGATTTCCACTCGTTGCCTTTCCCCGGCAAAGTGGAACCAGATGGTTTGTGGCTTTGATAATAAGTGAGGCTGATTCTTTCAGATGCAGCTTAGGCTGAGTATCGCACAAAGGGATGGGCTGAGAGGCAAACCCTCCCGGGCAGGAGTTCTGCCTCCGGAGACCACCGGCATGTAAACCCCTCCCAATCAAAACATTACCCAAATTGGCTTCCTAATTGCAGCCGAGCCTCTCTCGCTGGGACGGCCCCTCTCATCGCCTCCCGCGAAATTCCAGCGCCGCTCTCACAGCTTCCAGCCGCAGATGCAAATCCCTCCCGCTTCTTCCAAAAATCCCTCCCGCTCCTTCCAAAAATCCCTCCCGCTCCTTCCAAAAATCTCTCCCGGTTCTTCCAAAAAAATCTCTCCCGGTTCTCCCTCACATCCCTCCCGGTTCTCCCTCACATCCCTCCCTGTTCTCCTGCGGGGTCGGGGTCAGGGTCAGGGTCTGGGTCTGGGCGAGCTGAGGGATGCTCCCCAGAGCCAGCCAGGGTCATCCCTGGGATCCCAGGTTGGAAAAGCCCTCCCAGCCCATGGAGTCCCAGCTGTGCTCCATGCCCACCTTGTGCCCAGCCCAGAGCACCGAGTGCCACCTCCAGCCCTTCCCTGGACACCTCCAGGGATGGGGACTCCAAACCTCCCCTGGCAAGGCCTGAGCACCGTTTCCATGGGGAAATTGCCCCTGGTGCCCAGCCTGAAGTGAGAAGGTCTGGGGGGTGAACGTGCTGAGAGCTCTGAGGTTGCCCTCAGCTCGTGGTGGGGCTGGAGCTGGCTCAGATCCGCCCCGAGTGGGAGCTCTGCTGCCTCGGGGCCATGTCCCCATGGATGCTGGCCCTGCCTCTGTGTGAGCAGCCCCGGGCACACGATGGGCTCAGGGCCCTCAGCCACCGAGCTCCAGCCTAAATTTGTGCTCTGGCTTTGTTGCCCGGAGAGCTTTTTCCATTTCCTGCTTGTGTCACCTCCAGAGCTGGCTGGAAACAACCTGCAGGTGCTTCCAGAGGCCAGGTGGAGTTGAGCATCAGCCTGTCCAAACCTTTATTTGATCTGGGTCTTGATGTTCAGGAGGTGACATCTGTTCTGGGTCTGGGTCTCTCATGGCTTCGTGTTCCTCGTGCAGCAGAAGGAAGGAGCCCTTTGTGGGGAGACCCTCGTGCCAAGGGCAGCCCTGCCTGTGCTGGGCCTGTTTTTATGGCTGGACTGGGTGATCTGAGAGGTGTTTTCCCAGCCTAGCCGCCCTGTGACTCCATTTCCTGGCCTGGCAGGGACAGCCCAGACGCTGCAGTCCTGTGAGGAAAGTCCCCATGGGGACATGGAAGCCCAGGCCTGATCCAGGCTCACAATTCCATGTGTTCCACCCAAAGCCCTGCTCCTGGGGAGCACACGGGGGGACACAGGGTCTCGGGGCTCTGCCTGGAAAAGCGGCTGGAAATTCCCTGACTGAAAGGAGGAAAGAACATTGGAACAGGGCAGTGCTGGAGTCCCCATCCCTGTGGGCATTTACCAGCTCTGTGGATGGGACACTTGGGGACACAGATTAGTGGTGGCCTTGGCACAGCTGGGGGAACGGCTGGCTTTGACCTTAGTGGGGTTTCCAAAAAAAAAAAAAAAACCCAAAAAGGGGCAGGGCTGTCCAGGTGAAGCCTCCTGGCCTCTCCCCAGAGCTTTGTCCCTCACAGGGATGCTCAGGGTCCCCTGCATCCCACCTGGACGGTGTCCCGGGCACGGCAGAGCCTCTGCCCTGCTCCTGCGGCTCAGGGCTGTGAGACACGGCGTGCCACAGGGGCTGTGAGACACGGCGTGCCACGGCCACAGTTGTAAAACCCGACGTGCCACGGCCGTGCAGAAATTCCCACGGGCAGCGGAGCTCACCCCGCGCTCCTCGGACTTGCGGGGACTCGCAGCTCTCGTTCTGCATGCGGCATCTTCCCCCGGGTGCCGATGGAATTACAATGCCGGCTTCTCCCGGGCTAATCGCTGTTTTGAGCAACAAGATTGATTGCTTTCTCCTTTAATTATTTGCAGATCACTGAGACTTTGCAGAGCGCTCTAGGTGACATAAACCGCAGTTTAGTGCGCTGGCATTTGCCCATCTCGGGGATTTTTCCAGCTTAGCCACCAGCCGGGCTGTGGGAAAGGAGGAGAGCAAACATCGCTGTCCTCTGATGACCCGCCTGGCGCACAGGCGTTAATTCTGCCTTAATGGGGCGCTTTGGGGAGCAGACGGGGTGTCTCGTCCCCGTCCCCATCCCTTTCTGATTAACCTGCTCCAGCTGAAGCACTTGACTCTTTCTGACTGCTAATTTGCAGCTCAAAACCGGCGGCGGCGAACCCGGGCGGTGCCGAATCCGTGTGACAGCGACAGCCCGGGCCGGGGCTGTGCCGGGGGCGGCTGCCCGGGGGTGGCTCCTGCAGCACGGCGTGCCCGGGCAGCCGAGGGGTCACGGAGCTGCTCGGGCTCCGCTGACCTGGAAACGCTGGCGTTGGAGCCGGGCGGTGCCCGGGAGCGCCGCGGTGCCAACCTCCGCCATCTCCGCCTTCTGCAAAGGTCACAGCATCCGCAGCGACTTTTACAGCTCGGGCGCTGCAGGGCTGGGGGAGATCTCCTGCCTGTCGGGTCTCATTGGGCAGAGCAGAGCCGAAATAGCTCTTCCCGTTCGGGGAGGGCTTGTCCAGCTGACCGAGTCCCCTCCGGCATCTCCCATCCGTCCTCAGCCCCCGTCACACCTGTCCCAGGCCAGGCAGGAGGATGCCGAGAGCCACCTCGGGCACTGGACTGAGGATTTCTTGTGCTGAGGAGACAAACGAGCTGTAGAGAAATGCACGCCTGCTCCATAATTCCAATTAAAGCACAGCTTGGTGCTGATTAGATCTAGAAGTAACATCAAGAAAAGGAAAAAAATGTAAATAAGCAGTATTATTTCCCCCCCACCCCCATCCTTTCGACAGATGGAGCCGCGCTGATTAGCTTATCTGATCTCTTGTGAGAGAACAAATTGTTGGTGGGAAGCGCTTTGTGGGTTCTGACTCCGCTCGGGCTGCGGGATGGCGGCGATGACGCCGGGTTTGTTCCCGCAAGCTGAGCCGCTTCCTCCGGCCCCCGGGCAGCTGGGGCCGCCTGGCCCTGTCCCCACTGTCCTGTGCCTTTGTCCACCATCCCCATCGCGGTCCTGTGCCCATCCCCATCCCCATCCTGTCCCCAACCCCATCCCCATCCCTATCCTGTCCCCATCCCATCCCCATCCCCATCCCCATCCCCGTCCTGTCCCCATCCCCATCCTGTCCCTGTCCCCGTCCTGTCCCCATCCCCATCCTCTCCCCATCCCCGTCCTGTCCCTATCCCTGTCCTGTCCCCATCCCCATCCTGTCCCCATCCCTGTCCTGTCCCCAGCCCGGTGACAGCCACCACCAGCCATTCCTGCTGGTGCCGGGCTGGCTCTGTCTGCTTTTGGAAATAAGGTTTTTCTTAAATGAAATCACTTCCCTGCAGTAATTACATCAGCTAATTAGGGACCTAATTGGCTAATTAGAGTGAAGTGACAGTTTCTCCCCTGCACGGAGAAGGAGCACGGTGTGACTGCAGAGCTCCCGGTGCCGGGGACAGGGGATGACAGGGCCAGCTCTGCCCCTCCTCAGCCCTCTGCAGGGGCTGCCCTGCCAGCACGGGCAGTGGGGACGGGCTGAGGGTTGGATCCGTGATGGAAGTCTCGTGGGAAGCAGGAGATCGGTGCCAACAACCTCCAAAGGCTTCTGGGGGCAGCGCCTGCAGCACGGCACAGGGCTGGAGCCCAGGGAGTCGTGGAATGGTCAGGTGGGAAGGGACCTTAAATGCCACCCAGTGCCACCCCTGCCATGGGCAGGGACACTGCCACTGTCCCAGGCTGCTCCAAGCCCCATCCCGCCTGGCCTTGGGCACTTGCAGGGGTGGTGAATCCACAAACCTCATCCTCCCTTTCCTCTGGGCTTGGCTCTGCTGAGTGTCTTGTTGGGAGAAAGGTTTGGGAGGGCTCAGAGGGAGAGGATGGGCTTTACTTTCCCCATGCCTTTGTTTGCCGCAGACAAAGGGAGCCGAGAGCTGCCCGGCTCTGCGGTTGGGTTTGGCTCCTCTCCGGGAACCTTGGATGTGGTTTGTGTGTCGAGGGCCCGGGCTGGGAGCTGAGCCCTGGATGCTGCTCCCTGCTCTGGCACTGCTTTGGGGTGGCCTCGAGCAAATTTCTCCTCAACCCTGGGCTGCTTCTCCTCTTCTCTGCCAGCCTTGCCTTATAAGTGACCTCCTTGGAGCAAAACCACGTCTGTGTATCCGTAACGGGCCTGGATCCTGCTGGGAGCCACGTAGGCTCCATCCCAAAACGACTGGGGCATCTAAATCTGGCCCTGCTATTCCTGTGAGCGCCCAGATGGGAAATGCAAGTCCTCAGCCACGTGGGATCTCACCCTGCCCGCGTTCAGCAGCTGCACTCTGCCTGCACCCCGGGATGGATGTGGGGCTGGGGGTCCCTCAGTGCCAGCCCCAGATCCGTGGGGGCCAGAGCAGCCTCTGGAGCAGCTCCCAGGAAAGCTGAAGGTCCTTTTTTACCAAACAGGGGCTGGAACACAGCCCTGGAGCAGCTGGAGCCTGGATGTGCCATCCTGAGCTGGGATGGACCCCCAGGGGTCGCTGGGCCAGCCGGAGGTGCCTCAGTTTCCCTTTGCGGTGACCCCACACAGGACGGTCACACTGTGGGGTACGACCCCACGGGTTTCTCACCGTGGAGCTCTACACAAACCAAAATCTGGCCCAGCAGGAGGCAGAGGCCTTCCCAAAGCCCATCCTCCCCCTGTCCCTTCCCACAGGCACCCCCATGTCCCTGCCAGCTCTCGCTGAGCTGGGGACAGGTGGCACTGGGGTCCCAGCTCTGGCTCTGCCCCTTCCCACAGCCCCCAAGCCCCACCAGAGGTGGCTGCAGGGGCTGAATTCAGGTGAAAACTCTGCACAGCACAATTCCTCCTGCCTCCCCCCACAGTAACACCCCCTGGCTGAGCTGGCTCTCACACCCAGCCTCAGCTGGCAGCTGCCCCCAAACCTTTTGGAGGCTTTGAACATTCCACCGAACACGGAGCTGCTCTTCTGGAAGCTGCTCGTTGCAGTGTAAATTGCAGCGCTGGACGCTCCCTGGCACGCTGCCATGGGCTCCACAACCTCCCCTTGGCTTTCCAGAGGTGCCAGGAGGTGGCACGGAGCGAGGCCACGGCCCCCGGGGGGACAGCCCAGCCTGCCCCTCCGTGTTTGTGCAGCTGGGAGGAAAAGGCCTCGTAGCTCTTCAGGATAAAGAGGTTTCAAAGCGGTTTTGTAGCGCAGAAAAGAATGTTTCATGTGCAGAGAGAAAAAAACAGGCAGGGAAAGGATGTTAAATTGCTCAGGGAGTTTTTGCTGGACTCAGATTTTACCAGAGGGAAAATCCTGCTGTGGTGGTGATGTTGAGTGCCAAGGAAATGAGCCAAGCTGGTGCTCCCAGGGTGACAGGGTGACAAGTGGCATAGCGGTGACCGCAGGAGGGGAGGGAGGAGCTCTCCAGGCAGGGCTCAGGTGATGCCTCAATCCCTGCAGAGCCCTGGGGACATGGGGACAATCCCAGCCCCCCTCCTGAGCTTTCCTTGTGGGATGAATCCTCCCAGGAGCCAGCATCTTCCTGTCAGGTCTTCTCTAAATGAAAAAAACACCCTTAAAACAGGTTCTTCCCAGAATTTGGGTTTCCTGGGGCATTTGTTCAGCAAACCTGGGAGGAACCAGCTCTGAACAAGCCTTTCTTGTCTCTCTTACTTGAAATAGAATGTTGGTTTCTGAAGTAAAACAACAAGAGAAAATCCGTTTCAAATCAACGTTTTGACTTGAAATGTCATTTTGTTTTTAATTGAAGAACCAGAATGAAATGACATTTTAAGTCAAAATGTTAATGTTTTGTTTAGACGTCTCCCATGGGAAAATTTAAATGTTTCAGCAGAGCTGACATTTGCCTGTGAAAGATTCCCAAAACCGGGGGGTTTCTCCAAGAGGGGTGAGGAGGGTTTCCAGGGTGGGCTGCGGACAGGCTCTGCAGGAGCTGTGGGGTGTGGAGGGACGTCCCTGGGGGTGCTGGTGGCCGGACCCGCTCCAGCTGCCCTGGGACGAGGCTCCGTGGTGGAGCTGAGCCAGCCCCAGGGTGATGCTGAGCCACGGAGCCGCGGAGCCTCCAAATGGGGCGTGGGAAAGGGGGAGCTCTGCTAATTCCGGGCGTTTCGCACGCCCGGGCTGCCACGGGAGCTCCTGCCCCGTCCTGCCCCTCCTGCAGGCCCTGCGCGCCTGCCCCGGGCCCGGGGAGGGATCCATGGGGTGGGATGGGTGGGATGGGATCCATGGGATTGGATCCATGGGATAGGGTGGGATGGGAACCATGGGATTGGATCCATGGAGTGGGATCCATGGGATGGGGTGGGACAGGATCCATGGGATTGGATCCATGAGGTGGAATCCATGACATGAAATCCATGGGATGGGGTGGGATCCATGGGATCCATGGGATGAGATCCATGGGATGGGGTGGGATCCATGGGATCCATGGGATGGGATCCATGGGATGGAGTGGGATGGGGTTTGAGAAGTGTAATAGAGGAATGGACACAAGGTGGAAAAGTAGAATTTTGGGGTTTTTTTAGAATGTAATTCAGGGGACAAGATGGAGGGATTTGGGCATGTCCTTACCTTCCTCTTGTTCTCCTTGTCCTCCACGTCTCGGCGTGATGGTGACACTTTTCTATCAGTCTAGGATAGGGACACACTGTCCAACGTGGATTTTAGGTATCGGTACACGAACTGTAAACGTGGCACACGTAATTTTGGGTATATAATGTGGGAGACACCGTGGCTGGAAGGACACTGCCATGGCTTCTGTGCTAGCCAGACCTCAGCAGGTCAGAGAGAAACTATTATAGATAAGAAAGAAGAAACCTTGAAAACTCAACTTCACGCATTCCAGACCTTTTCTTCAGCGGCCGGGCGAGGGAAAAAAGGACTTTTCACACTGCTGGGGTCTTGCCAAGCGACCCCATCGGCTCTCCAGGGCTTTCCCCTGCCCACGCCTGCCGAGGTGCGGGTCAGAGGGGTGCAGCAGGCGGCGATTTTGGGGGCAGGCAGCCCCCGGTGCCAGCGGCGTGCCCGGGCCGGGCAGTGCCAGCGCGGCGCTCGGCTCCTGCCTGGAGCGCCCTGCCCGGCCCCGTTCCCAGCCCAGCTGGACACGCCGGGCTTCCCATTGCCCCAGAAACCACAGACCCGTCTGCGCTCGGCTTTAATTGCTGCTTTTCTGCAGCGCTTCAAAGAATGTTTCTAACCGCACTATGTGGCACGTATTATTAGATTTGTTTTTGGAATATAATGATAAACTGTTGCCATTATGGAGGTAGACGTAATTATCTGAAATCTATTTTAATCTATTCTGCCTTTTAAATATTCTATGTTCCCTTTTAATAAGAGGTAGCATCCAGCCTTTGATGTTGTAGCGGAGGTGTAGAAAGCTCTCCTCTCCTTGCTGCAAATGTTAATTGAATAGCCTCCCTTTCTCTTCATTAGCCGCATTAGCTTGCATTAACACCTTTTAATATCTCTTTAAAATCTTGTTCAATTTACTTTCTTTAATCTTTTCCTTTCCCAGAGTGTTGCATCACTTTGATCCTCATCTTCTTCTTTTCTTTGATGACAACTTGGAGTTTAATTTGTATTTGAATTGAAATGGAAATTTCCTAATTCCCCAGAATTCAGCAGGCATTTTACAAGGGTTTGGCATCTGCATTAGCATTTGGGGCTGCCCGTGCTGGGGAGGGATCCTGGGGCTCTCTGGATTCTCAGCTCTGGGAGAACCCTCCAGGAGCCCAGAGAGGGTGACGAGGGCTTGTGCAGCGCCTGCTTCTGGGCCTGATCCCACATCCCGGGTGTTCCTGGTTGTGCCAAGGGCTCAGCAGCTCTGAGGAGCTCCAGAGGTGCAGGAACAACGCCTGCATCCCTCCCTGCCAGCTGGGCATCACTCACAGGAGCCCCTGTGCTGCTGGGAATCAATCCTGGAATGGGATGGGATCCTTAAATCCCTCCCTGCCATGGCAGGGACCCCTCCCCCTGTCCCAGCTGCTCCAGCCCCATCCAGCCTGGCCCTGGGCACTGCCAGGGATCCAGGGGCAGCCCCAGCTGCTCTGGACCTGTGCCAGGGCCTGCCCACGGCCTCCTCTGGACTCTCTGACTATGGACTGTGAGGATTAAAATGCAAGAAATCAGCTCTCCTTTGAAAGAAATACTAATTTTTTTAAAGGTCTTTATTCCTGATGCTCTTCCTCAGAGCGCTTGATATTTGTCAAAAGCACCTCGGTGTGGATTTTAACAATAACACCACAGATGAGTCGCTGTTTTTTTCCGACTGCTTTGAATGGCACTCGGTGAGCCCAAAAGAAGAGCTTGTTGATTGTTACATTATTCCCAGGCTTGAATTCTTGATTTCTGTAAATCCTTTCCTCCCCTGTGGAGCCGTGAGGGTGATACGGGGCATCCCACTCCTGCTGGGACCACAGCTTGTTTTGCAGAGTGCAAAGTCAGCGAGGGGCAGAGGGGCCCCTTCTAACCCCCAGCACCAGGGGGGCTTGTGCAGTGTCCAGGGGACCCTTCCCCCTGTCCCCCATCCCTTGGCACCTCCAGAGGGATGCAGGAATTTGGGATGAGGCCGATGTCCTTCCAAAGGCTCTCAAAGAATCCCTGATCCCTGTCTCCAGTGTGGGAATGGATGGATCTCCAGGCTCCAGGGAGATGTTCCAGGGAATAGGGACTGTGCTGCGCTGGGAATGTTTGGAGCTCCAGGCTCCAGAGGGAACACTGTGCTGTTCTGGGAACGTTTGGATCTCCAGGCTGGGGGAGCTGTTCCGGAGCAGGGACTGTGCTGTGCTGCCTTGTCAGGTGGCTGTGCTCTCACCTCCACAGCCCTGCCTGCACAGAGGGAATTCACGGCGTGCTTTGCATCTTTTCCCTTTTAAATGCCTGTAAAGGAAGCTCTGATTTTTGAAGCGTTGCTCTTTTCCTTCCCTTCCCTTTCAGGGCAGAGGAGCTTTGCTGGGAGGCTGCTGTGCGGGTGCTCCTGGGGAAACGGGAGCTTTGTCACTTCCCCGCTGCTGCCTCTCCTCCCGCGCCTCTGATCCTCCATTTAAACCAGAGGCAGCAGCTCAAAGCACCTCCCAGGCTGGCAGGGAAGAGCTGTGTAAGATGGAAGGATACAGGGAACGTCTTCAAGGGATCACAGCTGATCAGGGAGAGTAATAAACTGCGGGCTGGGAGGTGCCTTGATGCGGTTACGGAGCACGACCTTCCCCCAGGCTCCTGGCAGAGCTGGATGGGGTCGGGAAGCAGTGACACAAAGAGTGTCAGAGAGGCAGAACTGGCAGTGTTCCGTGTCCTTCCTCAGCCACCCTCCTCCTCCTCGCCAGAGCCGGGAGGTGTGTGCTGCTGGACACGCTCCAGGCACGTGTGGCCTCCCGGATCAAAGTGTGACATTGGCCCCGTGTCAGGAGAGGCCTTCTCGCCTCTGGTGTTATCTGTGGGCTGAAAGGAGCCCGGGGCTGTCACCTGGGTGTCTCTGAGGGCTCTGTTGGGGACAATCAGTGGGGATGTGCCATCACACTGCACCTTCGGCCTCGCCGTGCCCCCTCGCCCAGGTCGGGGGGCACGAGGACCTGCACCAGTGCCACCTCCAGCAGGTCGGGCTCAGCTCCGTCCCGCCAGCCCAGGGGTGCAGGGTGAGGAGCTGGAGGCTTTATTGACTGAGGCAAAGTGCTGTTCCCACCCCAAATTCCCGAGGCACCCGGTGAGTGCAGCGCTGCTCCAGCTGGCCGTGGTCCTCTCCATTGCTCCTGATCCTGGGAGAGAAAAACAGCCTGGAGCACCGCTGGTTTTCCTCCCTTCTCACGTCCTGGGAGAGATTTGTCTGTACACTGCGCTTGATTGAAGTGGACTTTTATCTTCCTGCTTATTTTCCTGTCTCCAACCTCCTCGGTAAACCTCACGCTCTGGTGAAAACCTCGAGCTGTGAAACCCCAGAGGGAGCTCCGCCCCGGTGCCTGGGTGGCACTGGAGGGGCACGGGGATGCCTGGGGTCGGCAGCAGCCTGGCAGCCCCTCCGTGGGTGCCCGGGGCACCTCGGGCCGCCCTTCCCCAGCCCCACGGCGAGGGGTGCGGGGTGGCCCCTCCGGACAAAGCCCCGCGCCCGCGGCGCCGCTTGCGCAAGGCCCCGGAACGGAGTGCGGCAGCTCCAGAGCCTCCCGCCCCAAACACATCCAAAGCCTGTTCCTGCCCCGTCCTGCCCGCTCCTGTGGGAGCCTGGCACACACCAGGCTCTGTCATTCCAACCCCTGCGCTGACGGGCGTGAGAAGCTGCCCGTGGATGTTTGCGTGGCTGCTCGGGCTCTGCCTCCTGCTGCTGCACTCCGGGCTGTTTCTCTCCTGATTTACAGCATGAAAAGAGAGGCAGAGGATGTGAAACCCGGCCGAGGCCGGCTTTAATTAGGTTCTAGATTAGAAGAACAAAGAGCCTGGAGGTGCTGAGGGCTGTGGCAGATCCAAGCCTTGCTGGCTGTGGCAGTGGTGGTGGGGTGGGACGTGCCCCGGGTGCTCTTTGCCTGCTCTGCTGGGTATTTGCCCTCTGCCCTCCTGCCACCCCCTCCTGCAGGGTCTGCCAGGTGCCCCCAGACCCCTCATTCCTGGTTTTTGACTGAAAACTGGGGTAGGATCCTGCTGTGTGCACGGGCTGCCCGGCGGGGTTTGGGATGCTGGCAGAGCCAAGGGCTGGGCTGTGCTGGGAAGCTTCTGGGAGAGACTGGCTTGGGCAGCTCGTGGAAAAAGGCTGCAACAAAGCAGCTCCTCGGTAATTTTGAGACTCTGAGGGAAGGAGATTTAAATACTGCCAGGAGGCTGTGCCCACATGAAGGGAAACAAACCCAGTTTTCCATGTGCTTTGGTCCAAAGAGCACCGAGCATCCAGCACAGACCCCCTTTGCTGGAGGAGGACGTCTTCGACGAGGGTGGTTTGACTTCAGAGGCGTATGCACAAGAATGAGGAATATTTCCCATTATTAAATCCAGTTTTATTTGCTTATAACTTTACAGTTAGCTCGGGGGGGAAAAAGCTTTCTGTGGGCAGCGTCTGCTTTAGGTTGAAACTTTGTATTTGGGAAGTTTTGGCGCAAACAATGCGACCACATCTGAGAGCGCTGGGAGGGAAGCAGTCTGCTTTGACATGTTGGAAAAGCCAAATAAAAGGCAGGCAAGAGCCCCCTGGCACGCTGGGCGGCACGGACGGGGCTGGCATCCCAGAGCTCCAACCCTCTGGGCCCGTGTTTGCTGCTCCTGGGGCAGGAGCTGGCCCTGGGCCTGCAGCCTGGCCAAGGGATGCAGGGTTCTGCAGGGGCTGCACTTCCAGCTGCAAATACCTGGGTGGGGATGCTTGGGCTGCATCTAAACGTGAGCACATCACTGGTACTGGATTCATTTCATCACTCCCAAATTCCTCTTCCTCCCTCTGTTGCAGGAAAAAATAATTCTCCCATGAAAGCTGGGCCGGGTCCTCCTGGGCTGTGTCCCAGACGTGGCACTGGTGTCCCCCTGAAGGGCTCCTGGAACGAGCGCCCATTTCTGTGCAGATATTGGCATGGAAATGCAGCAGGGTTATTAGGCAGAGAGCAGTGAATTCGTTCTGGGCATTTATTATTGATAGGTAACACGACACTATTTTAATAATGTTCTCTGATCCTGCTGCAGCTCAGCAGGGAGGGGCTGGAGCAAGCTCGGGGGAAACCAAATCTCCTTCCCACATCTCTGCAACGTGCTGGATGAGCTGAGAGCCTGGCTGAGCCCTGGTGCCCCCTCAGCTGCCCAGCCTGGCCTGGATCGTGGAGTGAGCAGGGGGCAGCTGGCACAGACGGTGCTGGACACGGAATGAGAAACTCCTGGAATGCTTTGGGTGGGAAAGCACCTTAAATCCCACCCTGTTCCACCCCATCCCTGGGCAGGGACGCCTTAGACTCTCCCAGATTGCTCCAAGCCCTGTCCAACCTGGCCTTGTGACTTGGAGAAGGAAATGATCCTCAGCCCACCCCAGAACTCCTGGATCCCTCGTGCCTCCCATCCCAGGACTCCTGGATCCCTCGTGCCTCCCATCCCAGGATTCCTGGATCCCTCGTGCCTCCCATCCCAGGGCTCCTGGATCCCTCGTGCCCCCTGGCAGATACCGGGGCTCTGGAACCCCCCTTTCCCTGTCCCCGAGGGGCTGCGGGCACCGAGCGTGACCCCGGGGCTCTGCGGGGCCTTCCTGGAGCCGCCCTTGGCACTGCCGAGCCGGGCTTTGTTGGGAAGAGCCGGAAAAGCCGGGCCGGGGTCTCGCTTGGGTGAGGGCGCAGCAAGGAGGAGGTGCCGGGGCTGCTCCCGCACAAAGCCCAGCCCTGCCCCAGCTGCGCTCATCAACTCCTTCATCCTCCTCGGGGCTCCTTCACCAGAGCTTGCCGGGCCAAAAGGGACCCCCAGGCCTTGCAGAGAGGGATGTAAGTGATCCTTTTGGGGTGCAGGTGATCCTGCTGGGATGTAGGTGACCCTGTGTGGGTCCAGGTGGTCCTATTGGAGTGCAGGTGCCTGCTGCAGGCACAGGGAGCTCCGACACCCACAGATCATCACCCCAACCTCTGCCCCATCAGCCCAGCCCTGGCAGCCTGGCCAGGTGCCCCACGGGTTGGTGCTTTGGGGGCAAACTCCTCTGGGGATGAGCAGGGAACCCCCCAGGCCCCTCCTCGCCGTCTCCCCCGGCCCGGAGCCGCAGCGGTGCCGAGCAGCTCCCGCGGAGTTTGCTCGGGGTTATGATGTACAGAGGGCTGGAAATGAAAGGGAATATTGTGCCTTTGAAAAGCAGAGGAATCGTGTCTGCTGTGTTAAATTCACAGACCTGGATGCGGAAAAAAAACGTGTGTGGGTGTGATGAAAAGCTTCCCAGGAGTTCATCCCATGTAATTGGGCTGGGAGCGAAATCACGGAGCTGGGCACGGAGGGGACACACGGGAGGAGGGACACAAGTGACACAGCCCGGGCTGGTGTTTGAACAGCGCCTGCAAGTCCCAGAACGGGCCATTAGGAATTAAAGAGATGCTGTTAATCCGGGCTGGAAACAAAGCAGGACACACACGAGCTCGCCGGGTTGGTCTGGCCTGCTGCTGGTGTCAGCTTCAATTGGAATAAACAAGTGCTGCTGGGCTGCTGCAGCTCCTGGAAGGCAGAGCCGGGCTGGGAGCGCCGCTCCCACACGAGAACCGCTTGCCCAATTCCTGCTCATTTTTAAAGACAGGCGGTTGTGAAAGCGAGAGGGTACTCAGGGGTGCTCATTACCACTTCTGCCTTGCGAGAGTTTTCCTCCAGCGCCCATAAAAACCCTGCTCGCTCTCACCAGAGATTCCACATCAAATATTCAAGGCAGATTACACCCAGAGCCACACAGAAGGAGGGGGGAGGGGAAAAAAAACCCCCAAAAAAACCCCAAAAAAAAAAACCTCTAAACTGTTCAGTTGCTTTAATAAAGGAGCCAAAAAGGTTAAGAAAGAGAAAGGCAGGCGGGAGGGAGGGGAGAGACTCCGTGCTGGTCCTGGGGCAGCGCTGCTGGCGGCGAATGCCAGCCCAGCCCAGCCCAGCCCGTGGTTTGAAGTGGGTGCTGCTCCTGCCAAGCCAGCTCGGCTCAGCTTGGATCACCTGAGCCAGGAGCAGAACCCGTGGTGGGGAGAGCTGCACGTGGCAGCTCCAGGAGCTCCGGCAGCTCCAGCAGCTCCAGCAGCTCCAGGAGCTCCGGCAGCTCTGGCAGCTCCAGCAGCTCTGGCAGCTCCAGCAGCTCCAGAAGTGCTGCTGGCATGGAGCAGCTCCAGGTGGGCATTCTTGCCCCAGAGCTGGCTTGGTTTGCTCTGGGTGTGCCCAGAGGGAGCTCGGCTGCTCCTGCTGCTGCTGGGGGCAGGTTTTGGGTGGAAAAAGGCTGGATGTGGGTGTCTGTGTAAGGGCTGGGAGAGGAGCAGAGCCAGCCTCTCTGGTGGCAGCGAGGGTTTATTCTGGGGTTTATTATTTATTTATTTATTGAGGGTTTATTATTTATTCTTGGCTCTCCCTGCCAGCCCAGGGTTTATTCGGGTGCCCCAGTGAAACGTTCCGAACCTGCCAAAGCTCCCGAGAGCACGCAGATAACATCTCCCCCCAAAACACGCTTTGCTCTCCCTCTCTCATGTTTTTCTACCACGTAATTACTTTTCTCCTCCTGACTGCGCTGCCGAGCAGAGCCCTGGCTCTGGGGGGAGGCGGCGCTGCGGTGTGAGCCGGGGGCTGTTTTTGGGGCGCTGTGCCATCCCGGCTGCTGGCAGCGGGGCCATGCCCGGGGCTCTGGGGGCACCTGGCTCGGGGCCCCGAGCAGCTGGGCTGTGTCAGCAGCCTGCAGGAGGTGTCTGGGTGGTCCCCAGCCCTCCCCACGAGCCCTGTGTGTTATTAGGGGAGGGTTTGTGGTGCCGCTGCTTGAGCCCAGCCTGGCCCTGGTGCCCAAAGCCCCCCGGGCCCTGCCGGTGCCCCCTGCCCTGTCTGACTGTGGGAGCTCTCCTGGGGACACCCAGAGCCCTTCCAGGGCCTGAAGGGGCTCCAGGAGAGCTGGAGAGGGACTGGGGACGAGGCTTGGAGGGACAGGACCCAGGGAATGGCTCCCACTGCCAGGGCAGGGATGGGTGGGATATGGGGAATTGGGAATTGTTGCCTGGCAGGGTGGGCAGCCCTGGCACGGGTCCCAGAGCTGGTGCTGGCTGTGCAGGGGGGACACCTGGCCCCAGGACTCAGCTCTGGGCACCCCCAGGTCCCTGGGGCTCCTCCGCAGCTCCGTGTCAGAGGCTGGTGACACGGGCGTTTTTGGAATGGGTTTTTATTCCTGTGGTCTTGTTGCTGGTGGAGATCAGTCAGCGTTCCAGGGCACAAACCTCAAGCCACGGCCACATTCTGAGCCAGCTCAGTGCTGCCACCATTCCACAAACCACTTCCTTCCTTGCAGCCTCCTGCAGCCAGGCCTGAGGGTGCTGAAGGGGCAGGAGCAGGGCTGGGAGAGAGGAGCTGGGCATCCCCAGCCAGGCTCTGCTCCAGGGCACACGGTCCCACGTGGAATCCAGAGTGCTTTGGCTTACAAGGGATTTAAAGCTGATCCCATCCCACCCCTGCCATGACAGGGACACCTCCCACTGCCCCAGCTGCTCCCAGCCCTGTCCAGCCTGGCCCAGGACATTCCAGGGATCCAGGGGCAGTCCCAGCTGCTCTGGGCCCCTGTGCCAGGGTCTCAAACCCTCATGATCCAGCTTTGCCATGGACAGAGACATTTTTAAGAAGGGATTTTTTTTTACAGCTGGGTGCTCCCTTTCCTGGAGCTCCTGCAGAGAGGGAGGATGTGGCAGGCACATTCTTCTCTCTATCAGGATTTTTCATAGAGGAGCACAGAGAGAAGAAAGAGAAAACAATTTCTATTTCTGCTCCTTGTTTTTCCCATGTGGAATGCGTTTGGAGAATTGTTTACCTGGGGTGAGTGCTTGATTGGATTCTGGTGAGGATTGTTTGAGCCTGATGGCAAATCCAACCCACCTGTGCTGGACTCTCAGAGAGGGTCAGGAGTTGGGAGTGAGTCAGATATGGGAGTTAGAAATGCAGGTTTGTAGTTTTAGTATCTCCTTTAAATAGTATATTAATGTATTCTAGTACAGTTCTAATAAAGAAATCATTCAGCCTTCTGAACGGCAGTCAGACATCATTTCTCCCCAGCGGGTTCACCTGCATTTCCAACAGGAGGAGACCAAAGGGAGCTCTGTGGGGCCCCCCCTTCCCGAGCCTCAGCCCCCCACAGCAGCTGCCTCCCACTGCCTCCTTTCCTTGGGTGGCAGGCTGCAGTTTGTGCTGGAGTCTGGCTTTCGAGTGAAACTCTTGGCTTGTCACTCTCAAGGCACAACACGCTCCCTAAATAGCAGGCTAAATTTCCCCACCTAGCCTTAAAAAATAAAAGAGTCCTCTGCCAAATGAAAGGACATATTCCAGTATTCTTTGTTGTTGCAACAAATTGGGTGGATACTGTCAGACTTCTGTATTCTGGGAATACTTCCAGAGCCTCTTTCTGTGTGCAAGTCGGTTACCATGTAATTGTCAACTTAAATTGCAGTGTTGGATAACTGAGCTGGGGCTGAGAGAATCTCTCTGTGAGCCTCAGCTCCGAGCTCTGCTCGCCCTGCGAGCCAGGACAGGGAACAGGGGGTGCTGCAGGCCTGGGGGGCTGCTCTGAGGGGTTTTGGGGTGTTTTGGGGGCTGAACACACCCCTGCCCGGGCAGGAGGGGGATCACAGAACCGCTGAGGCTGGAAAAGCCCTCCAAGGTCATCAAATCCAAGCTGTGCCCACTTTGTCACTGTGTCCAGGCCATCCTGGGGCACCTGCAGGGGTGGGGGCTCCACATGGGAACTGGTTCCCTGAAAGTCACAGCCAGGGCAGGGGACAGGGAACAGGGACAAGGGCAGGGGACAGGGACAGGGCTGCTCCCTCCCAGCCCCGTGGCTGCAGCTGTGGGGAGGAAACAAACGCTGCTTTCGATGCGATGGGAATCGTCCTCACCCTCTTCCTTCCCCTTTCTCGCTGTGCTGTGTTTGCTTTAGCCCGAATCCCAATGACAATTGGCGCTCCGAGGCCACATTAAGCTGTTTCTTGCTTGTTTTCCTTTTTCACTTTGATTTCCACCTCCTCCAAACTCTTAATCCTCCTGAATATTTCATCTCCTGCAAGCCCATCCATTGCAGGGCTCCCAGGGCTCAGGTGCAGCTGCCGGGCTGGAGCCGCAGCTCGGCGCCGCTTCCCGCGCGGGGTTCCGGCCCCGAACGGCGGCACCACGGCCGGCTCGGGAGCCCCGCCGGGCACCAGGGGAGCCTGCTGCTCTGCTGCCTGGGACAACGCTGCTGCCTCGTTCCCACCTTCCCTGGGCGGTGGGGAAGCCCTGGTGCGACCCCCTTTGGGGAGGTTTTGGTGTGGAGGGGTCGGGGTGGTGGCCAGGGGCTCCTGTGGGGGGCAGAGCCCGGAGGGGGTGCCCCGTGTGAGAGGGCTTGGCTGGGGTGTGGGCATGGCCGTGGATGGTCCTGTGGAGTCAGGGGGATTCCAGTGGAATCCTTGGCGTCAGAAAATCCATGGCGCCTGTCCACTCAGCTGAGACCCCACTGCAGAGCTGCTCCAGCTCTGGATCCCAGCACCAGCAGGACCTGGAGCTGCTGGAGCAATTCCAGAGGAGGCCACG
>QUSF01000099.1:379938-400386 GCA_003676055.1 Chloebia gouldiae | reverse complement strand
CAGCAGGACCTGGAGCTGCTGGAGCAATTCCAGAGGAGGCCACGGAGCTGCTCCAGGGCTGGATCCCAGCACCAGCAGGATCTGGAGCTGCTGGAGCAATTCCAGAGGAGGCCACGGAGCTGCTCCAGGGCTGGAGCCCCTCTGGGAGGGACCCACAGGGATCATCCAGTGCAGCCCCTGGCCCTGCCCAGACCCCCCAACAATCCCACTCTGGGCACCCCTGGGAGCGTGTTCCAAACGCTCCTGGAGCTCTGGCAGCCCCAGGGCCGTGCCAAATCCCTGGGCAGTGCCCAGCGCCCTCTGGGTGGAGAACCTCTTCCCAAAATCCAGCCTACCACAGCTCCAGCCTTTCCCTGGCTCCTGCCCATCTGATTGTGATTCCCCACCAAAAGCTGCACTTTTGCCTCTTTTCGTGGTGCTTCCTGGCATGCTCTGGGACTCAGGGCTGGGATTTTACCCTGTGCTTGTGCCGCTGACAAAAACACTCCGTGATGGGGAGCTGCTTTCTTCTGCCTGTCAGAATGTCACTTCCAGCTCCAGCCAGCTCCACACGGGGCTGTCCGTGGGGACAGACACACAGACACACTCCCACCGCAGCTCCTTCCTCCTGCCTGGAAGGACAGCTGGGAGAGGGGGCTGCTCCCACATCCCAGCCTGGCTGGACATCAGTCCCGAGGGCTGATGTCACAGGGGGTGCCTGCCGTTTGTGAGGAGCCCTTTTAGCACTCAGACCTGATCTTTGATGTCCCTTTACCACCCTGACCCCTCCCTGCTCCTCAATATCCCCTTTACCACCCAGACCTGCTCCTCAATGTCTCCTCTGCCACCCAGACCTCCTCACCCCTCGGTACCCCTGTGGGTTTGCAGGGCCGTGTCTCCAGGAGGAGCCCCCTGACACGGAGCAGCTCTTCCAGCAGGTTCTGGGAACCCTGCAGGGCTCCAGATCTCCTCACCTGGGCCCTGCGCTCCCGCTCGGAGCCCGGAGTGGCGGCGGGCTGCCTGGGAAGAGCATTCCCTGGCAGCAGGCGGCTCCAGGAGCCGGTGCCAAGGGAGCTGCGGTGGCATATGTTCCCTCTCAGAGCAAGGTTACACTCCCGGCTCATTAGGAGCTCCTTCCCTCGTCTTGGGGCATCTGCAGGAGGGGCCGGTGCCAAGCTGGCAGCGCCGAGCGGCTCCCAGAGGCTCGCAGGGAGGTTTCTCCTGCGCTTCTCTGCTCCGTCCTTGTGCTCCCCATGGGCTGGGGAGGAACCCGGCAGCCCCCCCGGTACCCCCCGAGGCCGGTGCCAGGGGCAGCCCAGCCCCGATGGCCTCGGAGCCGCGGGGAGTTCAGCACATTCCTAAATAATGGCTCTGGTGGTTTAGCAGGATCTGGAGCCCATACTAATGGCTCATTGCTGAACCATAAGTGGTTGTGTTATACTTCGGATTTATTGGAGGCCAAGGGATTAATTTCCTGAAATATATGGTCATGATGTTGAGGTTAAATTAAGATCTCATTCAAAAGGATTCTTTTTATTATATTTAATTTGTAACCCCTTTTCTCTAGCCATTTTACAGCTATTCCTCCCCCTCCCTTCAATGTTCAGTGTCATGTTTCCAGGAAGAATCTTATTTCATGCAGACTAAGAGCATTTTTCAGTATAACCTTTTACAGTTCCTCACCGTTCAAGTTCCTCCAGTCTCGCTTGTTTATACACAACAAGGTCTTAAATCCTCTCTTGGAAAATAAAGATGTTGATGCAAAAGCAACAAGAGCTTCTGGCAGAGCTCAAATCCATCCGTTCTCTCCTCCTTCCCCACATGCCACCCCCTTCAATCTGCTGGAACTAAAAGCCCTTTTACTTCAGCGCTTGAGCACTTTGATAAAATGCGTGTTGAGTAAATCTTACATGACATTTTTACTCTGGGTGAGATGTACATAAAGTCGAGCTGGCTCAGTGCTGGCCTCGCTTCGCCCTTCCCCACGATGCCATTATCGAACTGATAAATTAACGCTGGGAACGGGCACCGCCAGGGGCTGGCGCGAGGGACGTGGGGAGGACGAGGCCCCGGGTGCAGGGAACGGGAGGAGATTTGGGAAGGGAAAGCTCTGGGGAGACCTTGGAGCTCCTGAGGGGGCAAGGGGCTCCGAGAGAGCAGGAGAAGGACTTGGGGCAAGGGCCGCCAGCCCCGGCGTGGAATCCGCGCCGCGGCCGCCCGGGAAGGAGCCGGGGCTGGCGGCAGCTCTCAGCCCGAGCTGTCAGCTGCAGGATTTTCTCTCTGCCCGCCCCGTGTCCCCCCGAGGTGCTGACGGGCACGCTGAGTGCCGTATCTGCGGCTGGCAGGCCGCGCCGGGGCTGCGCGGGGTCAGGCGGCGCTGGCGGGGCGCAGCGGGTGCTGACTGGCATCCAGGGGCCAGATAAGATAAAAACAACTGATGACAGCAGGGAAGTGAAACAGTCAGCTCAGCACTTGGATCTGTGCCCGGCAAAGAGGAAGGGAAAAAAGCCGAGGAGGGCCGGTGGGGAGGGGAAGAGGGTGGAATATGGATTAGAATAGAAACTCTGGAAAAAGCTATCAGGAGGCAGCAGATTTGGGTGTTAAATATTTATGAATTAGCAGCACTTGTCGGGTTCTCTGTGAGCTGAGAGTTTCCAGGATGGGAGTGAGCATGGCTGCGATCCCGCCCTGCCAAACTGTGGATGGTGGGAAAGGAAAGGGAGGGATGGGAAAAGCAAAGGCAGGGATGGGGAAGGCAAAGGCAGGGATGGAGAAGGCAAAGGCAGGGATCCTGGGGAAAGCAAAGGCCTGGCTGGTGGCAGCCCGGGCAAGGTGACCGTCTGCGGTGGCTCTGGCAGTGCCGAGGCTGGTGGCACCCAGATGAGGAGCAGAAAGGATAAATGAGGTGCCATAAAAGTGACTATTATTATTCAGAAAATTCCGCTGAAGAGCATTGGAGTAATTAAATCATAATTGCTTATTACTCAGCTGAAGTGACATTGTAAGTGGCTGAAGGTCTGTGAGGAGCAGGAGAAGGGGGGCTCGGCTATTCCCGTGCTTGGGTTTCTCTGGGGATGGGATGGGTGGATCTCCCGGCAGCTGAGCAGAAATCCCAGCCCCCAGTGAAGGTCAAAGATCCCCCCTGAGCCTGCAAAGCTCGCTCCCAGCGGGACAGAGAACCTGTGGGTGCTGCAGGAAAGGAGCCAGGAGCAACTTCACCTTCACAAGAGGTGCTCAAGCCAGCCCAGGTTGGGCAGGTGTCCCTGGAGAGTGGCCAGATATTCCTGGAGGTGAGAAGTCCTTGGGGTTAGGCTGACCCACGGAGCCTTGAGCGCTTTCATGGAGCTGTTCCCCACCACCACACCAAGGGCTGCAAATGCTGTAAGCCCTTCATTAGAGAGGGAAGTTATGGAGCCTGCGCAGGGCTCGGGTGCCCTGGCAGCACAGGGGTGTGGAGGCAGGGCTGGGCCCTGGTGCCACGGCAGCATTCCCTAGGCCAGCCAGGCTGGGGGATCAGCTGCCTTTTCAGCTCTAGGTACCACGTTGGGAGTGTTTGGTTTTGTTTCCTCCTTTTTGTTTCAAAGTCACTCCGTGCTTCGCTTGCTGGAATGTTCCGAACTGAGGCCTCCCTGCACTGGGCACAGCAGAGCATCCCCTGGAGGGCTCCTCCCTCACCCCTGTTTGCTGCCCCCTCCCCACCTTGCCCTCCCTGGTGGGCAGGGAGAGCTGC
Organism: Chloebia gouldiae; assembly: GCA_003676055.1. Classification (NCBI taxonomy): domain Eukaryota; kingdom Metazoa; phylum Chordata; class Aves; order Passeriformes; family Passeridae; genus Chloebia; species Chloebia gouldiae. The sequence continues at coordinate 396,677 of QUSF01000099.1, read as the reverse complement.
CTGCCCCCCCAGACCCTTCCCACAGGAATGTCCAGGACCAAGCCCTGGCCAGCCCCACCTCCCGCTGACCTCTCCCCACAGGAAAGAAGAGAAGGGTCCTTTGCTGTTGCTGCTGCTTGACTTTATTCCCCTCCAGCTGCAGCCAGCAGAGCGAGGTCCAGCACTGAGGTTCAGGCCAGCTGGGTGGGGAAAACGCTGGGAAGGAGGGAGAAGAGCATCCCTTGTGTGGCAGCCCCGAGGATCGCCCCCCGCTCCCAGGCAGCGCCAGCCTCCAGCGCTCGGCAGAGCAGAGGAGCTGCCGAGTTCCCACCGGCTGCATTTATCTGGATTTTGGAAATGGCTGTCAAATGAGTCACCTGGCAGAGCAGCACGAGCCCCCCATGAGGAGAGCGGTGCTGCCAGGGAGCTGCTGCCAGCAGAGCACTCGTGCCTCAGCCAGCCTCGTGTGCTGGGCTCTGCAGAGCCAGCTGGGGAGCAGGGCTGCTGCCAGCGCTGACCCTCCACTGCTGCCAGTGCTGACCCTTCACTGCTGCCAGCGCTGACCCTTCACTGCTGCCAGCGCTGACCCTGCATGCCAGTGCTGACCCTTCACTGCTGCCAGCGCTGACCCTTCACTGCTGCCAGCGCTGACCCTTCACTGCTGCCAGCCCTGACCCTCCACTGCTGCCAGTGCTGACCCTTCACTGCTGCCAGTGCTGACCCTGCATGCCAGTGCTGACCCTTCACTGCTGCCAGCGCTGACCCTTCACTGCTGCCAGCCCTGACCCTTCACTGCTGCCAGCGCTGATGCCTCTATTGGTCCTTCCTGTCCACCTGGGTCTCTCCGTGTCCTTCGGGCTGTCTCTGTGTCCCCCTAAGTACCCTGTGTCCATCTGAGTACCCTGTGTCCATCTGAGTACCCTGTGTCCATCTGGGTGTTCCTGTGTCCATCAGGGTGCCCCTGTGTCCATCTGGGTGTCCCTGTGTCCATCTGAGTACCCTGTGTCCATCTGGGTGTTCCTGTGCCCATCTGGGTGTTCCTGTGCCCATCTGGGTGTCCCTGTGTCCATCTGGGTGTTCCTGTGCCCATCTGGGTGCCCCTGTGTCCATTGGGGTGTCCCTGTGTCCATCGGGGTGCCCCTGTGCCCATCTGGGTGTCCCTGTGTCCATCTGAGTACCCTGTGTCCATCGGGGTGCCCCTGTGTCCATCAGGGTGTCCCTGTGTCCATCAGGGTGTCCCTGTGTCCATTGGGGTGTCCCTGTGTCCATCGGGGTGTCTCTGTGTCCACCTGGGTGCCCCTGTGCCCATCGGGGTGTCCCTCTGAGCCCAGCCCAGCCTTTTCCTTGGCTCCCGCTGCCCTGGCAGGGGTTAAAGAGCCGGGGGAGGGCTCAGGGCTCTGGAGCTGCAGACAATAAAACTTCCCTGAAGTTTGGGAGCCCCTGGCACAGACCCATCCCTGTACTTAAGCAGAAAATCACCAGAGAAGTGCTATAATCTGACAGATTTTTCACAGGCTTAAATATTCATGAATTAGAAGAATTGGCAGAATTTTCTACATTATTAGCTTTCATCATGGCTCCAGGAGCAGTTGGTGCACTGGCTGCTCTTCAAAAGCTATTAATCGAGTCTGTCATCACAGCAGCCATTTTTTAATTAGCTGCTTTACGGAACGATCTGCTGCAGGAGGGGGACTGCAACATTTACATGGTATTAAAGTTTTAAAGGTGCCCCTTTCCATTTTTAATCCCGGTTCTGGAAGGCCACGATAGGGAACCCAACGCCTTCGCTCCGACGGGTTCCTCTGGGAAAGGAGCCGCTCCCGGAAAACCGAGCCGCTTGCAGCCGGAGGAGAAGTTGCAGGGAAGAAACGCTTCTGGAAGGCTGCAGCATTCCTGCCCGATGAAATCAGGGCGGGATGCTGGTGGCTGCAGCGCCGAGCCCTCGGGGCTGGGGGGGCAGGACGCGGCCTCTCGCTGCGCTGGGGTTTTGGGAACGCTCCTGGAAATGCTCTCCCCGCGGGGCTCCAGATGGTGCCAGGAGCATCTCCTGGGCGGGCAGAGCCTGCGGAGCCCCAGCCCCGGCGGGTGCCACCCCCAGCACCCGGAGCTGCCTGGGGAGCGGGAGCTGGCCGGGATCCTGCGGGATCTAACCCGGAGCTTGGGCAGCTTGGAAAGAGCTCCAGAAGCGCAGGGGCCTGTGAACCCCATCTGTGGGATGCTCCTGCATCCATGGGGCTTGTTCTGGCATCCCCGGGGCTGTTCCTGCATCCATGGGGCTGTTCCTTCATCCCCGGGGCTGGTCCTGCATCCCCGGGGCTGTTCCTGCATCCCCGGGGCTGTTCCTGCATCCCTGGGGTGTTCCTGCATCCCTGGGGTTTGTTCCAGCATCCCCGGGGCTGTTCCTGCATCCCCGGGGCTGTTCCTGCATCCCCGGGGCTGTTCCTGCATCCCCGGGGCTGTTCCTGCATCCCTGGGGGCTCAGGTCCGTGGGAGGCTGAAACCCATGGGAAGCTCAGGTCCATGGGAGGGTTGGATCCATGGGGTTTTGAGGCTCAGATCCATGGGATTACCCCGATGCCAAACATGCTGTCCGAGCTTTTCCCCAACCTTCATCAGCCCTGCCCTCGGCTCTGCTCCCCGAGCCAGAGGTGCCGCTGCTCTCCTGCCTGATTATTTGCATGGGAAACACAGCAAAATTCTGCCTTTGTGGTGGCTTGAAATGGGAATTTTTTGGCATCAATGTCGCGTCTCCAGCTCTGGCTGCTCCTCCTGCCAGCGCTGTAATTTGTGTATTGTGGTGCCGGTGTCCCGCTGACCGGGACGGGAATTGCTGTCTGGGGAAGATTTCCCTCAATTGTCATGTAAAACATGGAAAGCAAAGAAATTGGCAGCTAAAATCGCTAAAATGCCACTGGTGCCTCTACAACCCTTGGGAAGTTGCTCTTTGTAATTCCCTCTGGGGAGCAGAGGATGGGGGGTGGAGGATTTTTGGTGGTGTGGAATAGGGAAAGTCTGAACCTCGGGCTTCAGGTGTATTCTAATCCTTTGTGGGAAACCAATCTTTTATTGAAGTGTAAATATTTGTGTTTTGGTAGTAAACCTGACCCCCTGTGAGACACAAACTCTGCCCACAGATCCTCAAGGAAAGGGGGAACAAATTCTGCTCCACTCCACAGCTCCAGGGCAGGAGGGGTGGGGAAACATTCCCAGGAAAAAAACCTTTGCTCACCTTTGAGTGACTTTTCCTGGGTTTCCTTGCCTGGTTTGGGCTCGTGGGCTCGTTCTTGGAACACCCTGGGGCAGTGGAAGTTTCCCTGCCCATGGAAGGAGAGGAGCTGGGAGCTGCCTCCCCACCAAACCATTCCAGGATTGCGTGGTGCTGATGGATTTGGAACCGGGTGTCTGCAGGAACTTCCTCAGTGCTCAGAGCCCCCCGGGAGCAGGGTGGGATTGGGATGTGGGACTGGGATGTGGGATGTGGGAAGGGCAGGAATTGCTGCATCACAGCCTCTCGCCCTCACTCTCTGAAAAACCCCGTGGGTTTGTTGCTTTTTCATACCTCTGCTCCATCATTTTTCATGTTTAGTCACTCCAGTGAGGCACACGCCCTCCTTGGCAATTAATTGTGGTTGTTCCCTGTGAGTTCTTGAACAAAACTCTCTTTATGAGGACTCCAAGCATCCAAAAGCTTTGCAGAACTGCTGGGATCCTGCAGCACATGCTGGCCTTTAATTACATCCCCCAGACAGGAGAATTTATTAGCAGAATATCCTCAGTAAGTTCTTTAAAGCGTGTAGCACGGGGTTCTGCTTTGCTATTTACGTTTGGGGGTAAAAATGAGGATTTACATTGAAATTCAAATGGAACCTGGGCAAAATGAGGGCGGTTGTGGAGAGCACCCCCTGCAATCTCTCAGTCCTGCCCTGCCTGCATGGGGTTTAATGGGGCTGGGGAGGAGGAAAACTGCTGGAGGATGTGGAAGGGGAATGGCAGGAGCGTGGGCTGGGACTGGGATTGGGGCTGGGACTGGGACTGGGACTGGGACTGGGACTGGGACTGGGACTGGGACTGGGGCAGGGCCAGGGACAGGGATGGGAGCAGCTCTGCAGCCAGGCTGGGATTTCCACAGTGCTGTCCCCGTGCTCCAGAGCCCCTCGGAATGCGGGGCTGGGAGGGAACTCACACGTCCATTGGAGAAACCCCCAAAATCAGCTTTATTTCCCCTCTTGAACAATGCAGCCATATGGGCTTCTCCTCGTTAAAGGCCTTTTTCCTGTGAGCAAAGCACGGCAGAAGGAGCGTGGAAGCCAACATAATTAAAGGCTTCTCCTTCCCCAGCCGTGGCGCTGCGGCCTTTGAAGAGCTCGGGGATCCCGGAGGAGCGCTCGGAGCCCGGCAATGTTTTGATAGCTGCAATAACACAGTCGGGAGATGCTTTCGTGAGGAGAGCACCTCGTGAGCGCCGCGGCCGCCCCGCTCCCCTCCCCTGTGAGCAGGGGGAGCTGCCTCTGCTGCCGGGGCTCCTCCGGGCTCTGTGCCCGAGCAGGGCAGGAACGGGAACGGGAGCCGCTCCCTGCTCCGGGGGCCCATCCCCCTGCCCCAGCCCTGGGGTGACCCAGCGGGGGCAGGGGGCTGCAGCCCCAGCCGGGCTCAGGGCGCTCCAGGCGGCTGCACACGGCGATTCTCCGCTGCCTGCGGGGCGGCCGGGCTGTTTCCCGTCCTGAAATCCTCATTAAGGTGTTTGAATGCCTCCCTGCTCGGCTGCGGGCAGGAATTTGGGATCCTCCTGCCACGGAAATGCCCGCTGGGGTTTGTTCCCTGTCCCCCAGGCCAGCCCCAGCCGTGTCCACCCACCTGAGTCCTGCCACGCTGAGTCCAACCAGGACACTGGGGCACTTCCTTAAGCATTGAGATGGAATCATTAAGCTTTAATCAGGCCAAATTAGGGGTTTGGATCCTGCTGCCTCCCACCGGGCACTGATTGTGTGAACTCCTGAAGCAGAGCTGGCCCGGGGCTCTGCGGGCACAGTGGTGGCACTGTGCCCTGCCCCGGGACCCTGTGGCTCTCTGGGGCAGATCCCAGAATGGTTTGGATGGGAAGGGACCTTAAATCACACCCAGGGCCACCCCTGCCATGGCAGGGACACCTCCCACTGTCCCAACTGCTCCACGCCCCAATGTCCAACCTGGCCTTGGGCACTGCCAGGGATCCAGGGGCAGCCACAGCTGCTCTGGGAATTCCATCCCAGCCCCTCCTCACCCTCCCAGCCAGTAATTCCTGCCCAATCTCCCACCCATCCCTGCCCTCTGGCAGTGGGAGCCATTCCCTGGCTCCTGTTCCTCCATCCCTTGTCCCCAGCCCCTCTCCAGCTCTCCTGGAGCCCTTCAGGCCCTGGAGGGGCTCTGAGGATTCCCTGGATCCTTCCCTTCTCCAGGGGAACATTCCCAGGGCTCTGAGTTTTCCCTGGATCCTTCCCTTCTCCAGGGGAACATTCCCAGCTCTCTCAGCCTGGCTCCAGAGGGGCTCCAGCCCTGCAGCAGCTCTGTGGCCTCCTCTGGGCTCTCTCCAGCAGCTCCAGGCCCTGCTGGTGCTGGTTGCAGCACTTCAGGTCCCATCTTTGCGTGATGATTCTCCCTGTTGGGGTTTGGGGTTGGCCCCCGGGGAATTCCCTGCCAGCAGCTGCATCCCAGCAATCCCCAGGTTGGGAATCCGGAGCGTGGCCGGCCCAGGGAAACACCAGCAGCGCCTTTGTCCCATCCAGGCTCCCCAGGCAGGTCTGACGGCTCTCGTTGATCTCCCGGCAGCAGGCTGGGCTGGCACCGCGGGGTTCGTGTTCCCTGGTGGAGCACAAACTCCCGTTGTCGTTCCTCACTCTGCTTTGTGCTCTCCCGTTCCTGTCCCCGCCTCGGCCGCACGGCAGCCGCATCACATAACGCAACTTCTGTGCCGAGATTATTGCTGGTTTGTTTTTGCTGTTGTTTTGGTTTGGTTTTTCCCCCCACCCCTTCGCTATTGCTGCTTTGCCAAGATTCTGCTCTCATTCCGAGGAGCCGCCTGAAAAGAGCAGCGGCTCCGGAGCGAGGCCGGGCTCGGGAGCAGCGCGACGAGAGCCTCGGCAGGAGCCAGGGCAGGGGCAGCTGGGCACCAGCCAAACAAAAGCCCCTCCAAATGTCTGCTTGGATTTGAGCCGCTCTCCCTGGAATGTCTCATGCCGGGAGAACAATGCACCAGGGAGGAGGAGGAGGCTGCTCCGGGAAAGGGCAGCCAGGGAAGGTGGCTCTGGCAGGGGGTTTGAGCCCAGCACAAAAGGCTCCGGGACATCTCTGGGCTTTGCAGGAAGGGAGCGGGGCTGGCCCCCTTCCCTACGGACACGGGAATGGGGTCTGGGAGAGGGGCTGGGCTGTGGGGAGCTCCAGCTCCTCTGCCCAGGGAGGGCTGGGAACGCCACCAGAGGGGGAGGACGGAAAGAAATGGGGAAGACGGAAAGAAATGGGGTTGTTCAGCCTGGGAATGGGGAAACAGCAGGGTAGGGGGGAGGTTTTGGGGGCTGGGGTACAGGGAATGGGCCGATGTGGTTCCTATTCCCTGCGGCCAGGCCCCAGCCTGGTGCTGGGAAACTTCCCCCTTCCAGCCCCTGGGATGCTGGAAAGGACCCAAATCCCAGCATTTCTGCCCCAAACTCCCCAGCTGTGGCAGCCACCATGGCACTGCCACTTTTTGATGTCATTTCTGGGGTCAATTCTGGCAAAACCCAGGCAGGATTTTTTCCTTCCCCGTGCTGCAGGTCAGCCTTTACCCTTCGGAGCCAGGGAGCGGCCCCGGGCAGAGTCAAGGGAAGCACAGGGAGGGATTTCAGTCTCAGTTTGCTTAGAACTGGTATTTATCAATTGTGGGCCAGCACTGGCTGTCCCCAAACGTCCTGTGCTCGGCATCCTGCCCGGAGCTGTTTCCATGGGAGATGTTGGCCAGGAGAGCATCGAGGATGGAGCGGGACCATCGTTCCCAAAGCACCCTCACACCCAAGCTCCCTTTTTATTCCCATTTCCTTTCCTTTCCAGCTGCTGGAAGATGGTTTTGTTTAAGACCAGGAATTTCCACTTTGCCTCTTTTTCCCTCCAAACCCACCCTACCTTCATTTCCCCCTCATTTCTGCGTCTTTTAATTCTCGACTCCTCAGCCGTACTGGCCATTTTAGCATAAGAAATGAAATTAATTCTCATGCTCAGGCTCCGAATGTAAATTCCTTTATTAATAATTGAAATGGATTTATTTATGCAGTTTGATATTTCTCAGGTTCAGGGAAGCAATTCATTTTTCTCGCGTTGATGATCCACAGACACCGTCATTAAGCTCCTTCCCCCACCCCATCCCCTTCTCCCATCTCCTCCTGGTAAACAGATAAAAGCTGGGAGCCCGCTGCTCCTGCCAGGCTCCAGGGAAGATTTCCATGAGCTCATGGAAGTAAATAATTAATTGGACTTTATCTTCCATCGACTTCGGACAGGTCCTCCCCAGGAAAGGGATGGATTCTCCTCTCGGGTGCGTCCTGTCCCCACCATTCCCAGTCCCCAGATGTTCCCGGTCCCCAGATGTTCCCGGTCCCCAGGAGTCTCTGCCTGGAGGGAGCAGCAGCATCCTCGGGCCGCCGGGAGAGGCTGGAGCATCCCGTGGGAACAGGGATCGTTCCTGCAGCCGCAACACCCCGGCCCGGGAGAAGTGGGGATGCGGGGGAATATTTCTAGCAAGAATCGCATGGATTTCCCCGGAATGAGACGTGCCCACCTCGGGCAGCTCCTGGCGCCTGGTTTTCATTGGCCTCAGAGGTCCTCCCAGCCCTGGGGGCAGGGACACCACGGGAAAAACCGGGAATGGTTGGAATTCCCAGCTGTTTCCTTGTGCTTTGGAGCCCCGGGAGATGCACGGAGCTTGGGGGAGTGACCCCGCTCCATCCATCGCCCGCCCGCGCTGTCACACCGCCGAAAGCGGCACTTCTGCCCCCAAAGCGAGCCGCAAGCCCGATGGCATCGATGTGAGGCGGGAGGAGCTGCTGGGACTCCTCGCCGGGGCTCGGGGGATGTGCCGGAGTTTCCCTTTCATCCCAGCCTTGTCAGAGGCAGGAGGATCCGGGCTGCGCCCTGCATCCCTCCCGCTCGCTCTGCAGCTGCTTTTACATTTCTCTTTTATCTCGCTCTTGCGAGCTTCAAAGGGGCTGGGGAGCCGAGTCCTGCCTTGCTGCAGCTGGGGATTCTCCGCCCCTCTCTGGCCAGCCAGGCGTTCTCTGGAGCTGCTCCCTTTGGGGCTGGGCAGCTCCCGCGGGGCTGCAGAACCAGGAGGCTCCCGGGCTGTTCAGCAGCCTGGGCAAAGCCAGCTCCTCTCCCCTCTCTGCCTGCCCAGCCCGCTGCTCCTGCAGGCAGGAATTCCACGGGAACTCCCTGAGCCCTGCATCGGTGAGGGCTGGAGTGACCAGGGGAGCAGCTTCCCCCTGCCCGGGGGCAGGCATGGATGGCAAACGGGGAAGGAATTGTTTTGGGAAGGTGCTGAGGCCCTGGCACAGTGCCCGGAGCAGCTGGGGCTGCCCCTGGATCCCTGGCAGTGCCCAGGCCAGGCTGGATGGGGCTGGGAGCTCCTGGGACAGTGGGAGGGGTCCCTGCCGTGGCAGGCCTGGAACAAGATGAGCCTTAAGGTCCTTTCCAAGCCCAACCATTCCATGATTTCATGGAGATCTGCAGGATTTCTGCACAGCTGGGAAAGCTGGAACCTGTTCTGGTGCTGCTGCTCCTTCCTCAGGGACAGAGCTGGCCCACATCGATCCCTCCGGAGTGTCCCAGACTGTGTCACCCCCACCCTGTGTCACCTTAACCTGTGTCACCTTAACCTGTGTCACCCCACCTGTGTCACCTTAACCTGTGTCACCCCTACCTGTGTCACCCCACCCGTGTCACCCCACCCGTGTCACCTTAACCTGTGTCACCCCACCCGTGTCACCAGCCCCCCCGAGCACCCCCCCAGCCCCCGTTCCTTCTGTCACAATTCCAGCTCTGTCTGGTCATCCACTGCCAAGCGCAGGATCCCACACAGAGGAGGGAATTGACCAGAAACATGGAAATTCAGGGGGGAAACGCTTTAAAATGTGATTTTTGCAGCAGAGAGACCTCCCTGTGAGGGGTTCCATGAGCCATGGGGATGGAAACCACGTCCTGATGGAGATGGAGTTCCCTGCTCCATTTGCCTCTTGCTTGGATGCTTTCCTGGGCTTCCACAGGTTGGTTTGCAGTTATTTTTTCGGGGAACAAGAATTTTCTGGGCTGTTTTGAGGTAAATTTTTCTCCCCTGAGAGGCTCGCAGGTGTTGCTCTGCTTTGTCCCATTTCTGTGGGAAAGGCTGCGCTGGCCTGAGCCTCTCCGAGCTCCCGCTGGGATATTTTCATGTGGGAAAATAAAAGGTTGGTTTTTGTGGAATCACAGAATCCCAGAAAAGTTTGGGTCAGAAGGGACTGTGAGGATTTTCCTGTTCCAGCCCCTGGGCAGGGAGCCACAAAGGCTCGCAGTGATATTTCCTACTTTAAACGTGTGTTTGGACAGAAATCCAGGCAGGGATCCCCGGGAGGGAGGGATGAGGGGAGCTGGGGGTGCTGGGGCTCCCCCTCCACGGAGATTTTTGGAAAACTCCTTCCCTAATTTGTTGGTTTTTCTCTGTGGCAGGTGGGGAAATGCAGGGCAGCCCTCCCGGCTTCCCGGGAAAGCGGCGACGGACATTGATTTATGATCAAAAGGGAAAAGCAAAGCAGAATAAAAGGAATACTTAAGGCTTAAAAAACAGGGAAATCTCGTTTCTTCCCGTGTAGGTGCTACCTGGGAATCTTTCATGTTAAACTTAAATGGAATTAAGAATGAGGGGGAAAATCACCCTGGGAGCTGCGTGATCCTTGTAGCCCTCGATTAAAATGAATCCTGGCATTGATCTGTACAATTTATTAAGGGCCTGGCACGGGAGAGGAGCCGCTGCCACAGAGAGCCCAGCCCGGCCTCGCCTCATCCCTGGCTCTGAGAATTCATCCTGCCAGGCCCCCGGAGCAATTAAGCACCCCAGAAGCAATTAAGCAGCACCCCAAACCAATTAAGCAGCGCCCAGACCAATTAAGCAGCACCCCAGGACCGAGGCTGTGCCTGCTGGGGACGGGGACGGCGGGGCGGGCGTGAAAGGCAGAAAGCAAGAGCAGAGCCCTAAATCTTTTTGGCTGCCTGATTAATAATCCTGTCAGGCCTATCACAGGCACTAAACAGTAATGCTGGTTGCAGCTGAATTTTTTATACTTTCTATTAATCTTTAATGATAGCTTGGTCACCTAGTCTCTTTTATCTTGTCAGATAAATGTATGGTTAAGAGGATAATGAGATTTGGGAGGCTGTGCTGCTGCTGGCAGCGTGCAGCACGCGGGGTGACCCCTGCCCCGCCGGGGAGGGCGCGGTAATTGCTGCCCGCGGCCGGGGCTGATGGATGCTTTCAGCTCGGATTTGAGGTCAGCGGGTCCCGGGCTCTGGAAGGCGACTGGGCCTTTACGGCTCCCGGGCTCCGAGGGGATGGAATTAGATTCAGCTATCGCTTTATTAATGAGGAATTGTTCCTGCCACGGCTTCGGGTTGGCACAGCTCGTCCGCTGATCACCCAGGCCACGGCAGGGTTTGGTTAGTAATTAGTGATTGGGGTTCCATCTGGCATTCTGGGCAAGGCAGGGTTAATTTATTGATCAGTCATTGGGGGTTCTGCCTGGCATTCTGGGCAAGGCAGGGTTAATTTATTGATCAGTCATTGGGGGTTCCACCTGGCATTCTGGGCAAGGCAGGGTTAATTTATTGATCAGTGACTGGGGGTTCTGGCTGGCATTGGGGCATGGCAGGGTTAATTCATTGATCAGTGGTTGGGGGCTCTGCCTGTGCCAGGAGCAGCCCAGAGCCCGAGCTGGCCCCTGCTCCCAGAGCCACGGATGGGCTCCTCCTTTAATTAACTCCCCAATTAACCCCGAGCTGGCACAGCTGGCAGCCTGTGTGTGCCAGGGGGGCAGCAGCACCTCCGGGAGCCCGAGGTGCCACGGGGGCTGGTGGATGTGCCAGGATGTGCTGGGATGTACCAGGGATGTGCCAGGGATGTGCCAGGATGTGCTGGGATGTACCAGGATGTCTCAGGATGTACCACGATGTGCCAGGATGTGATGGGATTTTCCAGGATGTACAGGATGTCCCAGGATGTGCCGGGATGTGCCCCAATGCACCGGGATGTGCCCCAATGCACCAGGATGTGCCAGGATGCCTCAGGACATGCCAGGATGCCCCAGGACATCTCAGGATGCCCCAGGACGTTCCAGGATGCCCCAGGACATGCCAGGATGCCTCAGGACATCTCAGGATGCCCCAGAACATGCCAGGATGTCTCAGGACATGCCAGGATGCCCCAGGACATGCTAGGATGCACCAGGACATGCCAGAATGTCTCAGGACATTCCAGTGTGCCCCAGGATGTTCCAGGATGTCTCAGGACATGCCAGGATGCCCCAGGATGTTCCAGGATGCCCCAGGACATCTCAGGATGTCTCAGAACGTTCCAGGATGCCCCAGGACATGCCAGGGTGCCCCAGGACATGCCAGGATGCCCCAGGACATCTCAGGATGTCTCAGAACGTTCCAGGATGCCCCAGGACATGCCAGGGTGCCCCAGGACGTTCCAGGATGCCCCAGGACATCTCAGGATGCCCCAGGACGTTCCAGGATGCCCTGGCACGGCGGCAGCGCTGGCAGCACCGTGTTTGGGGCCAGCTCGGGGCCCTTGGGGCCCTCTGCTCCTGCTGCTTCTCCCGCTGCCCCGCCAGGGCCTCGGCCCTGCGGACCCCTCCGTGCCCAGCCTGGCCCGCCCGGGGCCGGCTCCTGCGGCGCCTCTGCCCTGCCCTGTGCCCGGCTGCAGCGGGACCGTGCAGCGGGCGCTGGGCAGCCCGGCTGTGTCTTGGTGGCTTTTTGTTGCTCTGCTGCTCAAGGAAGCTCCTTGCATTAATTATGTTGCCATGTGGAAAGCTCTGGCCTGACATATATTTTTTTTTCTTCTTTTCTTTTCTTTTTTTTTTTTTCTTTTTTTTTTTTTTTTAAGCTCTGTTTTTCATAAAGTGGTCCTAAAATGACACGGAAAGCAGCTGCTTAAGCAATTGTGCCAATTAATGGGTCTCTGAAATTAAAACGCCTACACAGTCTAGATGAGATTTCTCCAGGAGGGAATTCAGCAATTGTCTTCATGATAATCAGGCTTGACTTGTCTTAGCACACATTAATAAAAAAGCAAATGCATTCAAAGAGATGCCCTTTAGTGGAGAATATCCACAATATAGTAATGAGTCTCCAAAAAAAAAAAAAAAAAGGAAGGAGAAGGGGGGCAGAGGAGGGAGAGAGGAGGGAGAGAGGAGGGAGAGAGGAGGGAGAGAGGAGGGATGCTGAGCTGGCTCCAGCCTTTCCTGCAGGGAGGGAGGGAGGGAGGGAGACTTGGAATTCACGTCATGGACTCCTGGATTCTCCTGCCGCAGCTGCAGGATGCAAATCCCCTCTCCGTGCCCCAGGCACTTTGGGAATTCACGGGGACCCGGGGAATTGCCAGGCTCCACGGGCCTCCGAGGGCTTTTCCAGCAGGAGAATTCCAGGATTCCCTGAGCCATGGGGGCTGGGGCTGTTTCTGCTCGGAGCTGCAGCCTGAATCCCCCCCGGGCAATGAGGAATTCCCCCCGGGATGTGCATCGGTGTCAAGCGGGCGCCCCATTTCTCAGCAAAGTACAGGAGCAGCAGTCAGGCCATCCTGGGGTTCACTTCTGGGGTGGTTTTGTCCAGGAGCACCATCCCAAAGCCCAGGAAAACACCAAAATCCAGCAGGGACACCCCGTTCCCAGCAGGGACACCCCGGGTGCTGCAGCCTGGCCCATCCCTGTTCCCCGCAGGGATCCCTTCCCTCCCCCCCCCTTCCCTGCCCTCCCCTCCCCTCCCCTCCCCTCCCCCCCTAATTAAGCACAGCTCTGTCTGTGTTTGTTGGCGGCTGCAGCCTCCTGACAGTTTGTCTGGAAAAGCCTTTTCTCTTTTCTCCCCCTTGTTATTTTCATTTCAAAAATTTAGGAGGCTTTAAAAACAAAAGTATTTAGAGCAAACACGATCTTCCCCTATGCAAAATTGATGAAAGAAAAAGACTTACAGCTCTAAACCCCGGCACTGCTGCTGCTGCTGGAGCAACCAAAGCCTCGAGTTCATGGAATTATGGGATGGGCCGGCTTGGAGGGACCTTGGAGATCCTGCAGCTCCCGTAAAATTAATTAAAGAGGGACCGGCAGCAGCGGCTGTGGGATGGAGCCTCTCCGGGTCCCTCTGGCCGTGCTCCAGCTGTCCCGTCCCCTCCATTCCCTTCCCGATCCTCTCCATCCTCAACCCAGCTCCCACGGGACCCCTGGGCCCCCTCGGGCCCCCAGGCCGGGCAGGAGCTGCCAGCCTGGCCCGGGAGCACAGGGAATTCTGCAAAACATTCCTCAGTTTTCCTTTAATCCTCGACGGTGTTTGGGATTTTCAGTTCCATCCCGGTTTGAGCAAATATTTTGATTGCACCCAAGTGCGAACATAACAAACACTGTTTAGACAAAAGCAGCACAGCCTCGATTAGTTTTAGACAATTTGTCCTAATATTGTTTTGGATCACGCATTTATTCCCCCATAAAGATTTGATTGCTTTGCTTGTTTCATTAATCTTTATTTGTTTAATCATCTGCTAAATCTGTTTAATCATTGGTTTAAGTGGAAAGATTACATGAAGATATTTACTGCTCGGTGCCAGAGCTGCCCTGACATCTAATCCAGCTCTGCTCCCTCCTGGGATTACCCTGGCTCCTGCTTTCCTGCACCCGCCGGGCTTTTCCCCACTTGTCCATCATTTCCTGACTTGTCTATAATTTCCTGACTTGTCCATCGTTTCCTGGTGCTGGGGGAGGAACCCAGAGAGGGAACCCCGAGCCTGCCTCTGCTGCAGCACAAACCTGTCCCGGCTGCCAGGGATGCTGCGGTGGCGTGGGAGGGGAGGCTCCTGTCCCTGTCCCTGTCCCTGTCCCTGTCCCTGTCCCTGTCCCTGTCCCTGTCCCTCCCACCCTCTGGTGACAGGAATGAGTCCCCTGGAGGGCACCGTCCTGCTCTTTATGGGCGCTGCCAGGAGGATTTGGAGATGCCAAACTCGGCTCCTTGTGGCTGCAGGTCAAAGCTCGTTCGGGCTGGCAAGGAGGGCTGTGTCCGTGGCACTCCAGAGTTTAACCATTATTCTCCTTTATTCTCCTTTTCCCCCGGCTTCTCCCGGCTCGCAGCCCGCTCAGCCACGCCAGACCCCAGCCCGGGCCAGGGCAAGGGGTGAATATTTGATGCCAGGCCGTGTTTCCCCGGGCCAGGGCAAGGGGTGAATATTTGATGCCAGGCCGTGTTTCCCCCGGTCCAAGCCAGGCGATGCTCCGGCAGCTCCGCGTTGTGTTCGGCGGCCGCTGCCGCAATCAGCGCCTCCACCAGGGACGGCGTTTTGTGAATTAATGAAAAAGAAGATCAGGAGGGTCCGGCAGGACCGGGAGGAGCGAGCCCGGCAGAATCTTAACGAGCACGGCAGGGAATTTCAGCGCCGCTCTCCCCCAGCGCCTCGCAGTGTGGGGGGGATTTGGGGGAAGGATTTTTTGGTCCTTTCCCCCTGTTTTTTGGTCCTTTCCCCCTGTTTTTTTTTTGGTCTTTTCCCCCTGTTTTTTGGTCCCTCGCCCCGGGCAGGGGGTGCTGCCCACCCAGCCAGCCGGGCCGGCTCCGATCGTGCCGAATCTCCGGCGATTTGTGTCGAGCAGCGGGCGGATCCTCATCCTCATCGCCGGCAGATCTTGTCCTCATTACTGAATAATTCATCGCCGCATTAATGGCTTCAGATCCCAGCGCTCTCTCCTCCTCTCCTGCCTCACTCTGCCCACTTGGGAAAACTTCATTATGCCTCGCTCTGACGACAGAGTATACAGATAAAAGATAATTGCTTGGCTTGACTCCCCCATTGATATGAAAATAAGATTTAAATTATTCACTTCAGTTTAAAGGTTAGTTGAAGGTTATTACAGGGGATAAAAAAATCACTCTTCATAACATTTCTGTTGGAGATGAGACAGGTTTGAAAGGCCTAATTTGCACGGCAGGCCGAGGAGGCTTGTTGTGAATAAACCCGGAGCCCCTCCAGAGATTTTAATCGCCAAGAAGTCAATTATTTATAAGCAAATTACGCCGAGCTGCTCAGGTATAGACAACCCGGCTTGGCGTGAATAGGGACAAGATGGAACCTATATAACTTAATACAGCTCCCATTGAAGAGCAGCGAGAGCCTCACCCGGCGCTCTCCGCCTCTAATCCCGGCTGGAATTTAATGAGCGGCTGAATTTCAGAGGGGTGCCCGATCCCGGCTCCCTTGGACTCCTGTTTGTTTTATTCCTCCCCTTCGGTCTCCCGGCTTCCAGCCTCCATCTCCAGCTCCCTTTTGTGTTGCCGCCTTGTAAATGGAATTAAAGGATTGTAAATTTTCCTGCCGAGCAATAGGCCTTGAAAGCGGGGACGTCACTTCGCCGAGCGCTCGGCTTTATCCCGGCTTTCACTTAATGCTCTTTTATGTGGGGAGCTATTGCAGCGTCTGGTGCTGGGAGAGAGGCAAATCTCCTGGCTGCAGTTAATAATTAATGCCCGGGCCTGGCAGCGGGGCCCTGGTTCAGCGCGGGCTCGCCCCGAGCGCAGCGCGCCCCATCCATCACCGGCACCGCTGCTCCGAGGGAAATGGCCACGGGAAAGCAGACACGGGAAATATCCACGGGAAATATCCACGGGAAGGAAATATCCATGGGAAATGTCCACGGGAAATGTCCACAGGAAGGAAATATCCATGGAAAACCAGCCACAGGAAATATCCATGGGAAATGTCCATGGGAAACCAGCCACAGGAAATATCCACAAGAAACATCCATAGGAAATATCCACGGGAAATATCCATGGGAAATGTCCACGGGAAATGTCCATGAGAAGGAAATACCCACAGGAAAAATCCATGGGAAATATCCACGGGAAACTTCCACAGGAAAGCAGCCACGGGAAATGTCCACAGGAAATGTCCATGGGAAATACCCACAGGAAGGAAATATCAATGGAAACGAGCCACAGGAAATATCCACGGGAAATATCCATGGGGAAGCAGCCACAGGGAAGGAATATCCATGGGAAATATCCATGGGGAAGCAGCCACAAGAAATATCTATGGGAAATACCCACAGGACATATCCACAGAAAAGCAGCCACAGGAAATATCCACAGGAAATATCCATTGGAAACCAGCCATGGGAAAGCAGCCACAGGAAATATCCACAGGAAATATCCATGGGAAATATCCATGGGGAAGCAGCCACAGGAAATATCCATGGGAAATATTCATGGGAAACATCCACAGGAAACCAGTCATGGGAAATATCCACAGGAAATATCCACAGGAAATATCCATTGGAAACCAGACACGGGAAAGCACCCACAGGAAATATCCATGGGAAATATCCATGGGAAGCATCCACAGGAAACCAGTCATGGGAAATATCCACAGGAAATATCCATTGGAAACCAGCCATGGGAAAGCACCCACAGGAAATATCCATGGGAAATATCCATGGGAAATATCCCCAGGAGCCCTGAGGCGCTCGGGTGTGACCCAGGCC
>QUSF01000099.1:351869-365512 GCA_003676055.1 Chloebia gouldiae | reverse complement strand
CTGCACACAGAGTCTGGATCCTGCACCCAGAGCTGGATCCTGCATCCCTCTGCATCCAGCATTTGGCTCCTGCACCTCCTCAGCTCCTGCCAGGCCAGCACCAGCCTGCTCTGCACCTTCCCCAGCTGCCACCCTGCTGTCACTTCACTTTCACACTGTTGTCACCTTGTCACCACCTCTGCTCACACCGGGAGAGGACAGGGCCACCCCAGGGGCTGGAGAGGAATTAAAACTCCTCCTGCACCGGGTCAGGTGTGTGCAGATCAAACCAGTGCAGGGGGAGATGTGGGAGCTGCTGGAGCAATTCCAGAGGCCAGGAGCCCTCGGAGGGCTGGAGCCCCTCTGGAGCCAGGCTGGGGACGCCGAGGGCGTTCGGCTGGAGGGGGGAAAGCTCCAGGGTGGTGGAGCAGAGCTGCCCCTCCCCAGGCTCCCGCTCAGGCCAGGCCCTGCAGGCTCCTGCTGGCCCCAAACCCCGCAGGGTGGGCTGCTGCCGGCCAGGGAGGCTGCGGGAGGTGCCCGGGCAGCAGGAGCCAAGGCCAGGCCGGTGCTGAGCTGGTGCTGAGCCCTGAGCCCAGCCCAAACACGGGGGGCAGATCCCGTGGGGTGTGCTGGCTGTGCTCCACAGGGACTGGGGCTGTGCCCGGAGCTCCCTGCGCATCCCAGAATGTCCCCGGAGTGCCTGGCGGGTGCAGAACGCCCCAGACAGCACCCTGGGCACCCCAGCACCCCAAAGTGCCCTCAGGGGGTGAAGCTCCTGTCTCTGCAGCGATGCCATCCTGCTGGCAATGATGTCATTGCCACGCTGGCTTTGGCACCGGCTGCTGGCCCGTCCAGCACGACGGTCTGGGCACACGGGGATGGCCAGATGGCATCACAGGGAAGGTGCAGCTTTTGTGGCCTTTTTGTTGCCCTTTTCTGCTACAAATCCGCACCCCGCCGGATCTCCAGGAGCTGGGATGGCACCGGGACAGCACAAGAATTGTCCCAGCCCCGGGAGGCCCTGGCACGTTGGAAATCATCCCAGAGGCATGGAATCGTGGACTGGTTTTGGTGGGAAGGGACACCTTGCACTGTCCCAGGCTGCTCCAAGCCCCATCCAGCTCCTTGGTCCCTCTCCAGCACTCCGTGGAAAGGTGGGAGTAGCCCCCAGCCCCATATCTGCCCCCTGGCCCCAGGGGTTGGTGTCCTCCAGAAGTCCAGGCCAGGAGAAGACATTCCCAGAGCCCTCTGCTCCCACACATCCCACAGCTCCCCGCCCAGGCAGGGGAGGCACCAGAGCAGTGCAGAGCACCAGGGAGGCAAAACTGGCCTGGAATATCTGTCCTGGTCTGAGCCAGCAAAGCCAAATCACAGCGAAGCAGCAGCAGCAGCAGCAAAATAGGATTTATAATACCCTCAGCTTTCCTCTCCAATTTCAGCTGGGAAGATGAATGTTTGCTGCACTCTTATTCATTTATCCATTATTCTTCCTATCTCCTGAGGGACACTGCTCTTCCCAGCACACAGAGACTGTGTTTACTTCTCCTCAAATCCCACCGGTTCTGCCTTGCAAGAACATTCCTGTGTCCTGGGGGAGCGACCCACCCCTGGGCAGGGGGAAGGGACGGGTGAGACCTGCTCAGGTGAGACCCCACCTGCAGAGCTGCCCCAGCCCCGGCTCAGAGGGATGTGGAGCTCCTGAGGGAGTCCAGGCGAGGCCACGGAGAGGTTCCAAGGGCTGGAGCCAGCCTGGCAGCGCTGGGAATGTTCCTCTGGAGAGGAGAAGGATCCAGGGAGAGCCCAGAGCCATTCCAGGGCCTGGAGGGGCTCCAGGAGAGCTGGAGAGGGGCTGGGGACAAGGCAGGGAGGGACAGGACACAGGGAATGGCCTCAGACTGACACGGGGAATGCTGGGCAGGAATTCCTGGCTGGGATGAATTCCCAGAGCAGCTGTGACCACCCCTGGATCCCTGGCAGTGCCCAGGGCCAGGCTGGACAGGGCTTGGAGCAGCCTGGGACAGTGGGAGGTGTCCGTGCCCCTGCCCACGGCAGCGGGTGGCACCGGCTGAGCTCTGAGGTCCTTCCCACCCAAACAATTCCATGATTCATGCCGGGATCCCCGGCGGCGCAGTCCTGGCGGTGCAGGTTCCTGCCAGGTGAGTAATTGCTCCGGAGTCCACAAAGCCACGGAGTCGCTGGAAGTTTGGCACGGCTCTGCTGCTCAGGGGGCTGCGGCTCCCCGGGCCAAGGGCTGCCGGTGCCGTGGGCTCGGGGAGGGGGCCAGGGCCCCCGGGGGCAGCCGCGGCGCGGCACGGGCACCCCGCTCCGCACGGGTCCCCCGGGAGGGAGCCGCTGGCTGCCGGGGCCATAAAGCGTGGGTAATGTTGTGTTGCAAGGGGAACAATGAATGTAAATGAGTTGGAGAGGGTTTGTTATTAAAGGCAAGATTGATGGTTCAGCTCTCTGGTGTGGGAAAAGCTGCTGTCCTTATTAAATGTAATTATCTGCAGCGCTAATAAAAGCCTGCGCGTTTCCCCGGGTCAGGCTGCTCCCGCTTTCCCCGCGCTCCCGAACGCTAATCAGCAGCAGCTGGAAGAGCCCGGAGAGGAGCCGGGAGGAGATGCCCATCGCTGCAGCCTCGCTAATTGCTGCTCAAGGACGAGCGCGGGGCCCGGCGCGGCTGCTGCGGGGAAAGGTCCCGGAGAGCGGCCGGGCGGCAGGCGCGGAGGAAGGAGAGGCTTTTCCCGGAGCGGGGACGGGCACCGGCACCCCCGTGCCCTTGGCAGGGGCTCCCCGAGGCGCACGGAGGCAGCCGGGCCGTGCCCCGCTCCTCCCGGGGCAGTAACGCGCTGCTGAGCTCAGAGGAACGGGAACAAAAGCCGGGATGCGGAGGGGAGGAGGCTCCGTCCCAAATGAGATGCTTCGCGGCGCTTTGATCTGCCATTGTTTTAATTAATGCCTCTAATAAGAATGGGAGATTCTGGATAGAGGATCCCCGGATCATCAATTTAATGAGCTTTCCCTTCGGAGGAGGTGTGCTGGCCTGGGAAAGCTGCGGGAGCAGGGACAGAGGCTGGGAAAACAAACAACCCCAACAACTTCTCCAGCATCCACCGCCTCCAGCCGGCGCTCTCAGAGCTCCCAGAGCTGCAGGAAAACCTCTGGGAGAACCAAAGGGACGCTTTTTGGAGGGCAGGACCATCCAAGTCCCGGATTTTGGAGGGAAGGGGCTGAGCAGGGTCCCCTTCCCGTGCCCAGGGCCTGCAGCTTCCCCGGGAGCTGCAGCCGGAGCGGGGATCCCTGGGTGCGACCCCACGGACGCTCCAGGGGTTTATTGGGAATTTCCCAGGCCGAGGGGTGTCTGTCCATCAATCCCACAGGATCTGAGCCGGGGCGAGGGGCTGAGCTGAGCGGGGCAGGGTGGGGGTCCCGGGCAGGGAGGGGGTCCCAGCCAGGGGAGATTTACTTTCCATTCTGCCCGACCAAGGAGTGGATGGAGGGAATTGTCCCCCCCGTGTCTGGATGTCATTTCAGGGGGGAAGTTGTCGTTTTGCCACTGGCAGGGTGGGCTCCCAGGGATGGCAGCGGAGCCGCAGGACCGGGGCCAGCTCCCAGCAGAGCCGGTGGAAATGGATCTGTGCCTCCCACAGCCCTCAGAGGGGCTGGATGGGGCGGCTGTGCCCTGCTCCAAACCCTGGGCCGATCCAGGGGGCTCCATAAATCATCACATGGCCTCGGCTCCTCCCTGAGCCTGCCCTGGACTTCCAGCACCGCTCCAGGGTGGAGCACGAGGCACCCGAGGGATCCCAGAGGTGGCCACGTGTCCCACAGAGCTGGTTGGGATGTGCCCACAGACCAGGAGCCTTTCTGCCCCAGAAATGGAGATTCTCATCCCTCAGGGCCCGGTGGCTCCTCCAAAACCTCTCTTCCCAGAAACACCCTGATCCCTGCCTGGACACCCCTCTGGCCATCGGGCCTGCTGGCTCATGGGGACATAAATCTGTCTCTAAGGGTGACAAAGGCCTTGCTTTGCCCCCAGCAGGGTTTTTGTGTCAGCAGGGATGGAACATGGCAGGGTGGGAGCTTCCCCCGTGCCCTGCCGGGTGTTTTGGGGGCAGGGATCGCTGCAGACCACGGGAGCAGAGGCTGCTGAGCTGCCTCCATCCCCCGGCAGCTCCTGGCCTTGGCAGGGAGTGCCGGGCTGAGCTAATGGTTATAAAAAACCCAATTCCTTCTGGCACCTTCCTCCCCTGCAGACCAGGCAGGAAAGCTGATTTCTTTTGCAGTTTCATTTACTCAGAGCTGAAAGATTCCTGTCCAGGGCTGGCTCCCCTGTCCTCCAGCCAGTTAGAGCACAATCCTGCCTAAATTGTCTTTTTGATAACTGTTCTGGCTGCGAGAACAGAGCTTCCTGTGGGGAATTCACACCGGGCTGCCTCCCGCTCCCCCCATCCCTCATATTGCAATATTGCTCTTTACCCAGCAGAAGAGATTCCTAATCGGCTCCACGGAAAGCAATAAAGCCTTTGCAACACTTCATTGGCTCTGACATTTAAGGCAGGCGGCAGCAGAGCCACGGCAGGAAGGGGCTTCCCGGCCAGGGCTGGGGCTGGGTGCTGCCTGCTGCAGGGACGTGGGGGCTGGGACCGCCTGGGGCACCCCTGGGACTGCCTGGGGCACCCCTGGGGCCTGTGGGGCACCCCTGGGACCGCCTGGGGCACCCCTGGGACCACCTGGGGCACCTCTGGGGCCTGTGGGGCACCCCTGGGGCCTGTGGGGCACCCCTGGGGCATGTGGGGCACCCCTGGGACCACCTGGGGCATCTCTGGGGCGTGTGGGGCCTCACTCTGGTTTATGGGGCATTGCTGTGTCTGTCTCATAGGGCAGCATTCCAGTCTGGGGTATAATTCCACCTCATGGGGCATCGCTCGGCCTTAAGAGGTGTTGCTCTGTCTTTTCTGGGGGGATATCACTGTAACTTAATGGGTATGGCTCCATCCATCCATCCCTCTATGCATCCCTCCATCCATCCATCATCCATCTCTTTTGGGGCATCCCTCCATCATATGGGGCATTATGTCATCCATCCATCTTTAGGGAATCACTCCAAATCATGGAGGATCATCCCTCCATCCATTTTTAGGGAATTGCTCCAATTCATGGAGAACCACCTATCTATCCCTCCATGTCCATCCATCCATCCATGGGTCCCTCCCTCCCTCCCTCCCTCCCTCCATTTTCAGGCCATCACTCCGAGCTTTGGGCCATCCCTGCTCCCTCTCATCCCGGGTCCATCCCTTCCCCAGGATCTGTCCCCCTGGGCTGGCCATGCTCCCTGTCCTTCCCGGCCCATGGTTCCTCCCTCTCTGAGCTCCGTTCTCCCCCATGAGCTCCGTTCTCCCTCCCTGAGCTCCGCTCTCCCCCCTGAGCTCCGTTCTCCCCCATGAGCTCCATTCTCCCCCCCAAGCTCCATTCTCCCCCATGAGCTCCGTTCTCCCTCCCTGAGCTCCGTTCTCCCTCCCTGACCTCCGTTCTCCCTCCCTGAGCTCCGTTCTCCCTCCCTGACCTCCATTCTCCCTCCCTGAGCTCCGTTCTCCCTCCCTGAGCTCCGTTCTCCTCCCTGAGCTCCGTTCTCCCCCCCGAGCTCCGCTGTCCCTCGCAGCCCCGGGAGGGCTCCGTGGGCCGCAGCAGGCGCTGCCCCAGCTGGAGCTGCTCTCTTTTCCGAGGCTGTGAGCGCAGGCGGAGCCGCTCCCTGCGAGCCCTGGGAGGGTTTCAGCTGGAGCAGGAGCAGCGTGCTGAGCATCCTGGCACAGTGCCGCCGCTCCTATAAAGCGTCATGTTCCAAACGGGTAATTACTGCGCTGGGATTTATGCAGTGCTTCCTCTAAGTGGTTGTGTGGGCTGCCACTCCTCGATGAATTAAAAAAAAAAAATAGAAAATAAAGGAAGGAAGGAAAAAAACCACAGAGGAGAGAAAAAGCGGGATAAAAAATCCCCGGAGCCTGGTGCAGCGGCGGTGGCAAGGGGAGGGCAGCAATGAGCTCGGCGTGCTCTGCCCTTACCTGGCAATAATGGGAAAGTGCTCCTTCAATTGAGCTGTTCCATTCTTTTGCCCTGAGCTATGAGGAGTAGATTGGATGAAAATTATCAGGCTCCCTGTCTAGAATAAATATTCTCGCAATGGAGCGAGTCATAAATAAGCGAGCGGCAATATCCTGGGTTATGAAGATGTAATTTCTGTCTTTAATAGCTGAGCAGGCCCCGGGGAGCGGCTGCCAGTGCCCTGCCTGGCCCCGCTATTGATGAGGGGGAAAACACAAACAAGCAGAGAGGAGCTTTTGTTTCCTTAACCCCGGAATTATGGATACTCCGAGGGAAACAACGAGCAGGAACCTGCGGCTCCGCGGCCACGAGGGCGAGCGGCAGCCCCGGCGGGATTAGCCGGGCTCAGCGCTGGCTTTGTCCCTGGGGAAGGTGGCCCCGGCTCGCCCAGAGCCCCGCGGCTGCCGGGGGCACCCTGGGAGCATTCCCGGTACGGGGGATGCGCATTCCGGGAGGGGCCGGGGAGCTGGAGCAGCACCCGGCGTGTTCCGAAGCTTGGAGTGAGAATTCCCCCCTCCCACGGAGAATTCAGCAGAACCCCGGTATTTATTCCGGGCGAGAATTCCCCAAAATCCACGTGTTTATTTGCAGAGCCGCCTCTGGAAGCCGCAAGGTGGGCCGATAATTAATAAGAGTTGCCGGGATGAAGCTCCAATTTTGATGGGATTACTCTTAATGGTTTTATTTTTAAAAGCCATTTAATTACTAATCAGCTCTCCCTTGCAGGCTGAGACGTGCCCGGGCTGCTCGGAGCAGTCTGGGAGGGGGCTTTGCTGGGACGGCTCCTTACAAACGCCCCCCTTTCCCCAATTCCCCAAACCAGCTGCGCCCACCGCGGGCCGGGGGGTCTGTGCCACCTCCAGCACCTCGGGAAGTGCCCGGCCTTGGCTTGGCGAGGCTTGGAATGTCCTGGGATAGCGGACGGTGTCCCTGCCCCCGGCGGGGGGGTGGACTGGGATGAGCTTTACGCTTCCATCCCAAGCCAGTCTGGGATTCTGTGATCCCGTTATGGGCTGGGGGGTCAGATGGATCAGACTGGTGTTCCCAGCCCTGCTGCTCCCGCCAGCCCCCGCCCCTTCGTTTATAGCCCGACAGAATCCATTCCTTAATCTTTTAATTACGCGGAGTGGCGGCGGCGGGGGGAAATAATTCCTCCAGCGCCGGCAGGGTCAGGAACCAAAGGCTGCAGTTTGGGGAAGAAAAGGGGGTAAATCGCCCATCAGGTGATGACCTTCCCCCGGGCGGGAGAGCTCGGAATCCATCGGGGAAGATGCCCCCATTATTAAATTAGATGTTTTTGAAAAGCCCCGCCACGCCGCGGTTTCCTCCCGGTAAATCTGTGATTTACGTTTAATTCCGAGTAACCTTTCCGCAGGCACCGAGGTGTGAAGGAATTTAATGACACAAAGCCGCGTTTATGAAGAGCCCATTCATATTCATTAGCCCGGGCAGTCCCAGCCCTGCCCTGACTCTCTCTAGGCCTCCACTGCCGCAGCTCCTGGGCACCAAACCCTCCAAACCGCATCCCAGAAAGGAGGGGAGCGACAGCGGGGCTGGCAGTCGGGCGTGGGAGCACCGCTCTGGTCTAGGGAGATTTGGGGTGGGAGTGGGGTCCTGCAGGAACAGCTGCCGTGGGGCAGGGCTCCTGTGGGGGGACCCTCTTAGGACATCCCTGTCCCTTTAGGGATATCCCTGTCCCATTTGGAGTTTCTCTGACCCTTTTGGGGTCTCCCTGTCCCATATGGGGCGTCCATGTCCTTTTAGGATCTCCCTGTCCCTTTTGGGATATCCCTGACCCCTTTGGGGGTCACACCATCCCAGCCCCATCCTGGGACTATCCCTGTTCCCATCCCTGTTCCCATCCCAGCCCCATCCCGGCTTCCCTCACCCATTCCAGCAGCTCCAGGGAGGCTCCTGCTCCTCCTTCCCTCAGAGCCTCGGGCTTTTCCTGTGGCCCCGAGATGAGACAGGAATTCCCTCTCCCCTCCATCCATCTCCTGGAAGGTGTTTATGGAAGTTTTCCTCCCTCCTGAGCACTCCTGGCTGCTCCCATCCTGTCCCTGCAGATGAACCAGAATTGTCCCAGCAACAGGAATGGGATTTTCCCACTGAACACGGCTCAAAATCCAGGAGAAGGAGTCCAAATGTCCCTTGACACTGCAGGAACACCCCCAGATCGCAGCAGCAGCAGCTGCAGGAGGGCACCAGCAGCGGAGAGCGATCCTTATTTACCAGGGCTGCTGGCAGGAAAAGCCCTCGCAGAGCCGGTGACCTTGTGTGTGACATGCCCACCTCCAGAGCGGGGAGAAGCGTCTGAGGGGCTGCCTGTGCTGCAAATGAAACATTAATTAATTTCCCAGCAGGAAGGATATAAATACCGAGATCAGCTGGTGCCACTTATTCATGAGGGCTGATGGCAGCAATTGTTGTTCCCGGCTGCTGCCGCTGCCGCGTCTCCTCTCCCGGCAGCGCTTCCCAAAACCACAAAGGGGCCAGGCGATGGCCCATCCCCCGTCCCGGTGGCCCCGGGGCTCCGGGCTGCTCCCGGCACGGGGATCCCTCCGACGGACCTGCCCGGGGCCGCGGCTGGGGATTTGGGGGCAGGGAGGGAAGGGGAGATGCTGCCCAACAGCCAGGAATTCAACCTGGATGGGATCCGGGGAACCCTGGAGTCACTGAATCATGGAATGGTCTGGGATGAGCTTAAAGCCCAGCCAGCGCCAGCCCTGCCACGGCAGGGGCACCTCCCACTGTCCCAGGCTGCTCCCAGCCCCATCCAGCCTGGCCTGGGACACTGCCAGGACAGCCACAGCTGTGCTGGGAATTCCATCCCAGCCCCTCGCCACCCTCCCAGGGAACAATTCCCAATTCCCAGTCTCCCACCCAGCCCTGCCCTCTGGCAGTAGGAGCCATTCCCTGGGTCCTGTCCCTCCATCCTTGTCCCCAGCCCCTCTCCAGCTCTCCTGGAGCCCTTCAGGCCCTGGAGGGGCTCTGAGCCCTCCCTGGATCCTTCCCTTCTCCAGGGGAACATTCCCAGGGCTCTGAGCCCTCCCTGGATCCTTCCCTTCTCCAGGGGAACATTCCCGGGGCTCTGAGCTCTGCCTGGATCCTTCCCTTCTCCAGGGGAACATTCCCAGCTCTCCCAGCCTGGCTCCAGAGCAGGGATTTCTCTCACAGGCCGAGGACATTATTGAGGATTTCGGTTTTGGCTTTATGGTGCCCCTGGTTTCTCAGGGAGCTGGGGACAAACCCTGCTCCCAGCCCTGGGGCAGAGGGGCTGGGAATGTCCATCCCAAACCCTGGAAGCTCGGGGATGGCTCTGGCCGTGTCAGCGAGGTGCAAACCGTGCCTGGATAAATCCAGTGGGCAGGGAGGGCACCGCGGCCCCGGGCTGCTCCCTGCCCTGCCAGCGGCTCCCTGGGCAGCCGCCGCTCCCCCCCGGCTCTGGCAGCCCCTGCCCGCTCCCCGCAGCCGAGATTTTCCGCGCTGTGCCGCCTTTTCATTTGCCGCTGCTTAAAGGGATTGGGAAGATTAGGAGATTTCAATTTAGCAGCAGGCAGGCGGCTTCCTGCTCCTCGACAACGCGCCCTCATCAGTAACAGCCCTCAGCCACCAAAATGCTCCGAGCTGAAAACAAGATCGAGCGTTTTCGAAAAATGGGGAACCAAAGCAAAACAAAACAAGCGGGCCCCAGCCCCCTCTGCTTTCGGTTTCTGGGAGTGCGAGGTGAAAATCGTTTAGCTCGAGGCAGACGCTCAGCCCGTGCTCCCTGAGCTCTCCAAAATCCTGGCTTTGTATGCCCAGCTCCAGGAGCTGCTCATGGAGGAGGAGGAAAGGGGGGAACTCGGGGCTGGGGGAGAATTCCTGGGGATGGGGGAGCATTCCTGGGGCTGGGGGAGAATCTCTGGGGCTGGGGGAGCATCCCTGGGGATGGGGGAGCATCCCTGGGGCTGGGAGTGGTGCCTGAGCATCCCCCAGCCTGGGATCAGTCCCTGCAGTGCCAGCCTGCTGAGCAATGCCAGCCTGGGGCAATGTCCCAGTGTCCCCAGCCCCGGGCAGTGTCCCCAGCCCCGGGCAGTGTCCCCAGCCCCGGGCACTGTCCCGTGCCCTGTGCTGCCTGGTTTAACCCTTCCGCTGCCGGCTCCCGGCTGGCTGCAGCCGCCACGGAGGGGCTTCCTTCCCTCCTCTCTTTTCCCTGTGATTGGAACGGAGCCTCCTGGGAGCCGTGAACTCATGGCAAACGGCTTCCCAGGGACGGGAGCAAATGAAATGTAACAAATCTCCATTTGCAATTTTGGGGGCGCGTGACTGGAATGGGAATGGGGCTGCCTGAGCTGTGCCTCGGCGCGTTCCTGAGCGCTCCGTGCCTGCTGCTGCTGCTGCTGCCGAAATAAACCCTTTATCACCTTCATCCTTCATTCCCAGCGCAGGGAAACGGCCCAGCCCGCCCAGTGAGCGCCGGGCTCCGCCTCCCGCCAGGGCAGGAGGGAGCAGATTTCATCCCGGGATTTTTGTGACCCCTGTTCTGACTGAGGGTTCTGGGGGGTTGGGGTTGGAGCTGTGGAAAAGCTTTCCTGGGGCTGCAGAGCTGCCATGCCTGGCCAGCCCTGGGCATGCATTGTGGTGTGTGGTGCCATGCCATGCCATGCTATTCCCTTCCATCCCTGCCATTCCCTTCCATGCCATCCCTTCCATCCCTGCCACCCCTCCAATTCCTTCCATCCCTGCCATTCCCTGCCATCCCCGCCATGCCATGCCGTGCCAGCCACTTCCAAAGCCCCCTGGGTTTCAGCCCTGCCTGTTGCAGCTCCCTGTGGGTTTTCACTGGGAACCACCAGCATCCCTGTGCCCACATTCCAGCATTTCTCCCTCCCTGGGGCCATCCCACCCCGGCTGTGGCTGCCCCTGCATCCGTGGCAGTGCCCAGGGCCAGGCTGGACGGGGTTTGGAGCAGCCTGGGATGGTGCAAGGTGTCCCTGCCCGTCCCCGCTCACAGGAGCTGCGTTCATTTGAGCAGAGCCGGCGGGGAGGGGAGGGGAGGAAGGCCGTGCTAATGAGACGCAGATGAATCTGTCCGGGGAGCTCTCTCTGCAGCGCTAATAACCCAGCCTGGCTCGACGAGGCAGCTGACACCGCTTGCTGTTGCTAAGGGATGCTGGGGGAGCTTCATCCAGCCCTGAGAGCCGCAGGCTGCGCCCCAAACGCTCCTGGGGGCTCCCAGAATGTACCCACCCAAGGATGGGAAGGGGGCATGGGGCTCTCTCCCAGGGGTTATCCCTGCTCCAGGGGGCTGTGGAGGGCAGGCGGGGGGAACCCTTCCATGGGGAGGGCGGGGAGCGCAGGGGGAGCTGCTGGAGCTCCCGGCGTCCTCGGAGCAGGGTGGGAATGGGAGCGCGGGGTCAGCTCCGAGGCAGGTTCAAGGTGGTCCCATGGAAAAGGCGGCGGCGGCCAAGGAGGCAGTGGGAGGAGCCCGGGGCGAGGTGATGGGGCAGCATGCGAGGAGTGCCAGGAACTCCCATGGAAAACCCTGCGAGGCTCCGGAGGGATGCAATGCCAGCCCTGCAGGGCTCAGGAGGGGTGAAATGCCAGCCCTGCAGGGCTCAGGAGGGATGCAATGCCAGCCCTGCAGGGCTCAGGAGGGATGCAATGCCAGCCCTGCAGGGCTCAGGAGGGTTGAAATGCCAGCCTTGCAGGCAGGGCTCTGGGCTCTCTGTGTGATCGAGCAGCCGGGGGGCTCTGCTGGGCTTTCTGCTGGGCCCGGGAACGTTTCCCTGGGGGATTTCAGCAGCAGAACACCCATACCACTGCCTGCAACACCTTTTCTCCCGCCAGGCCCTGCCCTGATTTGTTAAAGAAATGATTCAAAAGCAGAAGCCACAGCGGGGGCAGCTGGTTCCGACCAGCCCCTCACCCTCCACCAGCCCCGGGGGTTTTGCTGCTCTGGGCTCCCACCTGCCCCTGCTGTGGGTCCTGCTGGGGGTCTGGCCCCGGCCACAGCCCTGACCCCCGGCAGGGGCAGAGCCAGCAGCAGCCACAGCTTCACACTCGAGGGCTGAGCAGAAACTGCTGAGAGGAAAGCGAGAAAAGAGGCGAGAGATGCAAACGCAGCGGAAAAAGTGACTGTGAGCAGAGGAGCCGGGGCAGCCCTGCCTCCTGCAGCGGGGCACTTCGCGCCCAGGCCTTTGAGTCTCGCTCCCCCCAGGCCGGCAGAGGAGCCACCTCAGGTCCCGGCGCTTCCCAGCAGCCGGGCAGCCGCTGGCTGGCGGGCAGGGAAGCGCTAGCAGGAAAACAAAGCCGCGGGAACGAGGAGGAAAGGCGTTTTCCCATCTCCAGAGCCAGCCTGCAGAGAGAGGCGCGGGGCGGTTCGGCTGGCAGCGCTGGAATCGCCTCCCGATGCGTTTGGGCTGGAGGCGGTGGGGGGGTTTAGCTGAATCACAGTTAAGTACAGGAGACACCAAACACAGCCTTAAATCCAGGCTTATTCAGGAAAGATCTTTAAGCATGTAATTATCTTTAAGCACACGCTTAGGTGCCTTCTAAGTGGGGATGCTTGGCTGAATTAGGGCCGTAATTACCGGGCTGCTCCCGTGTTTACCCCAAGCCGCGCTGGGACAACTCCAGCGGGGCAAACTGGGCACCCTGGCCGCGGGGAGGGCCTCGGTGGCCCCTCCGCAGCCAGCAGGTCCCGCGGGTGCTCGGGAGCTCCGGGAATGAGCGACGCCGAAGCCCTCGGAGCTTCTGCCCCGCCGCGGCCTGGGGCCGGCTGGGCGCTGCAGAACCTCGCCTTGCTGTTGTGCAAAGAGCCGGCGCAGCTGTGTCGGCCGCGATAAACATCTGCAAGCCCTGATAAACATCTGCAAGCCCAGCAGGGCTCGGGAGGCGCTGCTGGCTGGGCGCTGGGGGCCGGCCCGGGCAGGGAAGAGCTCCCGGAGCCGCTGCCGCTCCCGGCCCGCCCGAGGGGAGCAGAGAGTGGGCAGGAGAACGCCAGGAAGGTTCTGGAGATGAGGGTGATGGGTTCCTAACCCAGCCGTTCCTGTCACACGCACAGGAGGCCACCCAGACACCCGAGGCTGCAGGAAACGAGAGCAGCTCCTGGCTCGTGGCTCGCAGGAGCCTCGCGGGGGCCAGAGGGGCTGTGGGGGCCCGGTGCCAGCCCTGCCCTGGCACCCAGCGCCTCCCGGGACAGGGGTTCCCCCATCCTCACTGGTCTCCTCGTGCTCTGGTGCTTTGAGGTTTTGCCGAGCGAGCCCGACCCGTGTTTGGGAGCCCCGCGGCTCCGGGGGCTCTGGGGGGAGCGCAGAACGCCGGCAGAGAGAGCCCAGGGTGGGAAAATCCTCCTGGAACATCGAGGCCAAGCTGTGCCCGACCCCCGCCTTGTCACCACCACCCTGAGTGCCACATCCTGGCGTTCCTTGGGTGCCTCCAGGACTGCAGACTCCCTGGTCAGTCTGGTCCAGTGCCTGACCACCCTTTCCAGGAGGAAATTCCTTCTGAATTTCCTTCTGAATTCCTTCTGAATTCCTGGAGCTGCTGGGCTGCTGCTTTGTGCTTCTCCCTGCTCT
>QUSF01000099.1:329822-342074 GCA_003676055.1 Chloebia gouldiae | reverse complement strand
CCTGCTTTGCTTACAGCCCTTCCCCCTCCTGCCCTCCAGACCTTCAGGGCTTGGAGCTGGTTTGGTGCTCATGATGGATTTCCAGAATATGGGAATATGCTAAAGCCAAATGCATATTTGGGAGCTGATTTGGCTGTTGGGAAAGGGGTTGGCAGCGAGAGGAAAACGGGTTTGATGCCTGGGTGGGGAAATCTCTGCTGGAGCTCCAGTTGGAGCCTCAGGAGGGTTTAATTCAGAGAGAATTCTGGCTCCCCTTCCCCGTGGGAATGTTTGTGAGTGAGGGTCTGGTCCCAGGGCTCTGGAGAGGGCACGGAGCTCCCTGTGTCCCGGGATCCCAGAATTGTGCTGGGAGCCCCTCTCCCCCGAGTTCTGGATCCCTTCATCCCCCCAGTTTTGGATCCCTTATTCTCCAGTTTTGGGTCTCTTCTCCCCCAGTTTTGGGTCACTTCCTCCTCCCCAGTTCTGGATCTTTTCTCCCTCAGTTCTGGGACCCCTCTCCCCCGGATTTGGGTCCCTCTACCCCAGTTCTGGATCCCTTTTCCCCCTCAGTTCTGGGCCCCTCTCTCCCCAGGTTCTGGGTCTGTTTTCCTCACAGTTTTGGATCCCTTCCCCCCCCCCCCCCCCCCCTCTGGGTCCCTCCCCCCCCTCCGTCCCGGACCATGGATGCACCGGTGGATGTTCTTCCCTCCCCCCATCCATCCCCACAATTCCCACCACGGAGCTCATTGGGAAAACAAAAGTGCTTTTCCCACTCGCTGGCTGCCCTTTTATTTTTGGAAGCCACACATGCAATCACAGGCACATGGCCTCAGCAATTAGGGAGAAAAGCACTTTTCTTCTGCAGGCCCAATTACCCATCCTCTAATTGACATAATTATTATCTTGCGCTTTTCTAATAATATTTATTGAGCGCCACAAATCCTCGTTGGCAGCGGCGCTGCGCTGGGAGCTCAGCAATTTTCCCTCCTAACAGGGAAGGAGGGATCAATAGGGAGAGGGACAGGGAAGGAATTCCTCCCTGCGGAGGTTTTTCCGCAGAATTGGCTGCCTTGGACCCCAAGGGCGCGTTGGACGGGGCTTGAAGGAACCTGGGATGGGGGAAGGTGTCCCTGCCACGGCAGGGGTGGAACCGGGCGGGTTTTATCTCCTCTCCAGCCCGGCCATTCCCAAATTCCCCGTTCCCTGGGGCCGGGCCGGATGCTGCCGGTGATTCCCGGCGGAGCCAGCCGGGGTGGCCGCCGCCGTCACTCACGGTCCCCTGGCGCTGCGGGGCTTTTGTTTTCGGTGGGCGGTAAATGAAAATCGCTGCGATCCCGCCCGGAGGATGGCTGGGAGAGAGCTCGGCGCGGCGGGCAGGGGGAAGGGAGCGCCGGTTTATTCGCTCCTCGCGGGTGCGGAGCGGCCGCGGGCGGCTGCGGTGTTTGGATAAATCTGCCCGCTCCGAAGGTCCCGGAGCCGCCCGCGGGCCCTGGAACTCAGCACGCGGCCCCACGGCCCGGCCTGGGGCTGGGGGCCCTTGCCGTGGGCTGCCAGCTCCCCCTGAGCAGGGGGCGATTGAGGTGCTGCGGATCCAGGGTGTCCCAGACCCCCAGGATGCGAATCCGGGGTGTCCCAGACCCCCAGGCTGTGGACTCGGGGTGTCCCAGACCCCCGGGATGCGGATCCAGGGTTTCCCAGGCCCCCGGGATATCCTCCCTGGCAGCTCCAGGGCACCCCAAGGGCTGCTGAGCCCCCTCGGGCTCCCCTGATCAGGGGGTGGCTGAGGTGCCCCCGGGCTCAGGATGCCCCGGAGCTCGGGAACACCTCCCAGAAAACCCCCCCAGGAGCTCCGTATCCCGGCTGCGCTTGGGGCAGGGCAAGGCTGGCGAGCTGAGCTCGGGGTGAGGCAGCCAGCCCGTGCCGCGGGGCTGGAGGGGGTGGCACCGAGGGCACGCCGTGCCCCCGAGGCGCCCGACCCCAAACCCGCCCTCCCTGGCAGCGGCTGCCAGGCTGTGCCCGGCTCCCCTCCCCGCTCCCCTCTCCCCCGGACCCGTCTGCCGCCGAGCCCATCTGTTCGCCTGGAGAAGGCGAGGTTTATTTTCTTCCCCCTGAACTATAAATAGACTTTTCAGCACCACTCCTGCTGCCAGCTCTGCGTCTGCACATCCCCATTTCCATAATTACCGCCGCGAATCCCTAATCCCGGCAGGAGCTGCGCAGGTTGGAGCAGCGGAGCCGGCTCCTAAACGGGCGTAATTTGGGTTTTTAGTGAAGTGACAAATCTGCAGGCGAATCGCAGCGGCCAGCCGGGAACCTCCCGGAATTCTCAGCCCCGATTGCTCCGGAGCGCGGCGGTGACAAGTGAGGTGGGAAGGATGAATTCTCCGAGCCACGGATCCCCGGGGAGGGGCTGGATCTGCTGCCGGGAGAGCCGGGCATCAATCTTTCATCTCGCCTGGTTTGTTTGCAAATGGCCCTGAAGGACGGCGCTGGAGCCGGGCCAGGGCTGGCGCTAGGATTTTTTCTGGCGTCTTTTCCAGCTGCCGGCTCTGACAACTTTCTGGGGAGCCGCTTCGGAGCGCGGCACATCCCGGAGCTGCTGCCTGACCCTCCGGTGTCCCCGCCGCGGGGCTGGCACGGCTCGGCC
This sequence comes from Chloebia gouldiae, assembly GCA_003676055.1. Taxonomy (NCBI): domain Eukaryota; kingdom Metazoa; phylum Chordata; class Aves; order Passeriformes; family Passeridae; genus Chloebia; species Chloebia gouldiae. The sequence continues at coordinate 339,448 of QUSF01000099.1, read as the reverse complement.
CCGTCCCCGCGTCACCTTCCCCGGGCAGGAGCGGGGCGAGGGCACGGCGAGGGCACGGCGAGCCGCCCCTGTGCCCTGCCAAAGCACGGATCCACGGCACGGCCGAGGCTGGAAAAGCCTCTGAGCCCCGCAGGGCCCTGGTCACCCCAAACCCTGTCCCAAGCGCCGCGTCCCCGCGCTTTTCGGGATGTGGCACTTCCATTGTGGCAGGCACATTCTTCTCTCTCGGGATTTTTCATAAAGGAGCACAGAGAGAAGAAAGAGAAAACAATTTCTATTCCTGCTCCTTGTTTTCCCATGTGGAATGTGTCTGGAGAATTGTTTACCTGGGATGATGTCTTGGTTGAATTCTGGTGAGGATTGTTTGAGCCTGGTGGCCAATCCAACCCACCTGGGGCTGGGCTCTCAGAGAGGGCCAGGAGTTGGGAGTGAGTCAGATATGGGAGTTAGAAAAAGCAGGTTTGTAGATTTAATATCTCCTCTAAATAGTGTATTAATGTATTCTAGTATAGTTATAATAAAGAAATCATTCAGCCTTCTGAACTGCAGTCAGACATCAGCATGTTTCCCATTGCCTTCACCTGCATTTCCAATAATCCTCGTCCCCCTTTTCCCAGGGCTGGGCTGTGCTGGGGGCTGGCAGGGGCTGGCGAGGTGGAAGTGCCCCCGGGGCAGGGATATCCCAGGCTGGATCCCAGCAGCCGCTGTCCCTCCTGGGGACAGGAGCTCCTGCGTGCTGGGCGACTCCCCGAGGGCTCCCCTGGCAGGGGAAACCCTCCTGGAGCAGTTCTGTGTCAGGAAAAGAGGACACACAGGACTTTTTCGGTCTTCAGCTTCTTGTTTTATTGTTATCTTATCAAGACTTCAGCACGCTGTCTGCACCCAGGCCTTGCATGCCCAAGAACAGCACAAAAATGTCCAACGGCCTCGTGCTGCAAGGCCTTTTAAGTGTAATCAAAAACTGAACTACCCAGTTAAGAAGCAACACCTTATTATTATTATTTCCCTTTTAACCCAATAACTGACCCCTAAAGACCTGCAATGCGGATTTTTCTTCCCACTCACAAGGTACCACCCAAACCCAAGAAGAAGAAGGAAGAAGAAAGGAACTCAAGACAACACCCTGTATCCTCCATCTCGTACCCATCTACAACATACTAAAAATCCTAAATTTCTCCCCCATGTGACACACTACACTACTCTCTACAATCTATTTCACACTTCTGGGGTCTCTGGTTTGCTTTGAAGCTTTGGAGGCTTTCTCCACGAATGAGGGCCAGTGTTTTCCTGGGAGTCAGGGCACACCGGGGGATGCTCCCCCTGCCCTGGCTTCCCACACTGTCGCAGCCTCACGGCCTCATCCCCCGGAATTCCGGCCACATCCCGCTGCCTCCGGGGGTCGGGATGGGGCAGAGGGAGCGCGGAGCGTGCAGGGGGCCGGGCAGGGCTGGGTTTGTTTTCCTGGGGAGGAAAGACAGGAGGGAGCCTTCCAAATGCTGCTGGGGACGCTCCCTCGGGATGCTCCCACTGCCAGCGTCCCTCCCGGCTCCCCTGTGCCGGGCCTGCTGTGCCCAGCCCGCGGTGCTGCGGCGATCCCTCTGCCATGCGGGCCTGGCAGGAGCTGCAGGAGCTGCAGGAGCCTTATCTCCTGTCCCCAGGCACCCCGAATCCCATCGGGATGCGGCCCCAGCCGCGTTCCCCAGCGCCCGGCTGGGATGCCTGGGAGAAACGTGCTGCAATCACCGTCGCTTTGATTCCCGACAGAAGAAAGGAGCCAGCTGAGGTAAATGCCTTCCCTCTGATGTGCTGTTTGGTTATTTTGCTTTCAAGAAAAATAAATCCCCCCTCGGCGTGTTTGCAGAGCTGCGTTGGTGCTGCAAACACGCCGCAACTGGAGGGCGAGGCGCGGGCAGCAAAAGAGGGAAAACAACCTTGGAGCGGGCTCTGGGCACTGGAATGGCCCTGCCATGGGGCAGGAGGGGCCGGGGGGCATCCCGGGAAGGAAAGCCCAGCTGGGCTTGGAGCCCTTCCCCAGCCCCTTGGAGCCCTTCCCCAGCCCCTTTCCCTGCCCTTCCGGGGGTTTCCTGGGCCGTGACCCCGGGTGATTCCCCCATTTCCATCCTGCACCCAGCCCCCCTCTGGCTGCTCGGGGTGTGGGGCTGGCCTGGGGGACAGCTGTCCCCAGTGTGTCCCCTGTGTCCCCTGTGCCCCCTGTATCCTCTCCGTCCCCTCTGTCCCCAGCCCTTTTCTTGCACTCTCCCCATTTTGCATTGCTTTGCATCCGCCCTTGGCCGATTTTGGGTTTCGTTTGCATCTGGCCCCGGTTCCGGGGACAGCCCCGTGTGGCCGCCCCTCCCCCGTGCAGATGTGCCAGATGTTCGTCCCCAGCGTGGCTCGGGGGTGTGACAGCCACCGCGGGGGTGTGCAGAGCCCAGGGAGAAGGTTCTGGAAGCTCCAGTGGGGAGAGGGAAGGAAATGAGACTGCTGCTGGGATGGAGGCTCCTGGCCCCAGCCTGGGAATTCCAGGGAATTGCTTCTCCTTGCCCAAAATGCCCAAACTTTTACAGAGCTGGGGGTGTTCAGCAGGATCCAGGGAGAGCCCGGAGCCCTGGAAGGATCTGAAGGGGCTCCGGGAGAGCTGGAGAGGGAAGAGATGGAGGGACAGGACACAGGGATGGAGCAGGGATGGAGGAGAGATAGGGCAGGGATGGGGCAGGGCTGACAATCACGGAGCACTCCGGGCTGTGAGGGTTGTTTTCCTTCCCCAAGGCTCCCGTGGCTGCTCCAGCAGCTCTGACAGCGAATTCTCCTGCCTGGTGTCGTCGTTGTGGAAGGAAGCTGTAACTCTGCCCTGGATGCGCTGCAGCTCCGGGATGCTTCGGGAGCAGCCGGCCTTAGGAACCGGGCCCGGCACGCTGCACGCCTTCATTTTGGGAAGGAGCTGCCTGGGCCAGGCTCCTCCCCGCGGCTCCCGACCCCACACGGTCACTTTTTGTCCTTTTGTCCCCCGGTTGCTGCGGCAGAGCCGTGGGGCAGCGGGAGGAAGGAGCCCGCAGGCCGGGGATGCCGTTCCCCAGGAAAAGTCTCTTTTTGGGTATTTCCAGCGCGATGCTGCTGACCCGCAGACGCCTTGTTGGCCGCAGCTCCCAGACCTGTCATCTTCCCACCTGCTCCCGTTTAATCCTGCTCAGGGGGGAGCGTTCCAAGCCACCCCTCGCTCTCCTCCGCCAGCCCTTTAATCTCGGCGAGGAGGGGATTTTTCCTTTCCCTCTGACACGCCTGCCTCCCCTGTGAAATGCAAATTAATTAGATTCTAATTACTCACCGCGCGCTGGAGCTGTTTCCCTCTCGTGTTAGGTTTAGTGGAACATCTTTGTTGTCAGCTGCGCCTGGTAGGTCCCGAGCCCGGGAAAGCCAAGCGGGAGGGAGGAGAGCGGAGCGGGGCTTCGGCAGCGCCTCCCGGCAGCCCGGCCGGGAAACTCCGCGGCTCCGTTGTCCGCTCTTCCCCGGGGCTTGGGAAACACTGAGGGAACACTGGGGAACACTGAGGGAACATTGGGGAACATTGGGGAACACTGAGGGAACATTGGGGAACATTGAGGGAACATTGGGGAACATTGGGGAACATTGGGGAACACTGAGGGAACATTGGGGAACATTGAGAGAACATTGGGGAGCACTGAGGGAATATTGGGGAACACTGAGGGAACATTGGGGAACATTGGGAAACACTGAGGGAACATTGGGGAACATTGAGGAATATTGGGGAACACTGAGGGAATATTGGGGAACACTGAGGGAACACTGAGCAAACATTGGGGAACACTGAGGGAATATTGGGGAATATTGAGGGAACATTGAGGGAATATTGAAGGAACACTGAGGGAACACTGATGGAACATTGAAGGAACACTGAAGGAACATTGAGGGAACATTGAGGGAACATTGGGAAACACTGAGGGAACATTGACGGAACACTGAGGGAATATTGAGGGAACATTGGGGAACACTGAGGGAACATTGAGGGAACATTGAGGGCACACTGTTTGGGGGTGATGCTGACATTTGGGGGTCTCGCCGGTATTTAGGGATGATGCTGATATTTAAGGGTGTTCTGGAGGATGATGCCGCTGTTTCGGGTTGATGACGGTGTTTGGGGGGTGATATTTGGGGACGATGGTGTTGCTCAGAGATGATGCTGATATTTAGGGATGATGCTGATTTTTAGGGATGATGGCGGTGTTTGGGGGTGCTGCTGATGCTTGGGGGTGACACCGGTGTGCCCACAGCTCGCTGGCGGTGTCTGTAGCAGCCACCACCCACGGGGGAAGCTGGGAACCATCCCAGCCTCTGCGGGGAGCTGCGATGGGGACCCAGGACTGGCATTTGTCCCCTACCCCGGGATCCCTCCTGCCGTGCGGGGCCGGGGACAGCCAGGAGCGCCCTGTCCCATGCCTGGCCCCCCGCATCCCTCAGTTCCCGCAAAGCCGGGCTCCTTCCCTGGGATGCAGCGCTGGGCAGGGCGCCCCGGGCTGGGAGCGCTCCTGCTCCGCAGCTCGGGACCTGCGGATTTGCATGGGGCCCTCATTAGGCTGTAAGTCTCATTTAAGGCAATGAAGGTGCTTAATTTCACAGGGAATACTTAATGGAGCGCTCGGTTCCCAGGCGCTGCTTCCCTGACATTTTACAGCCTTTGGAAGTGTCGCTTGATAATGGCCACGATCCCGAATCCCTGAGCTCTCCGGACCCGCAGGAAACAAAATAAAGCTGCTTGGAGGGGAAAAAAAAAAAAAAACCCAAACCAAAAAACAACGGAGCAGGTGTTGTGGAAAAGTCGGGAGATGCAAATTCTTCCTTCTCATTAATGATTGTATTTATTCCACGGTTCCACCTGTCCGGGTGACGTCTCTCCCTCCCGGAGCCTTCTCACAGCAGATTAAAGTGCACTTTTATCACCATCCTGAAAGGCATTTCAGGAGGGAACATTAGTTCTCCTACATTATTCCCGCATGTTAGAAAAAGTGTCTTTTTAAAATATTAGACAGCAATCGAGGTTAATTTAAACCACATCAAACACGCGCGGCTGCTCTGCCGGAATCCTCCCCCGCCGCCAGCAGCTCCGCGATGCTCCGGCCGCAGGCGGAGCTCGGCGGGGCCCCGGAGCTCTCCCCGCACGGGGGAGAGCCAGGACAGGCACGGGGGAACCCAAAATCTGCACAGAGGAGCGCGGACAGGTCCTGGGGCATCGGGGCAAACTCCATCGAGTGCCCGGGGCTGCCGCTCCTTGGGAGCTCAGCCGGGTCTCTGCTCAGCCGGGTGTCTTCTCCGAGCATCACAGCGCCTCCGGACACTCCGGACACCCTGAGCACTCTGGACACTCTGGGAGAGCTCCGAGGGGAAAACTCTGCTTGGATTTTCACGCTGTTTGTGGCTGGGAGGGGAAAGAAACCCGGCAGAAACTTTGTCCTGCCTCCTCTGGGGGCGTTTTGTTGTTGGAGCATCTTCCTGTGGGAGAGGCTGGACACAGAGCCGAGAGCCCAGAGCCCCTGGCAGGGCTGGAGAGGGACTGGGGACAAGGATGGAGGGACAGGACCCAGGGAATGGCTCCCACTGCCAGAGGGCAGGGATGGGTGGGAGATTGGGAATTGGGAATTGTTCCCTGGGAGGGTGTGAGGCCCTGGCACAGGTGCCCAGAGCAGCTGCGACCACCCCTGGATCCCTGGCAGTGCCCCGGGCCAGGCTGGAGCAGCCTGGGACAGCGGGAGGTGTCCCGGCCATGGAACAGGACAAGATTTAATGTCCCATTCCAGCACATCCCCCAGCTGTCCCGTCCCGTCCGTGGGGATGCGAAGCTGCTCCGCCACCGAAGTTTTCAGGGCAGCGCTTTCATCTGGTAAATAATTTATTATGGATTTGCATAAGGGTTAAACCCCTGAGCTGGGCCTGCTTCAAAGGGCTGTGCCCAGCAGACTCCGGAGTGGGAATTCTGCATCCTTGGAGCAGCCCGTAACCAGTCTGCCCTGTTTGGGAATGCCAGGAGTATCCGAGCTGCTTATTTAAAGCTTTAAAAAGCACTCCACTTCCTTGAAGTCATTAAAGCCTAACCTTTAAACTCCAGGAGTCTAATGGTTCAAGCCAAGCATAATGTTGAGGCACATCTGTGATAAATCTGCTTTTAATCTGCACAAAGTGCTTTCCGTGGATTCCGAGGTGAACGTATGAGGTGTTGGCTGAACACACTGAGTGCCAGTAAAACCCCCCCGATCGTAATCTATTACCTTTTACACAAAGCAGCATTTAGTTTTATTAACTACTGAAATATACTGAAAACTGCTAAGAAAGCAGCGTGTAAATCTCGGAGATTCATGCCGCTTGATTTTATGGAGGCCTAATTCCTCGCCAAAGCAGCAGCCAAGCGGTTGGGCCAATGACTTAATCGTTTGTAGCTGATTAACAGCAACTCCCGCCTCATTCCGGGGAAGCGCTGCCTAAGGAGGGCCCGCGGCGGCCCGGGGCGCGGGGGGCTCTGCCGGGACCCCCGGCACCCCAAAATTCCCCCTGCGGGGCCTCAGGTGCGGCTCTACAGGTGGGGTTTGAAACCGGGCTGTCTCCGGCTGCAGGTGGGTGCTGGGGAGGGATCATTGGGGTGATCGGGGATGGAAAGGACGGGGAGGGACCTGAGAGTCACCCGGTGCCACCCGTGCCCTGGCAGGGACAGCTGGCATTGTCCCGGGCTGCTCCCAGTGCCCAGGCGGGGCTGGCTGGAGCCGGGAGCGAGGTTTGGGATGTGTGCCGAGGTTTGGGATGCGGTGCTGAGGTTTGGGATGCAGTGCCGAGGTTTGGGATGCAGTGCCGAGGTTTGGGATGTGTGCCGAGGTTTGGGATGCGGTGCTGAGGTTTGGGATGCGGTGCTGAGGTTTGGGATTTGTGCCGAGGTTTGGGATGCGGTGCTGAGGTTTGGGATGCGGTGCCGAGGTTTGGGATGTGTGCTGGTGTTTGGGATGCGGTGCCAAGGTTTGGGATGCGGTGCCGAGGTTTGGGATGCGGTGCTGAGGTTTGGGATGTGTGCCGAGGTTTGGGATGTGTACCGAGGTTTGGGATGCGGTGCTGAGGTTTGGGATGTGTGCCGAGGTTTGGGATGCGGTGCTGAGGTTTGGGATGCGGTGCCGAGGTTTGGGATGTGTGCCGAGGTTTGGGATGTGTGCCGAGGTTTGGGATGCGGTGCCAAGGTTTGGGTTGTGGTGCTGAGCTCCATCCCTTGATCCCTGTTTTTCCAGCCAGCAGGGCTAATTGTCAGGAAAACAAGCGTTTGAGGGGAAAAACCCTGTAAGCCGCAGCAAGCCCTAAACGTGGGAATAATTAAAAGAGAGAGCAGGCCAGAAAGTCAGCGCACCGGGAGGTGATTTCCAACGTGCCCGGGGCTCTCTGGCCGTGCTGCCCCAGGCCTCGGGAGCGCGCAGTGTTGGTCGGGGTGCCAGCAGCAGGAGCAGGAGCTGCAGAGCCGGGCACGGCCCTGGCAGGAGGCAGCTCCGCACGGATTTGCCAGGGCACGGCTTGATTTTAATAAAAAGCTAAATTGAAAAGGTTGTTGGAAAAGCTGCTCCAGATCTAGAGGGAAATAACTGCGGCTCAGGGCTGAGGAAGCCAAAATGTGTTTTGGTTCTTTCCACTTTTGGAAGAACTGTCGAGTGTTGTTGGTTTTTTTCGGTTTTTTTCTCTTGCTCTCTCCCCGTTCCTCCCCCTCCTGTGATTATTCAATTTGCCATGAAAGCTGGGACCAAACCAAACCCTCGGTGCCAAAACCTCCACGCTTGGAGAACATTCGGGCCCGGAGCTGGAGCTTAAATTACATCTTGCACATGGCCCCAGCCGCGCCGGATCGCAGTCCAAGACACACACGAGTTCCTGCTTGGTGAAACCCGGCTCTGAAGGAGCCGCTCTCCGCCCGGGGGGTTCTCGGTCTTCCCAAAACCAGGGCAAAAAAAAAAAAAAAAAATCCCGGCGCTCTGGAACGCGTCCCTCACGCAGGGACCTCCAGGTGCCGGGGGCCGCCCTTTGGGGGATTTGCAGGTTTCTGTCCCAGGGTGGATTTGGGGTCCCTTCTCGCTGGGTTGGGCCACATCCCGCTCCCCTTTTCGGTGGGAAACACCGGAGCTGAGCCCCGGGAGCGGGGTGGGGAGGGAGCAGCTCCTGCTGGGACCTCCAGGCCCCGGGGCAGCGACAGCGGTGCCTGGACGTGGTGACAACGAGCTGGGAGCAGCCCTGGCCTCGGGAGGAGGTGCTGGAGCCGCCACACATCCGTGCCAGCCCCGGGGCCATTCCCGACGGGAGCGGCCTTTCCCAGGAGCGGGCTGATGTCCCGCTCCATCAGGGGCTCTCCCTGCCCCCTGGGACACGGCCAGCAGAGCTGTGCCCGCACCCCTCTCCGTTCCCACTTCTCCAATTCCCCTTCCCCCTCCGCATTCCCACATCCCTCCCCGCTCCTTTGCATCCTCCGCAGCCGCAAACCAGACACATCCTCCTCTCCCGGAGCCCATTCCCGGGGAGCTCCGGGCCGCTCGGAGCCGCCCCAGGCGTTCCGGGGACGGTGACCCCGAAGAGCTGCGGTTGAACAATTACCAGCTCGTTCCAGGAGCGTTTGCATTTCCCCGCTGCCGAGCAGGAGCCTTTAATCCCCCGCACCCAGAGCGGCGTGCCCGGGCAGGCTGCGGGCTCCGGGCCCGTCCTGGCCCGGCTCCCGGGGCTCGCCGGGCTTTGGGCCACCGGTGCTGCCCCGGGAGCGGGCCGGGCTCGGGCTCGGCGGGAGGCACCGAGCGGTGTCAGCTCCGCCGACCTCGCTCTCCTTTGAAGGCGCTCGTCCCAATTATCCCCAACTCCCGGCGGAGCAGCAGAAGCCAGACAGCTTTGAACCTGCGCGAGGATTTGTGCCGGTTCCAGGAGGGAGCAGCCCCAGCCACATGAAAAAAAAAAAAAAAAAAAAAAAAAGTAATTAGGGAAGCAATAAAGAAGTGTCTTTGAATGGTTTAATAAAATAACAGCGCGGGAACAAGGCCTCTCTGATGTCCAGACCGGATTCCTCCAGAGCATCATCCGGGAAGGATTTTCCAGGGCAGCCTGGGATGTCCATAATGAAGGAGCTGAAAGGAACTGGGGGAGGCTCCTCACAGCTCTCACGGTCACTCAGAGCTCGCCCAGAGGGACGGGGTGAGGGAGCATCTGAAGGTGGAACAGCAGGGCTGTAATCCCATTTATTTTGGGATTTATTTGGGGCTGTCTGGTGCCCTTTTTGCAGGCACCACTGATAAATGCTGGCTCGGGCAGCTTCCATTGCTCTCTTAAAGCAAGAAACAGGAGCATTCATCATCTAAGCAGGAATTTCTCGTGCTCCACGGGCACCACTTGATGTTTTATCCTTTCCCTCAGGTTTGCAGGCCATGCAGGTTGGGCTCCAAACCCCCTCAGAGAGCTGGAACCGAGGGCACAGAGCTGTTGGAGGGGCTGATGGTGCCAGTCCCAGTAGTGGCTTTGGATGAGCCATGGGATCAGTGCTACCAGCTCCACAGTGACAATCCCCCAAGAGAGACCCCAAGGAGCCCAGCAGCTCCCGGGAACACAAAGGGAGACCC
>QUSF01000099.1:266576-277844 GCA_003676055.1 Chloebia gouldiae | reverse complement strand
GGGATGGATCCTGCTGCTCCCAGGGAATGGGCAGGGATGGATCCTGCTGCTCCCAGGGAATGTGGGGAAGGAGCAGGGATGGATCCATCCCTGGGAAGGCAGCAGGGATGGATCCTGCTGCTCCCAGGGAATGAGGGCAGGGATGGATCCTGCTGCTCCCAGGGAATGAGGGCAGGGAATGTGCAGGGAGATGCAGGATTGGGACCAGGCATCCTCCTCGTTGTGCTGCCATGTTTGCCTCCAGCATTTCCCGGGAATGCCAGCCTCTCCTGGGCTCTGCTGTTTGGAGCAAGGGCAGAATGGCCCCTGTGCCCCTGGCACTCCTGGTGACGTGGGTTTTCCAGGACATTTTGTGGATGTCCTTTGGCTCCAGGGCTGGGATGCAGCTGCTCCTCCCGGCTGAGGCTCCCAGCTCTGCTGGAGGGAGAACTCCTGGGCTCTGGAGCTCTCCTGGGAATGCCAGCATGTCCTGGGCTTTGCTGCTTGAGGCAAGGACAGAATTCCCAGTGAGCAGAGCTGGGCTCAGCCATTCCTGGCCGTGTGGTATTTCCCAGATGTTTCTGTAAACAACCTCCTCCTGCATTTTCCTGCTATTGCAGCAAGGAGCTCAGGTGTCCATGGACATCCTCACAGCATTCCCAGCGAGGCTGATGTTGATTTGTCCCCTGGATCCTGTGACATGTGGGGGGGGACCCGGGGCTCTCATCCCCGCTGGGGCAGGGCTGTGCGTGTCCCCTCGGGATCTGCTGCTCCTGTTCCCCCTTCAAAGCTTCTCCCGTCCCCACAGAATAATTCCGTGTCCCCCTCGGAGAGCCTGCGGGCCAGCGAGAAGCACCGGAGCTCCACGGATTACAGCATGGACTCCAAGAAGCGGAAAGCGGAGGAGAAGGACAGCATGAGCCGATATGTGAGTGACAGCAACAGGCTCATGGGGACATGGGGGGCAGCATTTGGGGGCAGAAAGTGGGGTTTGGGGTGGCGCTTTCCAGGCGTGACGTGGGTGAGCTGGGACAGAGAACCGTGGGGTCATTCAGGCTGGGAAAGGGTTTGGAGACCACGGGGTCCAGCCATCCCCCACGCTGCCAAGGTCACCGTAATCCGTGTCCCCGAGTGCCACATCCACTCCCCTGGCTGGCTGCAGCCCTGCCCTGGGCAGCCCCTTCCAACACCTGAGCACCTTTTCCGTGAAAGAACTTGCCCTGATCTCCAGCCCGAGTGTCCTGCTGCTGCTGCTGGGGGTGGTTTGGCTCCTCGGGGGGCTGATCCCCCCCAGTGTTTGGAGCTCTCTGCGGGGCGTGACGCGTTTTGTGTTCCAGGACAGCGATGGTGACAAGAGCGATGACCTGGTGGTCGATGTCTCCAATGAGGTGAGCTCTGGGTTTGGGATGTGGGAGGTGATTCCTTAGGGACCAGCCTGGAGGGGAGGCCGGAGGGAGCCCTTCCTTCCCACTCTGGGAATTTTACAAGGCTTTTCCCGTCTCTCAGGACCCCGCCACCCCCCGGGTGAGCCCGGCCCATTCCCCGCCGGAGAACGGGCTGGACAAAGCGCGCGGGCTGAAGAAGGGCGATGCTCCCAACAGCCCGGCCTCGGTGGCCTCCTCCAGCAGCACTCCCTCCTCCAAGACCAAGGACCTGGGCCACGTACGTCCCTTCTGGGGCTCCCTGGGGCAGGCGGGGAAGGTGTCCCTGCAGCTGGAGCTCATCCCTCCTCCTGCATCCCTTCTCTCCCTCCGCAGAATGACAAATCCTCCACGCCCGGCCTCAAGTCCAACACTCCGACGCCCAGGAACGACGCTCCCACCCCGGGCACCAGCAGCACCCCGGGGCTGCGGCCCATGCCCGGCAAACCCAGCAGCATGGACCCCCTGGGTGGGTACCTGTGTCACCATGGTGTCACTGCAGTGTCACCAGTGTCCCCAGCACACCTCCAGCCCGTCCCTGTCAATGGCGGGGAGCAGCAGCTTTGGGGGGATTGCATCTATGGGGGACCTAATCCGGGTCTGGACAGCTGGTGGGGTGAGGAAGGTCCGGTCATGGAGTGAGCGGGGTTGGGATGAGGAGACACAGCCTCAAGCTGTGCCACAAGTTCAGCTTGGACATCAGGAGGAAATTCCTTCTTTTAAAGGAAGGTCTTGGCGGGGGTTGCCCAGGGAGAGGTGATGGAGACTCCATCCCTGGAGGTGTCCAGACAATCCCTGCATGTGGCACTCGGGTGCTTTGGGCCAGGGGTTGGATCCTGCGGTGTTGGGTTTTTCCATGGCCGTGCTTTGCTCTGCACCCTGCCCATATCCCCCCAGCCCTGCTGGTATTCCAGCCGGTGCCCCCCAAGCCGTGCCAGCGTGCCCGGCCCTGACGGTGCCCCGCTCTCGCAGCCTCGGCCCTGCGGACGCCCATCTCCATCGCGGGCTCCTACGCGGCGCCCTTCGCCATGATGGGGCACCACGAGATGAACGGGTCCCTGACCAGCCCCGGCGCCTACGCGGGGCTGCACAACCTCCCCCCGCAGATGAGCGCCGCCGCCGCCGCCGCCGCCGCCTACGGCCGGTCGCCAATGGTGAGCTTTGGAGCTGTACGTAGCACTTTTAGCTCCTTTCTCGCTGGGGGGAGGCCTGGGAGGTTGGGCTTCCTTCTCAAAGCCGTGCTTTGGGTGGAAGGGGTGTGGGGATGGAGGTGATTGTTTGTGGGGTGACTTGTGTGTGTCAGCGGGTTGGGGTTGCTCCTTCCCCTTCCTCGGCCCCTCATCCCCTTCCTCACCCCCCTTCCCATCCCTCTCACCGAACTCCTGGTTTAAGGCAGAGTAAGGAGTCGAACACTGCCATTAAGGTTTGGGGTTTCTGCCATTAAGGCAGACATTGGGGTTTCTTCCATTAAAGCAGGCATTGGGGTCTCTGCCATTAAAGCAGAAATTGGGGTCTCTGCCATTTAAGCAGACATTGGGGTTTCTGCTGTTAAAGTTTGGGGTTTCTGCCATTTAAGCAGACATTGGGGTTTCTACCCTCGGGGTGCTGGTCACAACATGGCTGATCCCATCCCTGGGGGCTTGGTAACAACACGGGGAGAGGGAGCGTGTCCCACTTGGTTCTTGCAGACCCTGGTTCCTTGGCTGGCTCCCCTTCCTGCCAGGGGGAAATGCTAATTCTCTTTGAGCAGCAGGGAAAAGAGGGGCTGCCCAGGGGTCACGGCTGGGGAGCTGCGTGGCATTCCTGGCCTCACCCGTGTCCGTGCATCTCTTGGCAGGTCGGGTTTGACCCTCACCCGCCCATGCGAGCCCCGGGCCTGCCCTCCAGCCTGGCGTCCATCCCTGGAGGCAAACCGTAAGCCCCGCTTGGCTTTCTGTGGGATGGCAGGGAGGGCGAGGAGGGAGGCCTGGACACGGCGCGTGGCCGTGTGGCAGCCCCCACAAGCTGCATCCCTGGCGCTGAGCCCTTTCCCCTGCCCCAGCAGGGCCTACTCGTTCCACGTGAGCGCGGACGGGCAGATGCAGCCGGTGCCGTTCCCGCACGACGCGCTGGCGGGGCCCGGCATCCCGCGGCACGCGCGGCAGATCAACACGCTGAGCCACGGCGAGGTGGTGTGCGCCGTCACCATCAGCAACCCCACGCGCCACGTCTACACCGGCGGCAAGGGCTGCGTCAAGATCTGGGACATCAGCCAGCCCGGCAGCAAGAGCCCCATCTCCCAGCTGGACTGCCTGGTGAGGGAGGGCCCCGCGCTGGGGCTGCCGCTGTCCCCGGGACTGTCCCCTGCCTGCACCACCTCCGGCGTTCATCATCTCCTCCCCACGCTGCATCCGTGTTTCCCTTCCCTCTTCCCCTTATCACCCCCTTGCTCTTCCCCATTACCAACTCTTTGTCTGCCATCACTGTCTTTTTCCTCTTGCCACTAGCTCTCTTTTCCCCATTTAAATTTCCCATTTCCTCTTCCCCCATCCATGTCCCTTTTCCTCTTTTCTCACCCTGTTGCCCTCTTCTCCTATGATGGTCTCTTTTCCTCTTCTCTCATGATGATGGTCCCTTTTCCTCTTCCTCCCATCAACATCCCTTTTCCTTTTCTCCCACTCCCTTTCCTCTCCCCTCTACAGATCCCTTTTCCTCTTCCCCCATCAACATTCGTTTTCCTCTTCTCCCTATCAGCGTCCCTTTTCCTCTTCTCCCTATCAGCATCCCTTTTCCTCTTCTCCCATCAACATTCGTTGTCCTCTTCCCTCCATCAGCATCTGTTTTCCTCTTCCCCCATGATGGTCCCTTTCCCTCTCCCCTGATAAACGTCCCTTTTCCTCTTCCCCCACTCCGTTTCCTCTCCCCTCTCCACATCCCTTTTCCTCTCCCCTCTCCACATCCCTTTTCCTCTCCCCTCTCCACATCCCTTTTCCTCTCCCCCATACCCCATCCCTCCCCCGTTTCCATCACCACGGCCCATCCCTTTTGCCGTGCCTCACGGTGCCGTGTGTCCCCAGAACAGGGATAACTACATCCGCTCCTGCAAGCTGCTGCCGGACGGGCGCACGCTGATCGTGGGGGGCGAGGCCAGCACGCTGACCATCTGGGACCTGGCGTCGCCCACGCCGCGCATCAAGGCCGAGCTGACCTCGTCGGCGCCCGCCTGCTACGCGCTGGCCATCAGCCCCGACGCCAAGGTGTGCTTCTCGTGCTGCAGCGACGGCAACATCGCCGTCTGGGACCTGCACAACCAGACCCTGGTCAGGTGAGCGCCCGCCGGGCTCCGCTGCGAGGGGTCCTGGGCTGGGAAGGGCCTTAAAGGTCGTTCTTACCCCGTCACCTTCCTTTTTGTCTTCTGTCGGTGTTGCTTTTCCTCTCCCTCACAGCATCCCTTTTCCTCTTCCCCCACAACATCCCTTCTCCTTTTGTCAATGTTCCTTTTCCTCTTCCCCCACAATATCTCTTCTCCTCCTTTTGTCAGTGTTCCTTTTCCTCTTCCCCCACAACATCCCTTCTCCTTTTGTCAGTGTTCCTTTTCCTCTTCTCCCATGACATCCCTTTTCTTCTCCTTCTGTCAGTGTTCCTGTTCCTTTTGTCAGTGTCCCTTTTCCTCTTTTTATCAATGTTTTCCTCTTCTTATGTCAACATCCCTTTTCCTCTTCCTTCATCAATGTCTCATTTCCTCTTTCCCCATCTCTTTTCCATCTCTTTTCCTCTTATCATGGTCCCTTTTCCTCTTCTGTCCGTCATGGTCCTTTTCCTCTTCCCCCTGAGCAAAACCACCTTCCACTCTCCCAGCTTGCTCCAAGCCCTATCCAGCCTGGCCTTAAACATTCCAGGGACGGGGAGTCCCCCATCCTGTCTGGGTGACGCTCTGGTGATGCTGCACCATCTCCTGGTGCTCATCCCTAAGCCAGCCCGGTCCTTGGCCAGGCTGCTGCTCCTCAGCCCAGGACGCTCCTGGATGGATTTCCAGGAATATTCCTGGAAGCGTGGATGAGCCACTCATCTGAGCACCTTGAACGCTCTCCCCTTGCGGAATCCCATTGGTTTTTCTCCTGCTCCCAAGGCAATTCCAAGGCCACACGGACGGGGCCAGCTGCATCGACATCTCCCACGACGGTACGAAGCTGTGGACGGGGGGCCTGGACAACACCGTGCGCTCCTGGGACCTGCGGGAAGGGCGGCAGCTGCAGCAGCACGACTTCACCTCCCAGGTGGGGCACGGCACCAGGGGTCCATCCCACGGGAAACGGGGGGACCTGCTCAGCCCCTGGCTCCCGGGAGGGGCTTTGCCTGCTGGGAAAACGGCCCTGGCAGCTCCCAGCCTGGCTGTTCCCGCTGGTTTTGGGGTGGCCCAGGAATGCTGGAGCCCTGGGGCTCCCTGGATCTTGTGCCAGTTCCTCTTTTCCATCCCAGCAGGATGAGGCTGCTGTTGAGGAAGCAGCTCTTCTCCTGTGGATGTAACAGGGTTCTCTGGGTGCCCTGTGGATGGGATGAGAGCAGGGATCAGGCTCAGCAGAGCCTGCCACAGCCCTGACCCAGAGGAGCAGAGTGGGACCTTGTGTCCCATTGGCATAGGCAGCAGTGTCCGTGCGGATGGAGCCATCCCAACCCCGGGATCTGCCTCTCCCCACCTGTTCCATCCACCTGGGGCTGGCCAGCACCTCCAGCAGTGCCACAGATCCCAGAACTTGGGGACTGGGTTGGGAGGCACCTCGAGGCTCTCTCTCATCCCACCCTTCCGCGGGGGGCCGGGAATTCCCGCTGACGTGCCCGTCTCTTCCCGCAGATCTTCTCTCTGGGATACTGCCCGACGGGCGAGTGGCTGGCGGTGGGCATGGAGAGCAGCAACGTGGAGGTGCTGCACCACACCAAGCCCGACAAGTACCAGCTGCACCTGCACGAGAGCTGCGTCCTCTCCCTCAAATTCGCCTACTGCGGTGAGCGGGCACCGCGGAGTCCTGCAGTGCTTTGGGTTGGGACACACCTCCAGGCTCACCTCTGGGGCACCTTCCACCTGAGCATGGCTCCCTCCTCATGGATGGGATCATGGAATATTTGGGGTTGGAAGGAACCTTGAGCTGGGACACCTCCCTCTGTCCCCAGGGGCTCCAAGCCCTGTCCGGCCTGGCCATGGACAATCCCAAGGATGTCCGTGAGTGCAGGAGGGGACGGTGCTCAACGCAGCAGGGGGGGCTGAGCACGGGTGTTTCCAGCAGGATCCATCCCGTGGGTGCTGCACGTGGGGTTTATTCCCATGAACCCATCCCGGCTGTGGTGGAGTTTATCCCCATAAAACCATCCTGTGGTTATCCCCATAACCCCATCCTGCTTCTGGCAGGGTTTATTCCCTGGGTTATTCCCATAAAACCATCCTGGTTCTGGCAGGGTTTATTCCCATAACCCCATCCTGGTTCTGGCAGGGTTTATTCCCATAAGCCCACCCTGGTTCTGGCAGGTTTTATTCTTTGGGTTATCCCCACAATCCCACCCCAGCTGTGGCTGCAAACGGCCACGGAGCACCACTGGAGGTGGGAATCTGCACTTGGGTTCTTCCAGCAGAGTCGGGCTGGGCAGGACTCCCCAGGGAACCCCCAGATGTTCCCATTTCCCCCAAATCCCTGGGCTCAGACAGCCCGTGGGGACAGGGAAGGGTCGGGGAGGTGGCCCCGGCGGCGTTCGGCCGCTGACCCCGAATTCCTGGCGCAGGGAAGTGGTTTGTGAGCACTGGGAAGGACAACCTGCTCAACGCCTGGAGGACGCCCTACGGAGCCAGCATCTTCCAGGTAGGAGAGCTTGGGCAGGGCACGGGGTGGGGGCTGCTCCCAGACCCCCCTTCCCAATTACCCTGCAGAGAGGGGAGATCCTCTGGGACGGCCAGATGGGTGTCAGGTGCAGGGTGTGGTGCTGCCCCCAGCACGGATGCTGCGGAGGGATCCTGGAGTCCCACCCCTCTGCTGGGTTTTCTCTCCCCCACTGATGGAGTCTCTCTCTCCCACCCCTCTGGGTTCTCTCCCTCACATCCTGCCGAGTTTTCTCTGTCCCACTGATGAGTTCTCTCTCCCTGACCTCTCTGGGTTCTCTCTCCCCCACTGATGGATTTTCTCTCTCCCCCACTGATGGATTTTCTCTCTCCCACTGCTGGGTTTTCTCTCTCCCCAACCCTGCTGGGTTCTATCTCTCCCTGACCTCTCTGGGTTCTCTCTCTCCCACTGATGGATTTTCTCTCTCCCTGACCCCTCTGGGTTTTCTGTCTCTCTGACCCTGCTGGGTTCTCTCTCTCACATGCTGCTGGGTTTTCTCTCCCCCACGGATGGATTTTCTCTCTCCCACCATTCTGAGTTCTCTCTCGCACCCCTCTGGGTTCTCCCAGCCTGACGTGTTCTCTCCCCTCCCGCTTTTCCCAGTCCAAGGAATCCTCGTCCGTGCTGAGCTGCGACATCTCTGCGGATGACAAGTACATCGTCACGGGCTCTGGGGACAAGAAGGCCACGGTCTACGAGGTCATCTACTGAGCCTGGCCCTTCGGCACGCCCCGCCCGGGAGGCCTGGGGAGGCCTGGGCCCGCCCAGCCCCGCCCGCCACACTCGGATTTATTTGGAGATCTGCAACTCCGGCACACATGGAAGCCCTAAACGGATTTTTATTTGGTTTTAAGCTTTTGGGGTTCCTTTTTGATTTTTTTTTTTTTTTTGGTTTTCCGGTTCTTTCCGTCTGGCTTTGGTGGCACTATAAAGGACTCCTTTTTTTATTGGGACTTTTTTTTTGTGCATCCCGCATAAGACTTGTGAAAAATGTAAATACTGGACTAGGAAATAGCGTGGGAAGGGGGGACCCTCCCAGTACACTTAGTTGTGTATTTTTGTCTGCTGTAATTGTATTCCACTGATGGTTTTGGTGGTGGCAATTTTATTCTGGGGGTTTTTTGGTTGTTGTTTTTTTTTTTTTTCTGTTGTTGTTGTTTTTGTTTTTTTGGGGTTTTTTCCCCCCCTTTTCCTTCCCCGCTGCGGAAGTGTCCGTGGGGACTTTGCCATCCAGGCTGAGCAGAGATGTCCACCGGTGAAAAGTTGTTCCTCCTGTCGTGCGTCGTGTGTTAGTGATGGTGGGGAATCGCTCGGATCCTCAGCTACTGACGGGACATCAACACAATCACCTTGGGGTTTGTTTTTTATAGATGGATTTATGGATTTATCCTTTTTTTTTTGGGTTTTTTTTTTTTTGGTTTTTTTTTTTCCCCGTGCTTGGATGTTTGAAGAAAAGGGGAAGCCCACGCAAGCCCTTCTTGGTCTTCGGACAGAAGCAAATGAGGAGTGATTTCAAAGAAAGCTTAGAAAATTCAGCTCAGGGAGCCACGAAAGATAATAGCAAACTTATGTGTTTTGTATTCAAATGAAAAGTAAAGAATTAGAATTGATAACCTTGAAAAAAAAAAAAGACAAAAAAAAATACAGTTTTTTTTAAAAGCGAAAAGTTTACTAACCAGTAGGGTTTGTGTGTGGTGGGGGGCTGTTTGTGGTCCTTGTGGGCTTTATGGTCTTGTGTCTTCTGGTTTTATGGAGCAACTCCCTCCCCCCACAGGCCTTTTGTACTAAAGGGTTCCAAAAAGGACAAAAAAAAAAAAAAAGACAAAAAAAAAAAAAGAAGACCTAACGGGAAAATAAAAGTATTTGTGTAGCAGAAGTGCTCACCTGTATCGTAGCACACGGCAGAGGATTTTTATACCGCATTTTTATGGATTATTTTTGGCGAGTTGGATCTGGTCCAAAAGGAGACAAAAACGGATGTTTAGGGTTGAGGGGAGAGGAGGATGGAGAAGAGCTGGAGCTGCTGCCCGCCCAGGAGCCTCCATCCCATCCCCTCCCTCCGGCTGCTCCCAGGGTGCACGGAGGAGCTGGGAAGGAGGAGGGAAATCCTGGTGTTCCCAGGGAAATGGGAGGTTCTGAGCTGCAGTGAGGGAATGTTCCAGCCTGGGGCGGCTCCCTGGGACGGTGGGATCGCTTTGGGGCACGGATGAGCCGAGGATGGAAAAGTTCTCTGAAGCTGCTTTTAGGGAAAGGTGTTTTAGGGTGGTTTGGCTCAGATTGACGACAGCCCCTGGGGCCAGCAGAGCTGGGAGGGGTCCGGGGCTGTCCCCGGCGTGTTTTGGGGTCGGTTTTTGGGATCTGTGGGGGCAGCTCTGCCCCTTTCTGCTCCCTGAGCCTGGGCACAGCATTCCCAGCTCCGTGGCCGGGTGGGGCTGTGCTGGGAAGGGCAGGGGGGCTCTGCCCTGTCCCCAGGGGTCGCCCCCAGCTCGTGTCCCCCAGGCTCGGCTGTGCTCGGTTTTTCTCCCCGAAATGCAGGAGTTGTGTGTTCCGGAGCCAGGCTCTCAACTTCACACCAAAGTATGTAGCAGAATCTGTACAGCTGTTAATAACTACCACTGGTTTTTGTAAAAAAGGGCCAAAAAGAGGAAAAAAAAAAAAAAAAGAATAAAAAGTCAATGTACTGAAGCTCAACCGCAAGCAAAGTGTCTCTAAACCCTCTGATCCATGGAATTTCACGGAGGTGGGGGGAAAGGCAGGAGAAGGGGAGGGTTGGGGGGCACAGGACACCCCTGGCAGGGACCCCCGAGTTTGGGGGTGGTGCTGGAGGTGGGATGGGGCCCAGGATCGATGGGAGGAATTCCCAGCCCTCGGCATCTCCCCAGTCCCCTGGGATGTGCTGCCGAGGGCTGGGCTCCTCCCGGGCATCCCAAACCCCATCCCTCCCTTTCAGCCCCTGGCAACTGCTCCTGCCAGGATGTGGGGATGCAGGGAGAGAACTGGGAATTCTGATCGGGGAATCCTGAGCAGGGCATCCTGAGCCAGGAATTCTGGTCAGGGAATCCTGAGCCGGGAATTCTGATCAGGGCATCTTGATCAGAGAATTCTGAGCCAGGAATTCTGATCAGGGTATTCTGAGCTGGGAATTCTGATCAGGGCATCCTGATCAGGGAGTCCTGAGCAGGGAATCCTGCCCTGGGCGGTGCCTCGGGACCGGACCGGCGGCTCCCAATACCCGGGATTCCAGCAGCGCCGTTCCCAGTGGCATTCCCGAGCTCCCGGCCCTGCACCCTGATGGAGACAAATCCCTTCCATGACCTGGGCCGGCTGGAGCGCTGTCAGGCCAGGCTTGGCCCACGCTGCCAGGAAAGGCAGAGCTGGAAATGGCCAGAGAACCAAGCGGGAATGGATTCCCCGGGATCCCGAGGATGTGAAGGTGGCAGCCTGGCACACGGTATTTTTGGGTGGCATTGCCCACTTCTTGTTTGAGATTTCCTTTTGTGAGCGTGGAATTCCTGTGTGAATTCATGCAGGAAGGGCTCCCGTGGAGGTGGGCAGGCATTTGGTCCTGGAGTATCAAAACTGCTTTTCCCAGGCTGGCTCTGGATCCCTGAAGGGGAGCCCTGGGAAAGGGGCAGGGGCAGCAGAGCCGTGCTGGGCCATGCTGTGTTCTGTGTCCCATTCCATGTTCTGTGTCTCATCCCATTCCACATTCTGTGTTCCTGTGCCATGTTCTGTGTCCCATCCCGTGCCGTGTTCCATGTCCTGTGCCACATTCTGTGTCCCCTTCCATGTTCCATGTCCCATCCCATGTGTTTTGTCCCATCCCAAGTTCCGTGTCCCATCCCATGCCACGCTGTGTCCCCCGTGCCAAGCCGAGCCGTGCCCAGCCCGGGAGCACAGCAGAGCACGCATCCAGCTGTGCCCCAGGCCCATCCCCGCCATCTGCCCACCAGGGAATCCGGGATAACGGGATCCCCCTTCCCTTCCCTTCCCTTCCCTTCCCTTCCCTTCCCTTCCCTTCC
>QUSF01000099.1:231252-261619 GCA_003676055.1 Chloebia gouldiae | reverse complement strand
TCTCCTCCTTCTCCTCCTTCTCCTCCTTCTCCTCCTTCTCCTCCTTCCTTCTCCTCCCCCCACAAACACCCCCTGGTCTCCCTAAATTCCATTTCCTTTTTGTCCACCCTCAGGAGGAGGGGGATAAAGCTCCACCCATAATTTGGGGTCTGCCCCCAAAGCCAGGGAGCGCCAAGGTTTTGCTGGCAGTGCTGTTTTGGGGTAATTTCTCCTTTCAATAGCAACCCCTGAAATGTTTTTTTTTTTTTCCTGTTCTGCTATCTCCAGGAAGCAGCCCCAGAGCTCGTTATTTATTGAGCTCTATCAGTGACTTTAAAGGGAATCTTTTCCATCAGATTTGCAGCGGGATAATCTCCTTACTCTGCTTGACAGGAGGAAAAAACGCAGCTCGGAGACTCCGCCTACGCTGCAAAACATGGGGCCAAAAAATGACATTTTTCCAGGGCTGGAGGGGAAAATCCTGAAGATGGAAGGGAATGGTGGGCCCGGGGTTGCTCTGTGTAGGGGAGGCTCCCAGGGTTTATTCCCACCTTCCCGAGGGCAGGGATAGCCGGGATATTGGGAAGGAATCCTTCCCTTGGAGGGTGGGCTGGGGCTGGGCTGGAATTCCCAGAGCAGCTGGGGCTGCCCCTGGATCCCTGGCAGTGCCCCAGGCTAGGCTGGGATGGTGGGAGGTGTCCCTGCATCCATGGGCAGATTCCAGCCCTATTTTACGGGAAATCTGAAAGGATTTGGGTCCTGGCAGGACAAAGCCAGCCCCAATCCAACCCAGTCTCCATGTGAGTGCTTTGGTGGGATCAGGGAATCCAAGGGGGGTTTGCTGATCCCGTTGAGGTTTTGTATCCCAAAATTGCTCTGAGCAGCTCGGGACAGGCTGTTGGGAATGCCCCCTCTCAAATGGCCACAGGAGTTTCTTGTTCCCAAAGTTTTAACCCTGATTCCCAGGGGAAAATCAGATTTGGGCTGGAATTTGTGTCTCGTGATTTCATTTAATCCTCACAATCCTCTTAGGGACCAGGGCATCAGGAATTACCTTGGGGCAGTGGGAATTACCCTGGGACAGTGGGAATTATCCTGGGACAGCAGGGATTATCCCAGACAATAGGATCCTCAGGATCTGCAAATCCCAAACCTGGAATTAATCCTCCTCCTGCCAGATCCCATCACCAGGACAGGATGAGGAGGGTGCAGCTCCAGCCCTGCTGGATCCTCCCAAACCCCCTGGATCAGAGGGAATTCCTGGGATCCGAGTCCTTTCCTTGCCTCCTGGCCCATCCCAAACCCATCAGGAATTTCACCCCCTCCTGATGGACATTCCCAAGGATGTTCTCAGCTGCCTGGATCCTGTTTGACCCAGGATGGATCAAACCCAAAATCGCCTTGGAGCAGGGAGCCCAGGCAGGGCTCTTTGTCCATTAGTGGAGCATTCCCAAAGCCTCAAGGCTTCCTCCTGGATGTGTCCCTGTAATTAGGGGGAAAACTCGTCCTTTATAACGATCGGATCCGGATCAATCCGCAGCCATGACCTATTTTCCAATCAACCCTCCCCCCCCAAAAAAAAACCAAACCAAATCCACCAAAACACTTTAAAATGATTTGTTGTGATCCCCCGGCTCCCCCAAATCCCCCCAAGTATTCCAATCCCTCCTTCCCCAATCCTTTATCCCTTAAGGTTCTTTCTGTTTCCATAACCAGGATTCCCAATTCCGGCGCTGCCGTTCCCGGAGCTCTCTCCAAGCCCCCCCCGGTTAAGCCGTGTGGGATTACAGCCCTGTAATCTTTGGGAACACATGTTGGGAAGGATAAAAGCAATTTTGTTGGGAAAACCGAAGGCCACGTTCAGCCGGAATCAGCCCCGGCTGCAGGGAGCTCTCACCCCTCGCAGGCCCCGTGGGAGGAGGGAATTAAGGGAAATAAAACCCCAAAAAAGGCTGAATTTTGGCCGTTTTCCCCAGGATCGGTCCAATTTGCCGATGTGTGCCCGGGCAATAATTCCAGCCTGGGGTTTTCTCGGGCTCGGGGCTAATCTGGATGTAATTCCCGAGCCCCTGGTGAGGCCCAGCCGGGGATTAGGGGTTATATAAATGTAATTTCCTAATTAATCAGCGCAGGGCCAGCCCCACGCGGGGTTTGTCACCAGCAGCGGCACCCGGAGCTCGGCGGGAGCCAGGGAGGGGTTACATAACCGGGAAAGATCCGGAAAATCCACGGCCATTCCCGCTGCTCTCGGCCAAACCCCCAAAGCGACACCAGAGAAACCCCAAAAGGACCAGGACACCCCCAATCACCGGGATTTGAGCCTTTCCTGAAGATCCCAGCATCTGGAAGGAAGAGGATTTTGTTTCCTTCCCCCGTATCCCATGGAAAAACGCATTCCACAGGCTCCTGGAAAATAAACCGGAGTGTTCCTTGGCTGCCCTATATTTCCAGGTGTGTTCCACCAGCACTAATGAACTAATTAACTCTCAGGTAGATTGGAGCACTCCAGCCTCCAAATGCCAAAACAAATCCTGCCATAATTCCCAGGAATCCTTTTCATTAGCAGCTGCCTAATTATCCCATTAATAGCACATCCCGGGAGACGGCGTTCGCTTGGCAGGCAAATATTTGGGATGGAGTGAGCAAACACAAGACAAACGGCTCAGTTTGCCCAGGGAGCCGGGAATGCCAAAGGGGTCAATTCCCAGGGGGAAAAAAATGGTAATCCATGGAAAAACCAATGTTTGATCCAGGGGGAGCAGCTGGAGCTGCACAGCGGGGGCACGAGGACAGAGGGGGCACAGCTGGGCAGGGGCTCCTGGGCTGGTGTCCCCTGGGGAAGGATGTGATTCCCAGAAAATGGGGGATGGGAAAGCAAGGATGATGTCATGGCAGGAGGGTGATGTCACAAGGATGATGTCAGAGAAGGATGATGTCATGGTGGGGATATTACATCATGGCAGGAGGATGACGTCATTGCACTAAGATGATGAGGTGGGATGATGTCACAGCAGGATGATGATGGTGATGATGTTGTTGTAGCAAGATGATGATGGTGATGATGATGTCACAGTTAAGATGATGATATCACAGCACAATTAGGATGATGATAATGTCACGGCAGGATTATGATGATGTCACAGCAGGATGATGATGACAGTTATGATGCTGATGTCACAGCAAAATGGTATTGGTGATGATGTCACGGTAGGGTTATGATGATGTCACAGCAATATGATGATGATTATGGCAATGATGATGATGATGATGGTGGTGATGACAATGATGTCACAGCAGGATGATGATGATTATGATGGCAATGACAATGTTGATGTCCCAGCAGGATGATGATGATGACAATTGTGACAATGATGTCCCAGCAGGATGGTGATGACGCCATGGCGGGATGATGACGTTCGTTCCTGGGATAACAAAGCAGGAATGTCCCCTCAGCTCAGGACCCACGGAGAGGAAGGGGAGGAACAGGCAGCAGGTCGGGAGTTCCTGTGATCCCAGCGGGCACAGAGAGGAAATCCCACACTTCCCATTCCCACACTCCCATTCCCATCCCCTTCTCAGCCCTTTCCTGGCCATTCCCGGCGGGCTGAGAGGGCCGGGACCCCGCCGCGAGGGAGAATGAGGCCGTGCCTGGGAAAGCAAAGGTTAATCAGAGCTTTGCCAGGCTGGCCTTGAATGAGCCGAGCCTAAAGCGCAGCGCGGCTGCAGCCGGAGCACAAAGGGGCTTTGAGCCCATTGTCAGCCCGGGCCGGGACCACACAGGGAACGGGGACTGGCCCGGCGGTGGGCTCCTCCTTCCCTCCCTCCCTCTTTCCTTCCCCTGGAGTTCCTGGAATCCCTGCCCAGAGCATCCCCTGGATTTCCTGGAGCCTCCAGCCAGAACATCCTCTGGAGTCCCTGTTTCTCCTGGAGGCCCTTCCAAGAGCATTCCCTGGAGTTCCTGGATCTCCAGCCAGAGCTTTCCCTGGAGCCTCTGCCCAGAGCATCCTCTGGAGCTCCTGGATCCCATCCCACTCCATCCCACCCCATCCCAACTCCATCCATTATTCATGGCCCAGGCTTTGATTAAAAATCCGCGCAGTGATGAATATGCAAAAGCTCAGAGGTACAGATTTGTCAGATTGTCCATCCTTCATCCCCAGAAAGGAAAATCTCCAGAGGTCCTGGAATTGAGCAGCTTCTCCCCAAATCCCAGCGTTATGGTTGGGATGAAACTCCTCCCTTCCTGCATCCAAATGGGAAAATATTTGTGTTGGGAAGCCGGAGGGAGGCCAGCGGGGAGAGGGACAAGCACATGAGAGGAAATGTGATTTTCATTCACATTGTGACTCGGCAGCCATTTAATTATTTTAATTAGGCTTAATTAGTGGTAAATTTACAATGATATGCTTGATACCTGGCATTAAATCTTCCATGCATAAATGTTTTGTTAAAACGGGAAAATAGGCGCGTGGCACCCTGCCAGCAATTAGTGCTGAATGCGCTAATGACAGATTAGGGCTGGGCCGTGATTCCCGGTGACAGCAGCGCTGGGAGCCGGGAGCTTCCATCTTCCATCGGGAGCAGGGAGCTTCCATGGGGAGCAGGGAACTTCCATCGGGAACAAGGAGTTACCATCAGGAACCAGGAGCTTCCATCGGGAACAAGGAGCTTCCATGGGGAGCAGGGAGCTTCCATCAGAAACAGGGAGCTTCCATTGGGAACCAGGAGCTTCCATCGGGAGCAGGGGGCTTCCATCCGGAGCCAGGAGCTTCCATCCGGAGCCAGGAGCTTCCATCCGGAGCTGGGAGTGCCACCGGCACCTGCAGCACCGCCAGCAGCCAGAGGAGCTCCCAGGGAAGCGCAATTCCCAGGGAAACGCCTGTGGCTGGGATGGGACCAGCTTGGTGGTGGCCCCCTGGTCCCCACACCAAAATCACCTAGAACATTCCCAAACTCAGCAGCTCCCAGCAGGAAAATCCAGCTCCATCCCCAGGCCTCTCTCCCAGCCTCTCCAGGACATCATTCCCGCATCCTCTCCCCTATCCTGGTGTGCCAGCGCTCTCTGCACTCAACTGATCCATCCCTTCTTTCCTGTGGACTTCCAGCTGCCGGAATCCTCCTGCTCCTTTGGAATTCCACCCAAATTTGGGTCTCCTGGATTTCTAACGCAGTGGGGAAGGGCGGCTAGAGAGCCACGAGGCTGCTCTGAGCCCTGGGACCAGGTAAGGAGCAGGACTGGGGAAGGAATTAATGCTCTGCATGGAATCCAGTACATGGAGCAATCCCAATGTTCCAATTACCACTGGAAACCCCAGGAAGATGAATTCCAGTGGTTCCTAACTACAGTGAAGTGCACCAGGAGGGTTTTAACTCTCTCCAATTCCGATTGATCTTCCTGTCTCCCGCTCCTACTGGAAACAATTAGAGGTCAATAAGCGACAGGAGCTGGAATTCCCAGCTGCCAGAGAAACCATTTGGAAATATTTCCTTGTCCTTTTACACCCGGAGCTCTGTCAATGCCGCCATCCAATACTTTTTATAGGAAAAAAAAAGGATCTTAGAAAATCTATCCATGCTGTCTCCTGGCCTGGGAGCAGGGGGGATTAATCCAGAGGAGGGAAATCCAGAGGATAAATGGCAGGGAAGCTCTGCTCCAACAGCCCCATCCGTCCTGGAAAGGCTGGAACGCCATTAGCCTCGGCGTGACCCTGCTGAAGGATGGGAAATCCTTCTCCGGAATAGCTAGGGAGGAAATCCGGGCACGGAAAAGTGGGAGGCAGGTTGGAAATAGCGAGAGGGCAGCGGTTCCCTGCCTGTGGATGAGGAGGGGGGAATGCTGCCAGACCCCACGCTGGGGCGTGTCCCAGTGGGATTCAGGGCTTGGATTCCACGCTGGAATGTGGGTGGGATGCATGTGTTGGGTGTGTGGAGTGGGGACAGGCACTGGATGCACATGTTGGATACAAGTGTGGGATGCACGTGTTGGACGCGCATTTTGGACGCATCAGTCGGTTGCATCCATTGGTTCCATGCGTGAGATGGGCATGCTGGACACAGCATGGATACAACGTGGATACAACATGTTGGACATGCACGGATAACCGTGTTGGACACACATGATGGATTTAACCATTGGATACATCCATTGGAAGCAAAAGTTGGATGCATCCATTGGAAGCATGTGTTGGATGCATCCATTGGGTGGACGTGTTGGATACATCCCTTGGATGCATCCATTAGAAGCAAACATTGGATACATCCATTGGAAGAAAATGTTGGATACATCAATTGGAAGAACATGTTGGATACATCCATTGGATGCATCCATTGGAAGCAAACATTGGATACATCCATTGGAAGCATGTGTTGGATACATCCATTGGATGGACATGTTGAATACATCCGTTGGATACATCCATTGGAGGCAAACATTGTATACACCCATTGGATGGACGTGCTGGATACACCCATTGGATGGACATGTTGGATACACCCATTGGATTCATGCACTGGACCTTGCACTGGATCCCCATGGATGAGCAGTCGGACACAGCTGGATGCAAACTCCGGGAACACGGATCAGATTCCCAGGGCTACACGTGCTGGACATGAGTGTCGGATGCACCCCTTGGAATGAGCGCACGTGTGGGATGCGCACTCCAGATCCGTGCGGGATGCACTGGGACAACCCAGGAGCAGAAGAAGCACCGGGACAAGGCCTTGGCATCTCTCTCCAGCCTGAGGAGAAGCACCGTTCCCACATGGACATCCCGGGATGCTCGGCAGATGTGACCAGTTTCCCAAGGCATGGGTGGGTGCGGAGCCATGGAGCACAGCTCAATTCCCAGCTCAATTCCCAGCTCAATCCCATCAGGAATCATCCATGGTACATTGAGAGCTGCTGGGGATGAACGGGGCTGGAGCATTCCAGAGTCATTTATCCCTTCTTTTCCCAGCTTGTTAGCTCCTCCTCCCGAACTCTGCTGTCATTCCCAGCCCGGATCCGATGGAGAATGGGAAGGATCCCGGAGCACAGGGAAGAGAAAATCAAAATGTGGGATCTGCTGGATCTCAAGGAGCCACGGGGAGCTGGGGATCATCCAGCCCCTTCTCCCAGGATTCCCAGGCACTGCCACGTGTCCCAAATCCCAGAATAACCCCCAGGGCACCTGAGCGCCCCTGAGCTGCCCCAGGCACCCTTGGGAATGTGACCTGATCCCGGAGTGGCCCTAAATCAACCCCTGGCTCAGGGCCTGTGGATGTGCCTTTGGATGCCCCTCTGGACAGCCCCTGATTTAGGACAGGCTTGGATTTCACTCGGATCCCATCAGACACACGGGCACTGCCGGGGGGGGGGGGAGGTTTTCCAGGAGGTGGGAAAAAATAGCAGCAGCTCCAAAGGAAGGAGGAGCATTTCCTTCCCGGGCCTCTGAAGGAGGAACCACTCCAGAGATCATTAAACCGAGCTTAGCTGATAATTGGAGCTTATAATTAAAAAATGATTTATTGACAGAAGCTTTAGTGGGAAATTATGTAGGAGCTTCCTGCTAAATCCATAAAAGTCCTCGCTCACATCCTTAAACTCCAGGATTATTTCTAACAACCCTTCTCCCTGGGAGGGGAGGGAGGAGCAGCTCTGTACCTGCTCCATTCCTCCCGGGAAAATTCTTCATCATTAATTCTGGGATGGGATAGGCCTGCAGGAGCCACTTCAGCTCCACAGAGCCCTTCAGCTCAAGATGAACCTGCCCTAAATCAAGCTAAACCCGTCCAAAATCAAGATAAACCTGTCCAAAATCAAGATAACCCCTGCAAATTCCCAATCCAAAGGATTCCCTGCTCATCCCACAGCAGCAATGCCATCCTTCCTCATCCTCCTGTCTGGAAAAGCCCAGAGAAGGTTTAATTAGGATTTCATTTTGATCTGATAGCAATGAAGTGTTTAGTAAATATCAGCTATTATCCAGGATATTTCTTCAATCGTTTTCCAGGATCCCAGCGATGCCAGGAATGTGTATCCCACATCCGGAAACCTCCAGAAATCCTGGGATTTTTAATGAACAATAGGCTTTTAAAACATAACAGCGCTTCCAGAGGAGGAAATTAAAGGATTAACCGGAGCCAGGCCAGGATTTGGGAGCTGGAGGAGCCACAGGAGCAGTGGGAAGGCCGGGAAGTGACATCCCAGCCTTGCTCCTGGTTTTCCAGCAGGATCCAGGGGTGGCCTGAGCATCCTGCTCGTGGCACAGCTCTCCTGAGCCGGGAATGGATCAGCAGAGGGGACTTTGGGCAACTCGGGGATGAGGAACGCCACCAGCCTGCTTCTGGGAAGACGGAACTGATTCCTGATGGATTTTAGGGGGGCTGGGCGAGCAGGAATTTCTCCTCCCAGGTGACCGAGCAGCTCCGATTTGTCTCTGCCCGCAGCAGAAAAAGCCCCACGGGAGCTCCTCCAGCTCCATCCCAAACAAAGCCTCCCTTTATCCCGCGGCGTTTTGTTCCCATGGCACGGAGGTCAGCGGGAAAGGAGATTTATTAAGGCATAAACAAACCTCGGGAATGCTGCCGGTAATTCCACTTCCGTCCAAAAGCGCGGTGGTTTTTAAAGCTCCTTTAAATGATCTCTTCCCAAAGAAAACTCCCGTGTAATCTGCCGGGGAGGGAGGGAGGGAGGGAGGGCTGTTGAGCCATGAATTATTCAGGAAAGGCTCTCGGGAGACTCTGGAGATTATTCCCACCATTGTCCGCCCTGATGGGTCATTATGCGCTCCCCGGATTTAATCTTTGGGGCTATCCAGCGGCACAGAAAAAATGGATGAATAACAATTTTCCTGTAATAACCTTCAACTAACCTTTCAACCGGAGTGAGTAATTCCAATCCTATTTTCACATCAATGCCGCAGTCAAAGCCAGGCAATTATCCCTTATCTCTTCCAGAACCCTCCTCCTTTAATTTTTAAAGGGATGTTCAAGCACTTATTGGAGGCAGGGAGAAGAAAGGAGCCTGGGATGGAGTTCGGGAATGTTTTGATGAGCAGCGATAGGGATGAGCTTTGGATAATTATTAATTTCTCCCCCATTTTGCCGCATTCCTCAGTTCCCTGTTTCCTCACCCCACTGGGAGAGCAAAAGGATCATCCCCCCAGTTCCCTTCTTGTCCCCAATTCCTGAGTGTCCCTGGCACCTCGGGGTGGCTCTGGTGTGCCCTGGCTCGCAGGTGGCTCTTCCAAAGTCACCCACCAGCATTCCCAAAATCCCAGTGCTGCTTCCCGGGATAGCAAGGAGAGGAGAACCATTCCCCCATTCCCAGGCGGTGTCCCCAAAGGGGGGACATCACCCTCGATGTCCCCAAAGGGGGGACATCACCCTCAGTGTCCCCAAGGCCCATTCCATAATCCCATGGAAATCCAGGCACCCAGCATCCAGGGCCTGACCTTGTTTATCCTCCCAGTTCTCCCAGTCTGGGCTGGTGTTGCCCAAGGCCTCTGTCCCGATGCTGTGAGCACGTCTGGCTGGAGAAATCTTGGAGCCAAGGCTCCATAAATTCCTTATTAGTCACCCTGAGCTGCATCCCACGGCTCTGGAATAGCTGCAGGCTGAGAGCAGGCCTCTGAAAAGCCATTAACAACCCGGGAAATAAACAGGGAGGGGGAGAAGCCGGAGCTGGGTCTGCTCTGAAATGCTGGGAGATTTCCTATGGAGGAGGTTGGGAATAAACCCAGAACTTGTGGAATTCTCTGGAAGGTGCCTTTGAACTGCCTGGGCTGGCTGTTCCTGGGCTATCCACAGGGAAACAGGCAGGAATTCAGGATTGCTCCCTCCCTGCCAGGGCAGGAATTCAGGGATTGCTCCCTCCCTGCCAGGGCAGGGTCTGGATGTGCCTCTGGAGGAGAAGATGTTGTCCAGGCCTTGTCCTTTGCTCCTTCCCCGTGTTCAGGCCTGTTACAAATCCCAGGAATGTGGGAGTCTGCGGATGATTCCGGAGGCTCTGGAACAGCCCCGTCCCCGCCGTGTCCCAGCCCTGGGGGACAATCCACTGTCCTCAGCGGGGACCCCACCCAGCGGATGACCCAGAGGAGGAGGCATCACTTCCCGAAGATCCAAGGAGTATCCCAGGGATTCCAGGGGCAGGTCTGTGCCCCAGACAGCGGTGCCACATCTGCCCTGTGCCCAGGGTGGGCACCAGGCTTTCCCTACATCCCCAGCTGCTTCCCAAGAATCCCTTGGCAGTTCCAGCGAGTGAGGGATCCCTTTCTCATGGAAGTGTCCCTCGGGATCCTTTGGTTTTGCTCCATGACTCCGGTGAGAGGAAATCCTGGCACAGGGAATCCCCATCCCTGGGGGGTGCAAATCCATGTGGATGTGGCACTCAGGGACACGGTCAGGGTGGCCTGGCAGGGCTGGGAAAGGTCGGACTCCATGACCTTAGGGGGCTTTTCCAACCTGAAGGATTCCATGATTCCATGAATCTTCAGGGAGGTGCCCACCCCTGTTGCTGTCCCCTCAGTGTCACCCAGAGCCAATCCTTGTCCCCAATCCCACCCTCCTGGTACCCTGCAGAGCAAACTGCCCCAATCCCGGCATTCCCAGATCCAGGAGTGGAGAATTCCCACCCCGGAGCTCCGTCCCAACCAGGCATCAAAGACAAACATTTTGTCAGCGCTGACAAAGCTGAGCTTTTAGGAAAGTGGGGGAGAAAAAAGGGAAAACAGGAAAAAATAATTAATTGGGACAACTTCCAGCAGGGAGCCTGATGTGCTGGAGGCAGGAGAGCCACCCGGAGCAGGGAATGATTTAGAGGGAAGCAGGGAGAGGATTTGGGAAACCATGGCACCGTGTCCCCACAGTGCTCATTAAGGTTGTACAGATTGCAGCTCCCAGCTCTCCAAAGTGACCGTTATTAATCCATAAAAACATCGCCCGAGCGATTGAATCTGATGATTACTGGAGCAGGCAAACACGAGAGATGGGAAAATATCCCGGTGCTCTCCTGTAAGGCTCTGGGAGCAGGGAAAGGAAAAAAAAAGATGGGATAATCAAAAAGGAAAATGATGTGAAATATTAATGAGAGCTGTTTGCCCCCAGGCACGGAGCACAATCCAGGCTTTCCTGAGGACATCCAGTGGAAGAGCTGATTACCAGGGATAAACATCCCCAAATATTCGGGATCTTTGGGTTTTACCTCTGGTGTGGCCTCCAAAGCCGATTCCCTTATCAGCCCTCTGCAGGCGCGGCCCCGGGGGATCCGGAGCGCCGGGAACGATGGAATTAGCACCGGGATGAGCCTCTGGAAGATGGCGTGGGAGCCTCGGGCAGAGCAGCAGATTTATTGCCGGCTCGGATCCCTGGAAGTGTAACCAATGGATTGAGGACACCTCGGGAATGCCAACAATTAGCAGGGAAGTGGGGAAGGAGGAGGGCCCACGGTGCCGGGCGGGGTTTTCCACGGCTCTTGGACAGGGATGAGCTCCCGGTGCCGCTGGACAGGGGACACCGAGGGTGACATCACTTGGTGCCACCTGGGCACTGCCACGCCCACACACCTCGCCTTTCCTACCTTTCTCCCAACATTCCCTTCCCGTTTTTGTGCTGTTTTCCCCTGAATCCCAGAATCCCAGAGGCTGGAAAAGCCACTCCAAGGCCATCGAGTCCAGGCTGTGCCCCATCCCCACCTGGTCGCCAGCCCGGAGTACTGAGTGCCACATCCAGGAGTTCCTTGGGTATTCCTTGGGTAATTCCTTGGCAATTCCTCTGGAATGGGTGCTCCAAACCTCCCTGGGCAATTCCAATGCCTGGCCACCTTTTCCATGAAGAAATTCCCACCTGGAATGGTTTTGAGCAAACAAATGGTGCTGCTGATAGGAGAACAGCCCCATTCCCACTGGGAGTTAACGGGAGAGAACGGCCCCATTCCCACTGGGATCTAATGGGAGAGAACAGTCCCATTCCCACTGGGAGTTAATGGGAGAGAACAGCCCCATTCCCATTGGGAGTTAAAGGGAAAACTCACACTGAGGAGGGAGCCGAGATCCACAATCCCCAGAAACAACGGAGCTGGGATGCAGCGGAAGAGCTAAAATTAACCCGAGAGCTCGTTAGCGAGACGAGGGAACATCCAATAAAGTGACATTTTCCTTGTAACACGTTGCACTTGGAGGGTTTTCTGTCCTTGGCAATGGATTTGCCGCTCGGAGGTGCTTCCCTTCTGCTCAGCCACCGAGCCCGGGCTCATTAGGGAATTTTTAATTAGCTTTTCTTTTACAGGGAGACTGGGATTGAAGTTTCCACGTGAGCAGTGAATTGTAGATCTTCACATTAAAATCCCAGTTTGTCCCCGGTCTCTCCTCAGCTTGTCTCCATCCAGCACTGGTGCTTTATTTGTTCAAATCCCAGTGAATCCCAAAAGGTTTGTGGAATCCAGCCCGTCTGGATCCTCGCTCAAGGAGACAGGTTACTCATTCCTTGGGCTTTTCCCATAGAAAAGGTTCCATCCGGCCAATCCATGAGTAAAACCAGGACAAGGAGCACCAGGCCCAGCCAAGCCGAATTCCCAGACTACAGTGGAGCTCATTCATTCATCCCTAGGGATGAGGCAGGGAAAGGAATCCCGATGGCTTTGGGAGAGAATTCCAGAGAAAACAAAGGCCTGACTTCAGCAGATAACACTTTGGAATTACTGGCCCATTCCAGGCCCGAAGAAAGGGAGGAGGAAGGGGAACTGGGAAAAGCCTCCCTCTTTCCTGAAGTCCTGCTGCAGGTTTTCATGGATAAAAATCAAATCCTGGAACTGTCGCTGGCTCAGGAAGGAATCCACTTGGAACTGTGATGTTCCAGAGGCGCTGGTGGAAGGGAAGTGGGAAAACATGATGGAGAGGAGAGGGATGCCAGGATGGAAAGGACAGGAATGTCACCATGCAGGGAGGAGGGATGACATGATGTCATGGCCGTGCCAGCCCTGGCTGAGCTTCCTTCATTATTCCCCTTTTTCCCCCAAAAACATGGGAAAATTTGAAGAAACTGGAGCACAGCCCTCCCAAATTAAAGCATTCAAGGGTCGTTTGAATCTTGACAAAATAAGGAGATGCTCACCTTGGAAATCTCCTGGGAATCAGGAGAGGGGCAGAGCCCAGCCAAGCTGAAAATTCCATGAGAAATGGGCACAAACCCCGGCGAGGTTTGGCTCCAACTAAATCCAACCCTACTCCAGCACCAAGCCAAACATCTGGGGCTTGCTCAGACAAACAGCTCCACTTTTGGGTGGCGATAAATTAATAAAACAAATAAATAATTAAATTAATCTCTTTGGAAGCCGATAAAGCCGTTAAAAAATTTATTACAGAGCCAGAGCCTGGCTGAGATTGCAGCCTGAAAGCCTCTTCCAGCACCAGCTCCCACTCTGATTTCCCAGGAAGTGAAGGCCAAGCTCTTCTCTCAAACCCCAGCGGGCAGCACCGATCCGGAGAAAATTTCAAGGGACGTAATTAATAAGAATTAATTAACCTGAAGGAGCGGGCTTGCTGCCGGTGGCCTGACGCGTTCGGCGAGCCAGCCCCGGGCCAGGCAGTTTTCCTCCCTCTCCCTGTTTTCCGCACGGATGAGGAGGCGGAGGCAGCTCTGGGGGCAGCAAGGCACTTCCATGGTCCGCTTCACCTTTAATGTAAGGAAAGGAGGTAAAACGGGAGACAAATTCCTCGTCAGGCAGCTCCGCACGCGGCGCGGCCAGCCCAGATTTCCTTATGCATGGATGGGCTGATGTGCGGATCCGTCATAAAACCGGCATTAAAAATTAGTCGGAGCTGTTAGGCCGGCGCAGCCGAGCAGATGGTTCATGCTCGGAAGTGTTTCGGGAGTCTCCTTTTATCATCTGTGGATGCGTCGTGGCCTGGGATTTTCGTTATCCACACTCCATGGAAAATTGTGGCTCCGCGGCCGCCTCCTTCAGCGCGGATGAGTTCTTGTGCCATGGGATGGGATGGAACAGCATGGAATGCCATGGGATTACTGGAGAATGGCACAGCTTGGCGCCATGGCCATCCCTCGGGCATTTTCCTGCTGGGATTTTGGGAACTTTCTTGAGTCACAGAATCCTGGCATGGGATGGGTTGGGACCTTGAAGCCCATTCCATCCCACCCCTCCACGGGTAGGGACACCTTCCGCTATCCCAGGGTGCTCCAAGCCCTGTCCAGCCTGGCCTGGGACACTTCCAGGGATGGAAGCCCTTCCCGGGATGGAAGCACTTCCCGGGATGGAAGGACTTCCTGGGATGGGGCATCTGAGGATGATTTTAACTCTCCTCGGAGACCCCCACTCCATATCCCAATCCCGCATTCCCTGCTCTGGTGGGTGGAAGCAGAGACCCCATCCAAGTGCTCCCACCCATCTCCTGCGATGCTCTGCAGCTCCATCCCCTCCAGGAGCTCCCTGGGACCCTCCAGAATGCCCCAAACCCATCCCAAAGCAAACATCGGGATGGGGAATCTTTAGGGACGGGGAGGGAATTGGGTGTGAGCCCACCCCGAGTTGGGGCGGGAGCTCCAAGGCTCCTTCTGTGGTGACAGAAGCCGCACCTAATGAACATAATTAATGACTTTGTGGCCTCTGCAGGCTGCAGCCCCGCAGATTCCCTCCCTCGTTATCGCTAATTAGGCTCCCAGCACCGAGAGCGGGGTGGAGCCATCCGTTATTCCTTAATGATCTCCCCATTCCCGGGAGCTGCTCGAGGGATGCAGAGTGCAGGGACACAAAGAGCAGCTCCTTTCTCCAACACGTCCCTTCATCTCCTGGAGGAAAAAGAAAATACAAAAAAAAAAAAAAAAAAAAAGGAAAAAAAAAAAAAGAAAAGCCCTGGATCAGGATGGAATTGCTGTCACCCCACTGCAGCTCCTCCTGGAGCGGTTTATTCCCTCCTGGAGCAGGAATCCTCACGGGATCCTGCAGCACAGGAGCTTTTAGGGCATCCAAGGGAAGCAGGGAGGGATAGAGCTTGCTGGGATCAGGATGGGGAAGGAATATCCCGTTTTTCAGGAGACAAAACATCACCATTTTGTTCCCCTTAGGGCTGCACAACCCAGGCCTGAAGGGTTTGCTTAAAATCCCACAATCCTCCATCCAGCGGCTTAAATCCCGGGATCTCTCCCTGCATCCGTCAGCACGGATCCGGCAGTATCAGCATCACAGCTCCTGCGCCATCCCATGGGCTCTTCCCAGTTCCAGACCTCCCAAGTTTGGATGAATTGTGGAATTCTGGAATGGTTTGTGTTGGAAAGAAGCTTAGAGCTCATCCCATTCCACCCATTCCATGGGTGGAGACAGCTCCCACTATCCCAGGCTGCTCCAAGCCTCATCCAACTGGGCCTTGGGCATTCCAGGGATCCAGGGGCAGCCATGGCTGCTCTGTGCCAGGGAATCTTCCAAATATTCCCCTCTGGCAGCAGGAATTACAGCCCTGCAGTGAGGTGATGCCAGCAATGAGCATCCCAATGGTTTTCCAAGGATCCAAGTCCCCTATCCGTGTCTATCCCAGCCTGGGCTCTGCATCCATCTCTGCTTTTTCCGCGAGCCCTCGGAGCCTGGGTGGGATTGGATTCGAATGTGCCAAACAATCCTCATTTATCCCTGCCAGCTCCCAGCCTCCTCCCTCTCCACTCCTGTTTTCCTCAATCGCTACCTTTATTTTTGCAATGTGTCTATAATTACCAAATGTTCCGAGATTCCGCCCAAAATGCCTCCCCTTGGAATCCGGGGATGTCTCCTCGCTGCTGTCAATTTGGGTTCTAAATGTTGTGATTGATAAAATTAAACTGTGAAGCGAGGCACGAAATCTGTCTCGTAGACACCACTTCTTTTTAGGGCTGGCACGAGGAGAAAACAACGCCAGGCAGGGGGAAAAAATAAAAAAATCACCAAATGACTTCCTGGAGAATGGGAGGAATTTGTGAGTTTTTCCTTGAGGAGCTTAATAAGACATCCTGAGCTGGAATTTTTATTCAGTTCCTTGCAATATTCCCAAATTTCTCCACTTTAATTGCTCCAAGCAGGGAAGCTTTAGTCACAGTGTAATGTACCCAGGCATGTTCCGGCTTTAATGAATCATCCCAACTCTGCATTCCAAGCAATTAAGGGAAATCTGGCTGTTCGTTAGTGAGGCGGAAAATAAATTTAATCTCTCTTCTAAAAAATCAATTATCCTGCTGTAATGGAGAATTCAATTTGGGTCATGCTCCATAAATTTCCCGGGTTTAGGATGTTTGGCGAGTGCTCGTTATGAGGTTGTGCACGTTGGGGAGATCTGGGGAATGGGGAGGGCTTGGGAAACATCCTGGAAGTTTCCTTGGGAGCTGGAGTGGTTTCAGAGTGAAAGAGGGGAAGTTTAGGTTGGAAATAGGGAAGGAATTCCTCCCTGCGACGGTGGAGAGGTTCTGGAAAAAGGAAGGATCCAGGGAAAACTCAGAGCCCCTTGCAGGGCCTGAAGGGGCTCCAGGAGAGCTGGAGAGGGGCTGGGGACAAGGGATGGAGGGACAGGACCCAGGGAATGGCTCCCACTGCCAGAGGGCAGGGATGGATGGGAGATTGGGATATTGGGAATTGTTCCCTGGGAAGGTGGCAGGGGCTGGGCTGGAATTCCCAGAGAAGTTGTGCCTGCCTCTGGATTCCTGGCAGTGCCCAAGGCCAGGCTGGATGGGGCTGGAGCAGCCTGGGACAGCGGGAGGTGTCCCTGCCGTGGCAGGGCTGGCACCAGATCAGCTTTGAGGTCCCTTCCCACCCAAACCATTCCAGGATTCCATAATTCCCTGCTCCAAAGAACAGGGAATCTGTGGTGTGGGATACTGTGGCCACCCAAACCATCCCTCCAGCACTGAGAGGAAGCGGGGAGAAGGAGCTGCTGGAGCCCCTGGTTCCACAGGGACATTACGGCTCCGCTCCTCCCTCCCGGATCCTGACGGAGCCCCCGCGGGCACCGGGACCTCACTCCGGGACCTGGGGTGATGCTGAGGATGGAGCCAGGCTGGGCTCCGGACAGGCAGGGAATCCCTGAGAACGCTGGAAATGTGGGAATCCAGCAGGGAATCCAAGGCAGGCCCTTCTCCAGAGCATTCCTCCTTCCCAGCCCCATTCCCGGTCACCCGGGCGCTGCATTCCAGAGGGACACGGAGCACCTGGAGGAGCTGGGCCAGGTTTTGGTGGGCACATCCTCGTTCTCCATCCCGGGGAACCCACGGGAGGGGATCCAGCGGCAATCCCGGCGCTTCCCGGCACTCGGGAGCGGCTTAAGCTCCTAACTGAGCTCGGCTTTCAGCAGCTCCTAATTAATCTCGGCCCTCCGTGGGTGATCGGGGCTTCGCAGCTCATTAAAGCCTTTTCTGCTTGGAGAGACTTTTCCTCTGCTTCCCTTTCCTTGGGAGGAGGATTCCATCCAAAGCTGCCTCCGGCTGCCCAGCTCCGAGGAACAAATCACCCCGGACATTTTAAGGATCGGGAATTTTTCCACCCCCACACCTCCTTTCTGAATTAAAAAAAAAAAATTGTTCCCATCAGCTTCATTTCCCAATCCTGATCCTAAATTTTCCTGCAGCTTCCAAGATAATTTCCCTATTTATTTAAAGATTTTTTTCGATTGAGAACATTCAAAAATCCTTTGGCTGCCACCTGCATCTTCTTTGGGGTTTCAGGGCTGGCTTAAACCTCCCCCCAGAATTGGAGGTGGGAATAATGCCGGGGAATCCGTGCCCCTGGAATGTGGCTGACACACGTCTGGCTCCATCCATGAGATAAGTGTTATTCCCAATCCATGAGCCAAGTGCAGCTTTTACGAGGAATGAAACCTCCCAGCTGCAAAAAAAAAAAACCAAAATTTGCTGTCCAAACAAGCTCTCCCAGCTCTCACATGTTCCAAGTGTTTTTCCCTCCTCCCGGTGTTTATTCTACGTTTTTGGAGACCTTGGCACTCAGAGAGGGATCCCCCCAGATTTATCCCACAGGGAAGGGATAAATTCTGAGATTTCCATTCCCAGATCCCATTCCAATCCCCATTGCCATTCCCAGTTTTCCATTCCCAGTTCCCATCCCCATTCCCAGTTTTCCATTCTCAGATTCCCATTCTCAGTATTTCTTTCCCAGATTTCCATTCCGAGTTTTCCATTTCCAGATGCCATTCCCAGATCCCATTCCAATCCCCATTCCTGATCAGGCCAGGATCCCATGGGATCTGCCTGGATCCCAACCTCCTGTGGGAAATCATGGCATTTTTCCAGGTTTTTATCCCAGGCAACGTGTGCTCCTGTTCCCAGGCTGGCTTTTGGAGAGGTGGGAAAAATCCCAGCGGGTCTGGAATGACTCCAGGGAATGGGGAGGTGTCCCCAGCCCTTGGAGCCCAGATCCAGCCAGATTTGGGGAGCATCCATGGGCTCTCCGTGCCCAGGGAGGGATCTGTGGGAAGCGCTGCCCACCTTTGGGTAATCCAGAGGGGATTCCAAGTGAAAACTCCCACGCTGGAATGCTCGGCCTCAAACGACACCACAGACCAGACAATTCCAAAGCTGGGCTGTTTGATCCCTGTCACTGCCAGCCAGGGAAAATCCCGGATGGAACCCAGGACAAGGAGATGTGGGGTTTCCTTGTGGCTCCATCCCAGGGCCCCAAACACCTCGGGAATTCTGTCCTGGGATGCCAACGGCTCCCAGGCCCACTTGTTGTTCTGGGAGAGGGATCGGCATTTCATGGGATCCTGGAATGGGCTGGGTTGTAGGGACCTTAAATCCCCTCCCATCCCACCCTGCCATGGGCAGGGGCAGCTCCCACCATCCCAAGCTGCTCCAGCCTGGCCTTGGACACTCCCAGGGATCCAGGGGCAGCCACAGCTTCTCTGGGAATTCCATCCCAGCCCTTCCCCACCCTCCCAGGGAACAATTCCTTCTAAGAACCCATCCATAATTCCACGAAGAATGCACACAGTGGATTCTCAGGAATGGTTCCAGTCCTGTGCTCCTTCCATGCTGGAATTCCTTTCCCCCAGGTTTTATAGGAATTTGTTCCCTTCTCCTCTTCTCCTGCTGTCAGCTGGGGGGGAGTTAATCAGACCAATAACCACCCCTAAATTAGCGGTTAATTAGCGCCAAATAATCATTAAGCTCTCCGAATTCCCAATCTCCAGCAGCCCTTTCCCATCCTTTGATGTTCCTGGAGTTCACTGAACCCTGGAGAAGTTCCAGGAGGGCAGGAACGCTCCAGATAAATTTATCCCCACCACGTGCCCGAGGACGGGGGTGCATCCCGATGGATTCAGCAGCGCTGCCTGTCCCCAGATCCCATTTTCCCACTCGGAGCTGAGCTGACCTTTGGCTGCGCCAGCCAGCTGGAATTCTGACAGATGCAAGCACATTTTTGGGAAGCCGCGTCCTGCCGGTGGCTGAAGGTCTGCTGTGGGAACCCAGCACATCCCTCTGGCTGCCCTGGCTGCCTCCAGACCCTCCAGGGGGCTTGGAGACCCTGGCACCAAGTCAAAAGCCCACGGAAAAAACTGACAGCTCTGTGTGAGGAATTACAAACCACAAGGGTTTGAGTAGGGTGGTCGTTGGATTAACACAGGGTGAAAAAGTAGAATTTTGGGGTTTAAAAATAAGGGGTTCAAGGGGATAAGATGGAGGGATTTGAGTGTGTCCTGACCTTCTTCTCCTTCTCCTTGCCCTCCGTGTCTTGCTGTGATGGTGACACTTTTCTGTTGGTTTAAGGCAGAGACTCACTGTGCAACAGAAATGATAGATATTGGCACGTTATTGTAAAAAAGGGTTTACTAAAAACGTAATTTTTGGTATGAAATGGTAACACCACCCCAAGGAGGGGAGTCTGCCGCAGCCTGACCTGCTGGACAGAGCTCAGCTCCTTGGGAAAGCAACGTCAGAGATAAAATAAACAGCCTTGGGAAGCCGACCCTGCGCATTCCGACTCCTTCTTTGGCCTCGGGGCTGGGAGAAAAGGACTTTTGACAATCCCGGGGTCACCTCGACCTCCAGACCCCCGAGAGCCCGCGGGCGCTGCGGGGCGTTAGGAAGATGGATTGGCTTGGGAGAATCCCGATCCCAGCCTCGCCTGGGAATAGGTTTCCCACGGAGAGGTGTTAATGACTTTGATATCAGCGATCTAAATATGTCAACCTGCGCCTCGCGCTGGGATCAGGGAACGCTATATTTATCCAGGACTGCCATTAGCAGAATGCTAATTAACAGGATTCGGTTTCCAAGTAAATCCCGGCCCTTCCAAGTGCTGTAACGCAAAACTCGTTTCTAATCTCCCTGGAGCTGCTGCTGTTCCCGCTCATTCCTCGGGATTAGGCAGATTTATTTTCGCTGATGGCACCCCCAGGTCTGTTTGTGGCACCAGGGCTGGAGCTGCTCCCAGAGGATCCTGAGACAACTCAATCCCGGCTGTCCCAGTCCTGCTCCTGCCGGAGCACGGCCTCAGCTACACGGAATCCTGGAATCCCGGAATCCTAGTGTGGTTTGGGGTGGGAAGGGACTTTATATCCCCTCCTGCCCCAGCCCTGCCATGGGCAGGGTCACCTTACCCTATCCCAGGGTGCTCCAATCCCTTGGGCACTGCCAGGGATCCAGGGCAGCCCCAGCTGCTCTGGGAATTTCAGCCCAGCCCCTCCCCACCCTGCCAGGGAACAATTCCCAATTCCCAATCTCCCACCCATCCCTGCTCTCTGGCAGTGGGAACCATTCCCTGGGTCCTGTCCCTCATTCCCTTGTCCCCAGCCCCTCTCCAGCTCTCCTGGAGCCCTTCAGGCCCTGCCAGGGGCTCTGGGCTCTGCTCCCCCAAAAGAAAAAAAAAAAAAAAATCAGGAAAAATTCAAGTAACTCTCTGACGCTCCTGCTATTTCCAGAGTGCTGCTGAGCCAAACCTGCTCATCCCAAATTATCCCAAATCCATCCTCACCCCTCGCAGCTGGGTGTGTCCCCTCCGGACACATCCTGAATTCCAGAAGGGATTGTGCCAGGAAGATGTCCCTGTTCATCCAGGTGCCCTGGGAAGGACGGGATGAGGCTGCCTCAGCCTCTTCCCGAGCCGGTCACAGCCGACTGGAGCAATTTTCCAGCTGAAAGGAAAGCTGTGAAAACTCCTCACGGATCACAGGAGCCACGGCAGCAATTCCTGCTCCAGGGCTCCAGGGATTTATCTCTTGTTTAAAAAAGAAAAACAAAAAAAAGAAAAGGGAAAGGCAACGCTCCGTGTCCCTCCGGAGCTCCAAAGTCAGGAGAGCGTGGGCTCAAGGTCGGATCCAGCCTCAGCCCATCCAACCAAAGATTCCCATTATTCCCTGCGCTATTTAAAATCCAACGGAGCACAAAGCCACGGAATTCTGCAGGGAAGAGTTATCCTGTCCCTCTGCCAGGAAGAAACCACGGGATACGAATGAAGCGGGTACAAAATGTCCCTGTTCCCAGCCCTGGGAATGTCATTGGGATTGGGTGGGAAATCCCGGCGGGAGGATCCGTCGGGAATGTGGCAGCGCGGATGGCTCTGGGACAGCTCCAGGAGGATCCTGTCCCCTCAAGGACACCAGGAATGTCTCCGTTCCCGGGAGCACTCCCACCCCTGCGGGAAGGGCCATGGATGGCATGGATCAGCCACCTCCACACCTCAGTTTCCAGCCTGGAATCTCCTCCTTCCCAAAATCTCCTCACCCATCACTCCGAGCTGGGAATTCCCCGGGCACAGGGACAACCCATAGACAGCACAAGGCACAGCAAACATCCCATTTTGCTGTGGGATGGGATTGCAGAGAATCCTGGAATTGTTTGGGTTGGAATTTTAAAGCTGATCCCATCCCACTCCTGCCATAACAGGGACACCTCCCACTATTCCAGGCTGCTCCAAGATCCATCCAACCTGGAATATTTCCAGAGATGGGGCTTCAAAGTTGATTCACTGCTGCATTTCCAGCAGCTTTGGGATGCTCCCAAAGAGATCCACATCCCTGCTTTTCTCCTTTTTTATTGGCCCACCAGGATTTCATGGATCATTGTGGATTCTTCATCCTCTCAGAATTTCCATCAAGGACCTGTTGCTGTTCTTGGCTCCAGGAACCTTCCCAGCTCCTCACCTTCCAGCAGAAACCCTGGTGCTCTTGGATCTCCAGATCCTGGATGGTTCCACAATCCTGGAAAAATCCTAAAAATGTTTAAACAAAACCAAAATAAAATCTGGAATTTTCTTTAAAAATCCAGGTCGTATTTTTAGGAAAAAAAAAAAAAAACAAACCCAAACAACCCTTTTCCTTAAAATCATATTTTAAATATTTTTTTTCAGCCTTTTCATTTGATGCTCCAATCCAAATCCTGGAAAACTGCATTCTACCCTTTGGAACCAGATCAATTGCTTCCCCGAGCCTGGAATTCCTGCCTCCAGCAGCGTTCCAAGCCTGGGATCTGAGCACTCCAAGCACAACACATGCAACCACTTAGGAGCCAATTAATCCCAGCGGAAGCGCCCTTGTCGTTACATTTCCGGAATAATGCCAGAAAATTCCCGTTGCGTGTCATCGGGAAGCATTTAGGGACGTTTGGATCCCAGTTTTTGCCGTCAGAGCTTTAAGGAATGAACAGATGATGGATTTCTGGAATGAGGCTCTGCTCGGAAAATGAGGCCACATTGTTTTCCGGCTGTTCCGCCCGGATAATTTGGGATGTTCCAAAATAATTAGGGTGGGTGATTAATCCCTTACAAGCTCTCCGACATGGAAAAGATCCCAGACAATCTTAGGGACATGGGACAACACTTTTAGATCCTAAGAATTATCATTATATCCCAAAAAATCCATTGTGCCCCTCAGTGCATCCCCAAAATGACATCGTGGCACCCCAAAAAAATCGTTACACCCCAAAAGGAACTTCATGCTCTGAAAGTCCTACA
Organism: Chloebia gouldiae; assembly: GCA_003676055.1. Lineage (NCBI taxonomy): Eukaryota > Metazoa > Chordata > Aves > Passeriformes > Passeridae > Chloebia > Chloebia gouldiae. Next base: position 238,728 of record QUSF01000099.1, on the reverse strand, counting down.
ATGCATAATTACACTCAAAAAAATTATTAAACCCCAAAAAATATCATTGCAACACTCCAAAATTTCAGCATTGCACCCTAAAATGTATCATTGTTCCCTAAAGAACATAATTATACCCTAAACCCCCTAATTTCTCTCTAAAAAATCATCATCACATCCTGAACTCATCCTTATACCCCTAAAAAATAACTGCACCCTAAAAACCATCATTGTACCCGAAACCATATCATTACACCCCAAAAAGCATCATTATACTCCAAAAAAACACCATTCGATCCTGAAAAATGTCATTATATTAAAAAAAAATCATAATATCAGAAAAAATACCATTATATCTCCAAATAATCATTATATCCCAAAAACCACCATTATACACCCAAAAGTACCATTATATCTTAACACCCCAGCTTCATACACTTAAAAATCACCACTAAATCACCAAAAATCTTTATATCCCAAAAAACACCATTAAACCCCAAACACTGAAATCCAGGCTTGGACAGAAATTAAAATATCGGAATTCCCGTCCTGTGTTTCCAAGGAAAAGTGTATCCCCCCCAAAACCTCTCCGGTTCTTTGGGATAAATCCTGGTGTGGGCCGTGGGGCTCAGGACACCCAATCCACATGCTGGACGTGGGGTGAAATCCAAGGAAAAAGGGATTTTTGGAGCCACGATCCCGTTTTTCCAAGGGCCCACAAAGGAATCTTCCGCACCGCTAAACTTTGGGAAACGGCTTTTAATCGATTCCATGTGGTTTCCTCTCTCCTTTTCCCCGATTCCCGTGGAAGTACCCCAGGGTTGGAAAACCACCTCGCTTCCGCCGCGGTTCCCGGCGCAGGAGAGCGGCGGAGTCGCGGATAAATGTTGGAGGCTCCGTCGGTTTTCCCATCTGGCAGCCAGGCTGTGATGTGAAAACGAAGGAGATACATATGCAAATATTCCCGGGCTGCTTCCAGGATCCCAGGAATTTTTCTGATGTAACCACAAGAAGAGGTTGGATAACGGTGACGGTACGGAGCCCCGGAACGCTGCGCACGGAAACGGAACGCCGGGAAGCGGAGCCGCGGTGCCTCGCCCAAGGAACGGGGAGCAGGTTGGGCGTCGGAGATCTTGGAGCTGTCCGGGTTGGGATGGTTTGGGAAAAACCACCACAAATCCCAAAAAATGTCGGTGGGGAAGTGCCAGACACTGGTGGGGTGTGGCGGCAGCTCCCGGGATGTGTTGTTGTCCCACCAAGGACATTCCATTGTCCCACCAGGAATGTGCCAGTGCCCCACCAAATCCCACCATGGGTTTTCCACTGTCCCACCAAGGACATTCCATTGCCCCACCATGGGCTTTCCATTGTCCCACTGGGAACATTCCATCATCCCACTGGGGACACATCATTGTCCCACTGGGACACGTCATTGTCCCACCATGAACATTCCATTGTCCCACCAAGGCTATTCCATTGTCCCACCACGAACATTCCAGTGTCCCACCAAGCCCGTGCCCCTCTCCAGCGCCATTCCAAACCCACCTGGATGTGTCCCTTTGTCATCTGCCCTGGGTGACCCTGCCTGGTCAGAGGCTGCTTCCAGCCCCACCTACTCCGGGATTTTGGGATTCCATCCCTCGCAGGAATGAGGGATGGCTGAGCTGAGTGTTCCCAACCCAGGACACTCCAGCCAGGCACGGGTGTCCCCTGGTCTGGGGGGTGGCACTGCCACCTCCAGCCAGGGATGCATGGGGTGACTTCCCACCACCCCATCCTGATCTCCCGTTCCCTCTCCAAGCCCTGGAGAAGATTCCAAGCCAACCCCGTGTCCCCAAAGCCACCTTGGGGGTGACAATGACATTGCTGCCGCTCTAATTAATGCTGGTATTGCTGCTGCTCTAATTAATGAGGAGCCCCTCCCTTAATGAGCACCTCTGGAAATGATGGGAGCGCTTTGCCCGTCACCAACGCTCAGAGAGAGATCTTGGAATGAACAAAATATTCCTGTGATCTTCTCCCTGACAGGCTGGAAGCAAAAATATTTAGTGAGGAACTCCAAAATGCTGAATAATTCAGGAGGCTGCAAAGCCCTTGATCATCCTGCTGACTCCGGGAACAAAATAGTCGGGATTTGAGCATCCAAAGCGGAGATAAAAACGCCAGGAGAAGAAAAAGGAGAAGAAAGAGGTTGAAAATTAAATTTAAAAAAGCTGATTAAAAACGCAGCCGTGCTGGAAGGAGGCCCGGGGAGCTGCTCCTTGAAGCCACAGGTGTCCCACCATCCTGGTTTTATCCATGGGAATACAGAGGAGGGATCCTGGGGAGCTGCTTCCCTGGGAGTTCTCTGGGATGAAGCTGGACGGACCCCTGGAGTGGCTGTGCCCAGGACAGGGCTCTGAGGGAGCACCTCCGGTTGTCTGGTGGCATCTGAGGGGACAAGGTGGCATCGAGCTCATCCCACACCCTCTGTCCCTGTCATTCCTGAGGGCTCTGGAAGCAGGAGGGGCCTTCAGCAGCACCGACTCCCAAAGGATCTCCTGGGATCATCCCACAGTGTGGGAAGCAGGAACGGGGGAATTGTCCCCCTCTGCTCCCTCAGGTGAGACCTCCAGCTCTGGTTCCCAACACTGGGAGCTGCTGGAGCAATTCCAGAGGAGACCACGGAGCTGCTCCAGGGCTGGAGCCTCTCTGGAGCCAGGCTGGGAGAGCTGGGAATGTTCCTCTGGAGAAGGGAAGGATCCAGGCAGAGCTCAGAGCCCTGGGAATGTTCCCCTGGAGAAGGGAAGGATCCAGGCAGAGCTCAGAGCCTTTCCTGGGCCTGAAGGGCTCCAGGAGAGCTGGAGAGGGGCTGGGACAAGGGATGGAGGGACAGGACCCAGGGAATGGCTCCCACTGCTGGAGGGCAGGGATGGATGGGAGATTGGGAATTGGGAATTGTTCCCTGGGAAGGTGGGGAGGGGCTGGGCTGGAATTCCCAGCACAGCTGTGGCTGGTCCTGGATTCCTGGAATGTCCAAGGCCAGGTTGGACAGGGCTTGGAGCCACCTGGGACAGTTGGAGGTGTCACTGCTGTGGCAGGGATGGGTTGGGATGGGATGGGATGGGATACGTTGGGATTTAAGGTCCCTTCCCACCCAAACCATTCCAGGATTTTTTGTGTCCAGGATCGGGGGCGCACAGCAGGAACGCGCCGGCAGGGGGAGCCCGAGAGCGCCGAGCCGAGGGGAGGCGAGAGGAGCCGAGAGGAGCCGAACTGAGCCGAAAGGGGCCGAAAGGAGCCGAACTGAGCCGAACCCAGCAGGGATGGAGGGATGGGAAGATGGGAGGACGGAGGGATGGAGGGATGGAAGAACGGGAGGTTGGAGGGATGGAGGGATGGAGAAAGCCGAGGTTGGAAGGATGGAAGGCTGAAGGGACAGAGGATGAAGGGATGAAGAGTTGGAAGAATGGGAGGTTGGAAGGATGGAGGGATGGGAGGTTGGAGAGATGGAAGGATAGAGGGATGGAGAGATGAAAGGATGGAGGGATGGAGGAAGCAGAGATTGGAAGGATGGAGGGCTGAAGGGACAGAGGATGAAGGGATGAAGAGTTGGAGGATGGAGCGCTGCCAGGGGAGCCATGGCTGCACCTCCCACCTTCCGCTGATCCATTTCCATGCTGAATCCCTGCATCCCGTCGGGCAGGGAACGCCGGTGCCGCCATCCCAGGGAGAGCTCAGCCCCGTCTGGGCGTGCACCTTCCCACCCCCACGGCCCAAACCAGGATGAGCACGGGGACTTTTGGACACCAATCCCTGTTCCCGGGAGCTCCAGCAGCCCTGGAGCCACTGGCGCTGCTTTATTTTTAATATTTAATGGGATAAAAGGCTGGAATTGCTTTTAAGCCTTAAATTGCTTTTCCCCTTTTATCTTTAAAAACCACGGCGAGCAGTTTTTGGAGGTTATTTTTTTTGGGAAGTTTGTCCTAATGATCCCTGGTAGCCATTAGGTCGGGAATCAGGCACTTTCAAAGGGATCCATTAAATATTTCATTCCTCACTCCCATTCCTTTGGTTTTGATCTCCATTCCCATTGATTAAAGACACTGACGGCTCCATTTTGATTAAATCCTAAATCAAAACTCCCCCCCCCAAAAAAAAAACTGCCAGAGCTGACATTTATGGAGTTCAGTAAACTGGGTGGAAGAACAGGAGTGCGAGCTGGAAAAAATCCATAAAATCCCTTTCCAAACAAACATCAGTTGACAGCAAACAGATGGATCCGAGGCTCTTATTCCAAACTGGAAAAAATTAAGAGTTGGCAGGTCCTGGGGAAAAAAAAAAAAAGAATAAAGAAGAAAAAAAAGGAGTTACAAAACATCTTAAAGTTTTCCCCTTCGTATCCTGGTGTTGCTCTGGGCACGGGTTCAATATTTTCCGAGGCTACTGAAGGGAAAAGGGGCTGGAAACAGGGAAGCAGCTGGCACGGGAAATCCTTGGAAATCCTGGGGAAGATTGATGGGAAGCAGAGCTGCCAGCATCCCAAGGATCCGGCCCCGCTCTCAGCCCACCCCTGAGCCCGCCCAGCCCCGCAGCACGGCCGGAGCACCGTCTCCAAAGGGGCAGGAAAAGTGGGGAAATTCAGGGATTTTCCCGAATTTGTTGGCTTACCCCGGGATAATGTTAAGGGAATGTTTTTGGGAAGGTGCAGCTGTGGAAAACTCAACCTCTGGCTCTGCCAGGTGCCCCAGGAGGGGAACGTGAGGGGCACCAGTCCCATCCATCCCACCCTGGGACATTCCAGGGATCCACGGGCAGCCATAAATCCTCTGGGAATTCCATCCCAGCCCTCCCCCACCCTCCCAGGCAGGAATTCCTTCCCAAAATCCCACCCAAATGCCCCCTTTTCCAATCTGAACCATTCCCTGTGTCCTGTCCCTTCATCTCTCATCCCAAGTTCCTCCTCCAGCTCTTCTGGAGCCCCTTGGAATCTGCTCCAAGGTCTCCCTGGATCCTTCCCTTCTCCAGGATGGAAAATCCCATTTTTTCATCAGAAATGCCACCATTATCCCACGTTTAACGAATCCTTGGGATTCTGGGCTATCCTCACAGATCCAAAGGAAATCCAGGATATTCCGCAGCTCTTGAAGGGACATTTTAAAATACGGGGTCAAGCAGAGGAGGAAAAATGAGATTCCTTCCTAACAGTGACAATATGAGAGCGGCCCCGAGAATTCCAGAGGGACAAAGCGCTCCCTTCCCAGCTGGGAATGGCTCCACTCCTGCCTGGAATGCTCCTGGAGCCTGGCTGTGAGTGCCTTGGTGTTTCCAGGCACGGAAAAATTTGCAGCCCCGAGCCCAGCCTGCACTCGAATCTAATTATCCATCCAAGAGCGGAGAGCCACAGATGGCCCTGCTGGATTTTCTGAAGGAGCGCTGCTCCAAAGGCGTTATCCACGGAGCTGCAACCAACATGGGCTCTCCAAACGGCAGCAGCTGGAAAAACGGGAGCAAAGCACTCTCCTGGGCTAAAAATCCTGGAGATGAGCACTCCCGGAATTCCTCCCTGCATGGGAAAGGGAGGGAGCAGCGGAGCTGGGAGCTCAGGGAATCAGCCTTACCCAGCACATCCCACTGCTCACGAGAGCCTGAGGAAAACCCCCAGGAAAAATCCTGAGGAAAAATCCTGAGCAAGAAATCCCAAGGAAAAATCCCAAGGAAGAAATCCCAAAGAAGAAACACTGAGGAAAAATCCCAAGGAAGAAATTCTGAGGAAGAAATCCCAAGGAAGAAATCCAAAGGAAGAAATCCAGAGGAAGAAATCCTGAGGAAGAAATCCAGAGGAAGAAATCCCGAGGAAAAATCCCAAGGAAGAAATGCTGAGGAAAAACCCCAAGGAAGAAATCCTGAGGAAAAAATCCCAGGGAAAAATCCCAAGGAAGAAATCTTGAGGAAGAAATCCCGAGGAAAAAATCCTGAGGAAAAATCCTAAGGAAGAAATCCCGAGAAAGAAATCCTGAGGAAAAATCCTAAGGAAGAAATCCTGAGGAAGAAATCCTAAGGGAAAAAAACCTGAGGGGAAAATCCAGAGGGAAAACCCCTCCAGCCGTGCACGGGAATGATTCACAGCTCCATGGGATGCTGGAGGGGAATTTGGGAACAGCTGGAGAGGATGGAATGCTGGAGGCTGCTGGAGGGATGGAGGGGGATCTGAACTTATTCCTGTCCTGATATCCCTGGGGTAGGAGGACGAAAAATCCCGGAATGGTTTAGGTGGGAAAAGCCCTTTATGGTCATCGGCTCCAACCATTCCCCTGCAGCAATTCCTGCATTTATTTCCATGCCACATCCTGGTTTTTCCTGAAGGAATGAATCCCCAGAGGGTCTCCCCTGGAAATCCACGGCAAGGGCTGGATCCAAAGCCATTCCTGTGTTAATATCTCTGGGAAAAGCAGGGATCTCTGCCGCTGAGCAGGAAGAGCTGTTCCCATAAATATGGGATCCCTTTCCAAGGGAAAGGCACCCAGGGGGTGCTCCCATCCCATTCCTGCTGTTCCTGCTCCCGTTATCCCACTCCTCATGCCTGGAATAAGAGGAGCTTGGCTCTGGATCCGGGGCTGGCAGAGAATCTTGGAGCTCTTTGCTTCCCAAGGGTCCTTCCCTGCTCCAGCAGCTGCCAGCCCGCTCAGGAATGGAGGAGAGGCGCTAATCCTGCTCCAGATTCCCACAGAAATCCACAAAATCCCATTGCTTCACACTGAGGTCATTTACCCCCTTCCCAAGTTTCCTGGAGAAGGAAACACCAACTCTTATTCCCGCTATAAATAACCCCCAGGCTGCTGGGAAACTTGGAATTCCGGCTTTTGGGACAGCCACGGGATTGGGTGTTTATAAAGGGAGCTCCTGGCGTATTCCAGGCGGGATCAGTGGGTTGTCACATGTTGCCATCCATAAAAAAATGGCTTTTCCCCCTTTTTTTTCCAGTCCAGCAGCTGTCAGAGGTGGATCCGTGGATCCCACACGTTGGAAGTGACAGCTCCAGGGGCCTCAGGGTGCTAATCCAGCGGGAAAGGTTTTTCCAGTCGCTCTTTCTGGCACTGGAAAAGGAAGGCTCTTCCCTCTCCTCGTGCCTGTCACTGCTCCCGAGTGTCAACAGGACAAATTTAGCCCCAGCTCGAATGCCAGGGCACAAATCCAACCCCGGAGCCGCTGCTCCGGCCGTGGCTCCGCGGGATCAGCGCGGCTCCAGCAGGGAGGGACTGGGATCCGCTGGGATTGGGTGGATTTGGGAGATGAAGGTTTGGATTTTGGGTCTCTTTTCACTCTGCAGGGAGGAACGAGTTCCTTCCAGTGAGGGTGGGGAGGCCCTGGCACAGCTTTTCCAGGAAAATCATGGATGTGCCATCCCTGGGAGTGCCCCAAGGTGAAAAATCTGGGAAGAGGAGGAAAGGAAAGAAGTGAAAGGGGGAGAGGAGAGGAGAGGAGAGGAGAGGAGAGGAGAGGAGAGGAGAGGAGAGG
>QUSF01000099.1:213042-231152 GCA_003676055.1 Chloebia gouldiae | reverse complement strand
AGAGGAGAGGAGAGGAGAGGAGAGGAGAGGAGAGGAGAGGAAGGGAGAAAACCATTCTGAGCAAGAAACCACTAAAAAAATATTCCCAGCTCCACCTGAGCGTGACCATTCCATCCTGAGCAAGATGTTTACCCCACAATCCATCCCCTTTCCCTTCCTCCTTCCCAATCCACACCATTCCCATCCCGTTTTACCCCACAATCCATCCCCTTTCCCCACCTGCTCCCCAACCCAGGCCGTTCCCTCCCAGCGCCGCCCGGCGTTCCCGCTGCTCCATAAATTACCCGCTGACAGCTTTAATTTGTGCAAACGAGGCCTCGGCGCTGCTGGCAGCCGCTGCTCTAATAAGGTCAATATATATTCATGGATGTGCCAGGGAACACGGAAAAGCGGGAACGCGGCTCCAAAGTGGGAATGAGGGAAAGCTGCGGCTCCTCGGGGCTCTTGGCTCATCAGCGATGCATGGCAGGAGCGGGGCCGGGATTGCACTCGGCAGCAGCGGCGCTGGCAGGGAGCAGGGAATGCTTTCATTCCCTGCCAATCCCGGGGAGTTGATGCTCCCGGAGCGCCGGAGGGCTTGGTTGGTTGCTTCCTGGCTTTTTATGGGCTTTTTCGGGGTTTGTGGTTGACCATTGGAAGGTGAATTCCTGCCGAGAGAAGCTCCAGGGAGATCAGAGCCACTTCCAGAACCTTCCAGGAGAGCTGGAAAGGGATTTGGGATAAGGGGTGGAGGGACAGGACACAGGGAATGGCTTCCCACTGCCACAGGGCAGGGAGGGGTGGGACATTGGAAAGGAATTCCTCGCTGGGAGGGTGGGGAAGGGCTGGGCTGGAATTCCCAGAGAAGCTGTGGATGGGAGTGATGTGGATTAGGGATCCCTGGAAGTGTCTCTGGGTTGGAGCAGCCTGGGATGGCGGCAGGAGGAGCAGCTTTTCCTTTGGAATCTGAGCGGCCAATCCATGGGATGCAAGACGGGGCTGGAGCCACATCCCGGGATCCCGGCAGTGGGAGGAGCATGGGGAGCCACCCGCGGGAACCAGGAGCTTTTCCAATCTTGGGATCCCACAGGAATTCTGGGCTCCTGCCAGCCCCTTCCCACCTTGGCAAACCGCAGCAGCTGGCCTCGGGATTGTGGGAGCCTGAGCTTCCTTCTGGAGCCACATGGATCTGCAGGGACATCCCACGGGCTTGTCCAGCATCCCCGCTCCCTTCCTGGGAATCCCTGGGTTTTCCAGCATCCCTGAAGAGTCTGTGCCTCGCTCGGATGCGGTGACATCCCTGAGCAGGGCCACACCTCCATCCCGAATTCCTCTGTGCCACCTGGACAGGGCGTCCCCAGCTCCCCGTGGCTGCTCCTGGGAGCGGATCTTTGGGAAAAGGGCCACGGGAGGAATCGGGGATGTTTGATCAGGCCCGTGTTGACTTTGGGAGCCGCTGAGCAAACACGGAGCGTGGGGAAATCCAACAAACACCGCTCCAAAGGCGCCATAATCGGCTTAAAATCCAAGGATAATTACCCGAGCCCAAAGCTCCCGCATCCCAAAGCTCCGGCACCTGCCGGGCATTGGAATTAGCTGGGGAAGGCAACCTTGGGAGCTGGGATCCACCCCCATTCCTGAAACCGGGAATGGAAACAGCCCGTGGAAAAGGAGCCGAGCTCTGGGGCTGCCCCAGTCCTGACCCGAACTCAGCAAGGAAAAGCCCCTGGATCGAATCCTGGATCGGAGCTCCCGTTCACCCGGCAGGAATGGATTCCCAAGAATCCCTGGATTCCGGCAGGCGGTGGGAAAAGCCCTGGAATTATTTTCTCCTCCTACCGACGGTTCCGGGTCAAATCCGCTGCGTTTTCCCGGGAGCGTGGCCGCTCCCAGGCACATCCCTGATTAACGTAACGAGGGCGGGTGGATCCAGCCAACATTCCCAGGTTTTTTGGGAGTGGATCATGAGCGAGGGAAGGTGTCAGGAGCTGCCGGAATGTTCACAATTTCAAAGTAATGAAACAGCTCCAGGCTGGTGAATTATTAAGGATTTTCCCCAGGTTTCTGATCTTTTATTCCCTTTATTAAATGTGGAAATCAGGGATCAGGGAGCTGCTTCCCTTCTTCCTGCTTTCCCAAAAGGGGCGGAGAGGAGGGAAAGGCAAATCCCGGGATGGGATGGGATGGATGAACCTGAGCATCCCATGGAGCATTTCCTGGGATTTGGAGGTGCTGGATGGACACTGATCTGCATTTTCCCACTGAATTAATTTCTCCAAAAGAGGACCAATATTTTAATAATGGAATTCTTTTGGGAAAGGACTTTGAAGCTCATCCCACTCCACCCTCCAAGGGACACCTTCCACTAATCCAGGTTGCTCCAGCCTGGCCTGGAACACTTCCAGGAGTTGGGAATATAATATTCCAAGCTTAATTATCCTTTAAACAAAACAGGAATGTGACATTCCCACCCTCTGAGTGGTGCCAATCCGGCACCACATTCCCAAAACAAATCCTTCCCAACTTTAAAATCTTGGAGGAAGGCTGGATCCAATTGGAAGTGAAAATTAATGGCAAATCCTTGGAACCACATGAAGAGTTCCTTGGAAAGCGGTTCAACATGGAAACAATCGGAAAAGCCTGGAATATAAATATTTGTCCTTACCCGTGCCAGAGCAGCAGGAAAAATGAGGAGAGGTTGGCACGGGAGCTTTCCATAAACACCCGCTGCAAAGGCCGGCCTTGGATGCATGGAATTGTTGGTCAATTTTTCCATTTCCTTCATCCAAAGGGAATTAAACATCCAGGAGATGCCAGGAGCTGATGGGTTCTGAGGGAACGTTACGCAACGGGAGGGGTGGGAAGCAGGAAGCTGTAGGAATACAGCTGGAAAAGGGCAGAGCCCCGGCCACTGTGGGGTTAAAAATCCAGGCTTGGAAATCTGGGAATCAGCATCCCAGGAACATGGGATGCTCCCGGACTGGAGGACTGGAGCAGGCAGGGATTGGGATCACAATCCTTCTGCTCCCACACCACATCCCAGGCACCTTCCAAGGAAATTCCAGCATTTCCTTTCATTTGATCCCTTTTTTCCCTGATTTGAACCCTTTTCCTGCCCTTTCCTCCCTGAAAAAAAGGGAAAACAAACAGGCAAATCCCTTCTTCTCAAGGTCTCCTTGTATTCCTTTTTTTTTTTTTCCTTTTTTTTTTCTTTTCCTGGATTTCTCTTTTCCTCTGCCTGCATTTTAAACTGAAGGGAAACATCAGGACAAAAGAAGGAAAGATCCATCTTGGAATATTTATGGAAATTTATGGCTAATTTGGGATTTCTGCCTCAGTTTGGTGGCTGCTCACAGCATTCCTGTTTTCCAGGGGGGATGCAAATGGAATCCAATGGGAACAGGTGCACGGCAGGAGAGCTTCCTTGGACATGGAGAATCCTGGAATGGCTTGGGTGGGAAGGGACCTTAAATCTCCTCCCATTCCATGGGCAGGGACACTTCCTGCTATTCCAGGCCCTATCCAGCCTGGACATTCCAGGGATCCATCACTGGTGGAACCCTCGGAGCAACTCCGGCCATGCCGGGAGACTCCGTCTCCTCCAGAAGCTGCTTTTCCATGGAAAACTTGATGCCACCTCCTGCTTCAGCACTCGGCTCTGGTGGATTCCCACTTTTTTTTATGGATTCAAGGTCAGGAACCCCAGAGTGCAGCCACCTCCCATTCCAACCCTGAGTGGGGCAACCGGGATCTTCCCTCGGAGCTGCTGGCTGTCCCCTCCATAAAAACCACTCCGTACCTTGGAAAACCCCCGGATTCCTGGGATTACTCTGATTTCCAAGCGGCAGCCGAGCCTCCGAATCCCGCGGCTCTGCAAACAGCGGCTCTTTCCCGCCGGTGTTTGCTCAGCCAATATTGACTCTGCTCCCAACACGGCTCCCACGGAGCCGGGCGTTCCCAGCGGAATCTGAGGAGCATCGGGACAACGCGGAGATAACGGCGTGTGCAGCCCCCATCCCACCCATTCCCACCGCGGGATAACGCCGGAATGCCGCTGGGAAAATCCCGTACCAGAGGGGGATGCAGTGCTGCTCCGGGCTCCCCCAAACTTCCCAAGGTTATGGAATTGCGCGCTCGGTAAATAGTTCGGAATGGCGCCACTGCTGCCTGTCACCTTGGGTGGCATTCCAAGGGTTTTGTGTGGGATGGGGCCCCATTCCAAGGATTCTGGTGCTTCCCAGCATTGGAAGGAAAGGGAAAGGGAAGCTTTGTGGTGGGACAAGGAGATGCCCAGCAGTCCTTGGAATGGGAGCCTCAGCCAGGGATTCATCTGGAAGTGCTCCTCCAGGAGACTCTGCTATGGCTTCCACCTGGGTTTTCCCTGGACACAATTCCCCGACATGGATCCCCTTTTCCAGGGAATGGTTCCAGCTCAGCCTTTGCGTCCTCACATGGGCAGGGTCCAGCCCTGACCTCCAGCATTCCCAGCCAATGGATTCCGGAGCATTCCCTCTCTCCAAGCTCAATCCCTCACAGAAGCACTCCTGTCATTTACTTCCAGGGATTTTCCAACATCATTCCATGTCCTCTCCACCCACATTGGCTGCCCTTGGCCAGGCAAGAGCTGATCCCTGTGGAAAACCCCTGGGATATCTGGAACATTGCAGCCTAAATAAACAGCAGACCTGCTTCCAAGGGCATGGAAAGGCTTGGAAATCTCATGGATTCCCGGGAAGCCTTGCCATCCAAGGACACGGCACCATGGACACACGCCACACCTCAGGTTCTACTTCCTGCTCCCCCCTGGAATTCCAGAGCCAGCCAGGATCCACACAGAGCATCTCCTAAGCTTCCAAAGCATTCCCTCCATCCTCCACCCTCATGGATCCTGCCCAACATTCCCACAGAGCCAAACCCCCGCAGGGATGGTCACAGGATGGGCTCAGCCACTGTGGAAGCGATTCCCGCCTCCCAGCCGGAATTCCGACACCGTCACCCACAAACCCTGCCAGGTGACATTGAACAAAAAACTGGGAGTTCATCCCAGGTCCCCAAATCCCAAATCTTCCAACACTCCCAGGATTTAATTTGTTCATCAGCTGCCAGGGTCGGCAGGGCACGGAGCCACCGCCATCTGCTCCGGCTGCGGCTGCTCCGGAGCCTCGGATCCGCCAAATTTTGGGAATTGTGTGTCCCTCCGTGGCCCTTCTGCCGGGCATGGCACACGTGGCTGCTCCCCGGGAATGAGCTGCCCCCACCCTGTGCCTCCCTCGGGATGCATCCAGGGCTGCGATTCCGGGATCGGGAATGTTCAGGGCCCACAGGTGGCCACGGATCTGGCGCAGGTGGAACCAAGGGATCTGCCTGAATCCATGGGATTTCTGCAGGGATGGGGTCAAAAATGGGGATGGAGCAAGGCCACGGCAGCAGGGATGAGCTGGGATGTGGTGCTGGAATTGTCACCACTCTGCTGAGGGGAATGGCATGGATCCACTTCAAAAGAAGCTTGGAAAAGTTTTCATGGAATCTTGTAATGGTTTGGATGGGAAAGGACCTTAAGGACCATCCCATCCCACAGCTGCCATAGGCAGGGACACTTCCCACTGTTCCAGAGTGCTCCAAGACCCACCCAGCCTGGTCTGGGACATTCCAGGGATCCAGGGGCAGCCACAGCTGCTCCAGGAATTCCAGCCCAGCCTCTTCCCACCCTCCCAGCCAGGAATTCCTTCCCAATATCGCTCCATCCCTTGTCCCAGTCCCTCTCCAGCCTTCTCCAGCTTAGAAGGAAGCTGGAATTTTCCCATTTGCTCTCTGCCATTCCATTAATAACCAGATTCCACCAGAAGCTGCTGCCTGCAGGAGCCTCTCCTTTATTTTCCCTCTGTTTTCACTCCCAAATTATTCCCTAAGTGCCCTTATCCAATATTTATCCCCTCTGCCAGGAACAAAGCGTTGAAGATGGATAACACGCCTCATCCACTGTTCCTCCCCGAATTCCAAATGCTGTTATTCAGGGAAAACATCGCTCCCTGCATCTTTCAGGTGCTCTTTGCTCTTGATCAGAGCCTAATTAAGCTCCTTTTCCTGGGAAAATGACGGGAGCTGGAGCATCTCTGGAAATGCCCAAGGCCAAGCTAACAGGGCTTGGAGCAGCCTGGGACAGTGGGAGGTGCTCCTGCCCTTCCAACCCCGACCATGCTGTGATTCCATGATTTTGGGAAGGCATTTCCATCCCTTTCCCTCCTCGGATCCCCCCCACGGGCTGGACCCAGGCCCTGCCCATGTTTGGGTGTCATTCCTGCTCCTTTGGGCTGCAGATGAAAAACATCTCCCGGTTTTACGACAGCTCCTTGGGCCAATTCCCAGCCGGCCATTCCCGCCTGGCAGCGTCTCCCGAAAAACATTTGGCATCTCCTGTTCCTCTTTGTTTCAAGCCCCAATCCAGCTCTGCCTGGACTCCTGCCAGGATTTATTTTTTTCCCTATTTTTTTTTTTGTCTGGACTCAGGTGTTTTCCACCCGATAACACCCCCAAGTCACCTGCCCAAACACGCTCCCATCCCGGGGGCCAAAGTCCGGGAATTGCACCCTGCCCTTGAGCGAGGCTCAGCCAAAGCCCTCTTAGGCCCCGCCTAATTAACCCCGGCCTTATTAGCAGATAATCGCTGGATATTTAAGCAAATTATCCGCAATAAAAGTGGGACAATAATTCCAGTGTTTAGTTTCGCTCCGCTCCTTGCTGGAATCGGGCTCTGTTTGCCCGGAGTTACACATTATCCAGGACCTTTCGGCACCAACGGCTGCTCCGTGGCTTTGGATTGTTTAAAACCAGCCCGAGTCAGTAAAAGTTTGGATAAATATTGGATTTGGCCGAGTTTGCTGTTTGGATCAGGAACCCGATTGCTGCTGTTGATTGACAGATGTGCCCAAATGTTTGGAAAGCCTGGCCTCGATTGGATTCGGGAAGGTGTTTGGGCAAACAGCCCTAATCCAAGGCAAACAGAATCCTTGGAAGCAGTTCCAGGCTGTGTTAGCAGAGCAAACGGAGGCTCTGCAAACAGCTTAGAAGAATCCGGCCACCTTCACGTAACCTTTGGAGGAGGGATTGATCCGGGGGGAGGCGGCCCGGAGTTTGCACAGGGAGCAGATTGAGTGGGATCAGCGGGATATCGACCCCGGCGCAGTGTAAATGTTAGCGCTGAGCCGCGCCGGCGGCTCCGGCACCCGGCGCTCCTTGGAATTTATCTTCTGCCGGAGCTCCAGAGCCGCGGCACCGCAATAAAAAGGGATAACGGCTCGGGATGGACCGGCTCCGGAGGCTCCTCCCGGGAAGGGCTCAGCCTCCTGCAGCCGCGGCACGGATTGGTGGAGAGCGGGAGATGGAGGCTTGGGAATGCTGAGCCGCGGGTGGGATGGCACGGGGATAAAATAATGGGATGGAGCATAGATGGGATGGATGAGAGGGCACGGGGATAAAATAATGGGATGGAGCAAGGATAAAATAATGGGATGGAACAGGGATGCATTGATGGGATGGCACAAGGACAGATGGATGAGGTAGAACACGGATTCACTGATGGAATGGCACATGGATTTGCTACAGGACAGCCTTGGGAAAGGCGTTTGAAGGTGGATTTATCCTGAGGGAATCACAGCTGGCAGCACCGCTCCAACATCCTCCTGCTTCCAGCTGCCCAGGCATTCTCCAGCTGGGAAGCGCGGCTGGATTTTGGTTACTCACGGATGCCCTCCAGGCTCCTCCCTCTCTCCAGGGCACTTCCCAAAATTCTCGGGGCCATACTTCCATGATCCTTGTGTTCCCTTCCAACCAAGGGCATTCCATATCCTATGGAAATGCCTCAAACACCCACCTCCACCACGGCACTTCCTGCTCCAGGGAGATACACGGAATAGTCGGGATCCATGGGATACACGGAATATTCAGGATCCTCGCTGGATTTGCACGTGCAATTCCCGTGGCGTGGCTCTCCGTGCACAAGTGGCCATCCATGCATCCCGACACCATCTGGGGCGCCAATTACCGGGAGCACACGCGGAATCGAGGTAATTACTCCCGCAAATTGGCCGTGTGATTGCATGGGCATCCCTGGGATATTCCAGGCTTTTTCCGAGCCAGGCTTCCAGAAACTCCAATAGATTCCAAGTTATGTTGGAAATTATCTGCCCATCTGGCCGGGCCTGCGAAGAACGGCTGTTTATGGGCAGAGAGATTAAACAGCCGCTCTTGATCGATGGTTTAATCATTGGAAGGGAGGGAAAAGCGCTGGATTTTCCCAAGGATTGACCCAGGATCCGGAGACTAATGACAGGTTTAATTAAACAGGGAATAGCCAGCTTTTGCTCCTGAAGTATCCACTAAAAATGACCCTGGGCACACGAGGAGAACGTGTCTGATGGATCATTGCTGCCCTGAGAGGAGCCGCAGGTTTAAATAAGCCTGGATTAATTATTAAGCCCGACTTGCCTCCATTTCCAATGGCACAAAACATGGGAAGGGCTGAAGGAGTTTGTGGCCTTGCCTTTCCAGGGCGTTTCCATACCTGGAGCTTCGTCCCCTCTCTGCTCCTCACTCCTGTGGTCACATCCGGCTCCACGGAAGCACCAGGGGAATTCCAGAGATCCCAGAGGAATCCTTGATGTCAGAAAATCCATGGCATCTGTCCAGTCAGGTGAGACCCCACTGCAGAGCTGCTCCAGCTCTGGATCCCAACATCAGCAGGACCTGGAGCTGCTGGAGCAATTCCAGAGGAGGCCACGGAGCTGCTCCAGGGCTGGAGCCCCTCTGGAGCCAGGCTGGGAGAGCTGGGAATGTTCCCCTGGAGAAGGGAAGGATCCAGGGAGAGCTCAGAGCCCCTCCAGGGCCTGAAGGGGCTCCAGGAGAGCTGGAGAGGGGCTGGGGACAAGGGACAGGATCCAGGGAATGGCTCGCACTGCCAGAGGGCAGGGCTGGATGGGATTTTGGGAAGGAATTCCTGGCTGGGAGGGTGGGAAGGGGCTGGCTGGAATTCCCAGTACAGCTGTGGCTGCCCCTGGATCCCTGGAAATGTCCAAGGCCAGGTTGAAGCACCCTGGGATAGAGGGAGGTGTCCCTACCCATGGATCCCTCCCAGTCCAAACCGGTTTGAGATTCCAGGAACAGAGGCACAAAAATGTGGAAATGTTCCCCAGAGCAGGACAAGGATTAAAAGGCATTCCTGGCATTTGCAGCCATGGATAATTTTTCCATGGAAAGCAGCTCCCAGTGCCACACCAGGAGCACACGGAGCAGGACATCACCCCGGGGTTTTTGGGAAAAGCATTTTCCCATCACCAGTGGAGATCAGCAGCTGCAGCATTCCCAGAGGGCACAGGACTGGGATGGGATGGGAGATGGAAATCCCTCACCTCAGCACCCAGATGATTCCCAATGCTCATCCAGCTCCCAGATGGATCCATCCCCTCCAGCACCAGGAGCAGCCAGGATGTGCCAGGAGGAGCCTTTGGACTCAAATATCTTCCCTTTTGTTCCTTTTTTGTTTGATTCCACGTCAAAAATTCCAGCATTTATCGCACTTCTTGTGCTCCTCAACGGGAGCCTGCTTTTGTTTTTTTTTTAGGGATTATATAAAAATCCATATTTATGAGACAAGCAGGGATCAAGAACATAGAGATTTAAAAGATCCAATTATCTTCCCAAAGTTTGCCTTTATGTTCATCCTAATGAATCCAGTGTTTTCCAGGCAGATAATTGCCTTTCCCAGCACTGAGTGCCTCGTTAGAATTCCAGCATTCCCTGATTTTCAATTTAAAAGGAGCCTGTGCCTCCTGCTTGAAGTGCGGGCTCTCCAAGGAATTCCTGAGGAATTTTTTTTTTGTCCTGTACAAAAATAAAACTTCCTAAAGATTCCTGGCATCCTCACTGGATGGAACATCCTTTGGTTGGGATGGGAAAATCCGGAATGTGGGATTCAGAGGGAAAAGGGGGAAAGCAGAGGAAGGTTTGACAGGAGCTGCTGCCATGGGAGATATCAGGGAACAAATTCTGGGCTGGCTAAATAAAGTTGAGAATTCAGCCAGGAGCTGGGCAATTCCAAGCATAAATCCCACAGTTCCCGGAGCAGCAGCTCCATGCCGTGGCTGGGCATCCCAAACCCCAAGGATCATTTGGGAACCGTTATCCTTTGGGATTCCCATCAGGATAAAGATCCCAAAGCCTCCCACACTCACACCGAGGGGGTTTCCAAGTCCTTCCACACCCCTGATCCCACTGGAGCCGATGGGATTCTTGGGATGTGCCCCAAACCAAGATAAAAGGAACAAAAAGCAGCAGGGATTTGTACCTGGGAAGGCTGAGCTGCTCCATTCCCAAGGAAAACCAGGACTTCCCAAGGAAGCAGCTATTTTTCCTGTGTGTTTAAATCCAGGCTCTTCCACGGACATCCAACCCCGCTGACGTTCCAACCTTTCCACCCGACCTATGGATCAGCATTCCTGGCAAAACAGCGACTCCAAAAAAACCCCAAAGCAAAACCCTTAAATTGCACTTTAATTGGATTTTCCAGAGGGTTATTAGGAAATGTTTCCAATCAAGGAGTAAATTGGGATTGTAATAAAATATTCCATAAATATTTACATTGGCCCTGGCTCCACTTGAAAAGCAGGGATATTTTTCCCTCTTGGACACACTGCCAAAGGAGCTGGTTGGAAAACCAAAGCCTCAGAGTCACTTTGTTCCCATCCAGGAAGGATCAGAGGAGGTTCCCCCCCCAAAATTCCACCCAAAAAGATTCCAGGTGCATCCCAGGTAAGTCTTGGGATCCAAATGGGATGAGCAGAGGGAGCAGAGGGAGGGAAAAATCTCCAAAGCTGTGGCACATCCCAAGGAATTTACGAGCTGTGTGGGGTGGGCAGGGCTCCAGCTCCATCCAACCTGGATCCATAGCCAAAGGAACTGCCTGGTTCCACGGGATGAGGCTTTAATCAGGTGTGGATCAAGGAATTTCCCAGGAGTAATTCAATCCAGGTTTGGTTTATTGCTCCCCCCGTGACCCCGGGCCAGGGCCCTGGTGCCATATTGAAGCTGTTACCTGCTGATATTCCAGGATTCAAGAAGGATTAGGGAAAATTTTCCTGCTTTTCCAGATAAGCTGCTCTGTCTGCTGGAGCACAGAGGAAGGGGGGGAAGCCCAGTGTGGAAAAAACGCGGCTGGATCAACGGGAAGGGTTAGGAAAACACTCCACGGATTAATCGGATCCCAGGGAAGCTGGAGAGGGATGGGGATGCTCAGGGGTCGTGGCCAGGCAGGAGAAAACTCACCCAGGATATCCATTGGAGGGAAACCTTGGAAAAACTGGGACAGGCTTCCCAGAGAAGCTGTGGATGAATCCTTGGAAGTGTCCAAGGTCAGGTTGGATGGGAATTGGAACAACCTGGGATAGGGGAAGGTGGCTGGAATTGGATGGGATCAAAGATTTAGGAGTAAAAACCAGGAGCCTGGGATTTGGGAACAAAAATCAGGATCCCAGATTTAGGAAGGAAAATGAGAAGTTCAAGGATTAGGAAGAAAAGCTAGGAGCCCAGGGTTTAGGATAAAAGATGAGGATCCCAGATTTAGGAACAAAATATAGGGAGTCAAAGGTTTAGGAATAAAAGTTTGGAGCAAAAATTCGGAGCCCAGATTTGGTAGGAAAAATTCCAAGCCCAAAGTTTAGGAACAAAACTTAGGAGCAAAAATCGGGAGCCAAAAGTTTAGGAGTTAAAATTGGGATTCTGGAGTGCAAAAGGATGGAAAATCCAATGGATGCGGCTTGGAAAACAAGGAGCAGGAAGGAATCCCGGGTGGAAAATGTGGAATTCCAGAGAGCCCTGAGAGCTGCCAGTGGCACCGGGAGTTTTCCCGGCTCCGGCCTCATCCCGGTGCTCCATTCCCATGGAGCAGCCACTTGGCAGCTCCCAACAGCTGAGGATATTCCCATTTTCTCCATCCTTTCCATAATTCCAAAGGACGGAGCCAATTGCCTCTGCCAGGGCTGACAGATGGGAGCCGACAGCGTCGCTTCCCGTTAGGATCATTTCTGGGAATTCACACCGGGATGGCTCCGACAGGCGCTCCCTGCTCCCGACCCCTTGGAACAAGGGAAGAGCCAGGATGGTGACATTTGTTGGCACCAAGGAGAAATCCTACTGGGAATGAAGTCTTGGGGTGGGATTTAAAGAAATCCTACTAGGAATGAATCTTGGGGTGGGATTTAAAGAAATCCTACTGGGAATGAAGTCTTGGGGTGGGATTTAAAGAAATCCTACTGGGAATGAAGGCTCAGGATGGGATTTTAGGAAAAGAGAGGAATTCCAGCTCGACTGGAATATGAAAATCATTCCCAGTGGCTCTGGGACACTTGAAGGCATTTTAAGGACACTGGGGCCAAATCCATGGATGGGAATGTCATGGAATGCTGTGGGTGGGAAGGGATTAAATCCCATCCCATTCCATGGGCAGGGAACCTCCCACTATCCCAGGGTGCTCCAATCCCCATCCAACCTGGCCTGGAACATTCCCAGGATCCAGAGGCAGCCCCAGCTTCTCTGGGAATTCCACCCCAGCCCCTCCCAGGGGACAATCCCTTCCCAGTATCCCATCCAAATCCCCTTTTCCATTCCCTGTGTCCTGTCCCTTCCAGGGAACTCCTTTTTCCTGATCGTTTTTTTCCAGGATGAGGGGAAGAGCATTCCCAGCTGGAATGAGCTGGGAATCGCTGCTGATCCAAGGTTTTCCATGGTTTGCTGGAAAACTGGGATAGGAACGCCGGTGCTACACTGACACCTCGTGGACGAAGCGCTCCTTGCAATTCCAGCTCTCCTGGGATGGATTTTTGGGATAAACGCTTGGATTTTGCTGCCCACTTTGTTCTGATAAAGGAGGTTGGGATAAATGGATATTTCCCTGGAATTAAAGGGATTGGGACCAGGATCTGGCTGGGAAAACCTGGAGATGTTGGAGATGCAAGTCCAACATTTCCCCTTCAGCCTCCGCCCTTTGCCGAGGCTTTGGAGGAAAATAAAATAAAAATCAAAATAGAAATAAAATCAGAATTAAAAGAATTGAAATAAGAAAAAAAAATTTAAAAAGAAACATTTAAAATTAATTTAAAATAAGAATAAAAAATAAAAATAAAATAGAGACATAAATAAAAATTAAAATAATTAAAATAAGAAGAAAAATTTTAAAATAAAAAGAAAATTAAAAATTAAAAGGAATTAAATATAAGAATAAAAACAAAAGAAAAGTAAAATAAAATTACTAAATCCAAGGGAGCTGATTCAGAATTCCCAGTGCTTTTCACCTCTTTTCTGGATCCAAAGCATCTCCATGGGCATCAGTTCCTCTTGTATCCCAGTTTTCCACAGGGATATTCCCAATGGAATTTATCCCTCCACCGGGATACTGGAATCCAAATCCAAGAGACAGCTCCTCATTAACGATTAATGAGTCATTAAATCCCACAAATAAGAGCCCGATCCCAATCCCACGCGGGGGCAGGAAGAGGTTTGGGAGCAGGCTGGGATTTTCCAAGGAGTCATTCCCGGCCCCAGGGCAGAGGCTGATTCCTGCTGGGAAAGGCTCGGGAAGCAGCATCATTCCAGGTGGTTATCCCTATCCTGATCCCTATCCCAATCCCAATCCTGACTCTCCCGTGGGGGAGCAGCAAGGGGGAGCAGGGACATTCCCAGGAGCCATTCCCTGTCCCTGATTCCCACCGGGAAAGGTTTGGGAAGTGGCAGCATTCCCGGTGGTTATCCCATCCCTATTCCTATCCCCATCCCAGCCCCAATCCCGCGGGAGAGCAGGGACATTCCCAGGAGCCATTCCCTATCCCAGGGCAGAGGAAGGCTCGGGAAGCGGCGCCATTCCCGTGGTTTTCCTGCCCCATCTAGTGGCGCTCCGGGAGAGCTGCTTCCCAAGGATCCAGCCGGGAGCTGCCTCTGGAGCGCATGGAATTCCTGAGGGGCTGGAAAAGCTCTGCTTGTCCCACCCTGAGCTCTGGAATCCCAGCAGGGCGAGGACTTGGAGCTGCTGGAGAAATTCCAGAGGAGATCCCTCTGCTCTGGAGCCAGGCTGGGAGAGCTGGGAATGTTCCCCTGGAGAAGGGAAGGATCCAGGCAGAGCTCAGAGCCCTTCCAGGGCCTGAAGGGGCTCCAGGAGAGCTGGAGAGGGGCTGGGACAAGGGATGGAGGGACAGGACAAGGGAATGGCTCCCACTGCCAGAGGGCAGCGATGGATGGGAGATTGGGAAGGAATTTCCAGCTGGGATGGAATTCCCGGAGAAGCTGTGGCTAACCCTGGATGCCTGGAATATCCAAGGCCAGCTTGGAGCACCCTGGGATAGTGGGAGTTGTCCCTTCCCTTGGGATGATCTTTAAAATCCCTTCCAATCCCAATCCAAGCCATTCTGGGATTCTGGAATTCCAAACCTCGGGAAGAAAAGCTTTTCCAGGGGTTGAAAATCCCTGGATCGAGGCAATCCCTCAAAATGGCCCCAGATTCCCTTTGCAGAGCTGAGGGTAAAATTGTCCCAACCCCACCTCAGGATCCAAGCAGATCCCAGGATTTACCATTCCAAAAACCCCCTCAGATCCCAGCTTTCTGCAAAGCCAGGGAAGCTGCTCCCCTTGGAATTCCCTGAAAACCAGGAAGAAGGTTTGGAATAAAAGTATTTATTGAATATCTTGCAGATACACACAGAGAGCCAGTTCCCACCCTATCCGTGAGGAAATCCCCTTTCCCCCCCATTCCCATATGGAAAACATTCCAGAATTCCTTCACACCCCGGAACAGCTGGGATGTGAATTCCCACTGCTCCCAGGATTTTGGGTGACTCTGGAATGTTCTGATAGCTCAGTGACACACTTCAATATTCCAAATTCATCTTGCCAGAAGAAATCTGTATTCCCAAGGTTTTCCTGGTTCCAGTAAAATTGGGAATGGCAAAAAACACCCTTAAAGTGCTGGACTGCAGCTCGGAATAGCAGCGGTTGGGTCTCCCAAAAGAGAGGGAGATGACCAGAAAAGTTGGATTTGGGATGAAAAATCTGGGAAAACACTGGAAAAGCCTCCCAGGGAAAAGTCTGCTGGCACTGTTGGTAATGATCCAGCTCCGTTTGGAACTCCAGAGGGACCATTTGGATTTCCCTAAATCTATGGAAAAGGACAGATCCATCCAGAAGTTCTTTGGGATCACCCAGGGAACCATTTCCCAGCTTCCCTAGAAACCTCCGGGAATGAGCACAAAGCAGTTCCTGAGGAGCAGTGGCAGCAGAGCATTCCTCAGGCTGGGAAAATCCAGGATTCCAGCAGGAAAAACTCAGGGTTTCCTGCGCCTGCAACGGAAAGAGCCACAGAGAACTTTCAGGATTCATCCAGAGGGATTTTGGGAGCAGCCAACCCCCCCATTCCCAGGTTTTGGCACTCCCAATTCCCACAGACAGCTCCTATAAAATCCAACATTTAATCCAAGGAAACTCCATAAAATCCAGTGTTTTCCTTGGATTTTTAGGCAGCAGGAGCAGCAAACCAAGTTGGATTCCAATTCCTCAATTCCCTCTTCCCACAGGAAATTGGAATTTCCCAATGGGTAACATCAACAAGAGGTTAAAGGGGCAGGAGACGGAATCCAGGCCATGTCCGCTGCCATTCCCAACCCTATTCCAGTCAGGAATGAAAACCCAGAGTGGGAAGGGCAGTAAAGTTGGGAAAAACATTCCTGAACTTTGGAAGTTGTCAGGAAAGAATTCCAGGAGCACTTCCTTGAGCTGGGCACGGAGCTGGAATTCCCAGGGATGCCTTATGAATAATTTGGGAAAGAGGGAATTCTCCAGGCTTCCTTAGTGGTTCCATAATTATGCAGTTGGAATTTTAGCAGGAATTCGACCGCAATTCCCTCTTCCCACAGGGAACTGGAGTCCCAAGAAACTGGAACTTCCCAATCCCGAGAAGCTGGAACTTCCCAATGGATAAGGAGAGCAAGAGGCTAAAGGGGCAGGAGAGGGAATCCAGGGCATTCCCGCTGCCATTCCTGATATTCCACTTCGGAATGCAAACCTGATGTGGGAAGGGCAGCAAAGTCAAGGGGGGAAAGCATTCCCGAAGTCTGGAAGTTGTCGGGAAAGAATTCCAGGAGCACTCACTTGGGCTGGGCGTGGTGCTGGAATCCCGGTCCCAGCGCCGATCCCGCCCTCATCTCCACGGCCACAGAACACTGGGAATACACCAGAGTCAGGATCTGCTGCTTCCCACCCTTCCCAGCTCCCAGCATTCCCAAATCCTCAGCCAGAGGGGTTTGGATCCCCTGCCCTGGAATGTCCAAGGCCAGGCTGGATGGAGCAGCCCGGGATGGTGGGAAGCGCCCCTGATGGAATGGCTGGATTGGGATGAGCTGGAGTTCCCTCCCAACCCCACCCAGGCCAGAATTCCAGGATGACATTCCCGGCTCACCCTGGTTTCCACATCCGTCCATTCCGAGTCCGCGGCGTCCCCGGCGGGGTCAGGATTGGGAGGCGACGAGCGGCGCTTCCGCCTGGAACGGGAATTTGTGGAATTACAGCACAAACCTCATGGAATTTGCCACATTCCAGCACTGGAAAACCTCTTTAGTATTCCTTAATAAATCATGGCTCCAGCAGCTCCGGCATCCATAAATTTCTCCTATTTTATGGGATTTCAAGTTGGATTTTCCCATTGGATCATCTGGCCTGGAAGAAGTTCCATGCACACACCTGGAATTCCACAATTCCAGAAGCTCAAATTAAAGGTTCCATCGTTGGAACCTTGGGAATTCCAGGACTCCAGAAGCTGAAAATGAAAGGTACCACGACTGGAATTTTGGGAATTGCAGGATTCCAGAGGCTGGACTCACCCAGTGGGAGATTCCTGCTTGAGGGTCTCGATGTCCGTGAACTGCACAGCCTGGCCCCCACCCCTGGTCTTGTACACGTCCCCCTGGAATGGGAAAAGGACAAGGAAAAGTCGGATTGGGAGAGGAACAACACTGGGATTCATCCCAGAATTCCAGCCCAAAGAGATACAGACACAAATAAGCTCCTCCCATTTCACTGCCAATGGATTGTTGCCTTTTTCCACAGGAAAATGCACAAATCGTGGGATCCACGGATTATGGAACCTCATAAATCATGGGATTCACAAATAATGGAATCCCACAGCCCATGGAATCCCACAACCCATGAGATTCATGACTCATGGAACCCAACTGTGAAAAACTCCAAACAAAATTTCGGAGATTCCAAAGCAACATTCCCAAGATTCCCAAGGTCACTTCGATGATCTCGGTCTGGATCTCAACCTTGGCCCCAGCCTGGAGCACTGAGTGCCACATCCAGGAATTCCTCGGGCATTCCATGGGAATTACCGAGGGATGGGCACTCCAAACCTCCCTGGGCAACTCCACTGCCTGACCGCCATATTCCATGAAAAAATTCCCACTGAATTTGATGGAAAACAATGAGCTAGATGAGCCTGGAATGGCCCCAAGCACACATCAACCAAGATCCAAACCAAAAATTTCCATGGAAAACCTTTGGACCCAACTGTGAAAAATCCAAACCAAACGTCAACAATTCCAACTCAACATTCCCAAGGTCACTTTGATCCAGCTGACTCTGGATTTCAACCTCGCCCCCCGTTTGGAGTGCCAAGTGCCACATCCAGGAATTCCTTGGGTAATTTAAACAAAATCCTGGTGATTCCAACGCAACATTCCCAACATTTCCAAGGTCACTTTGATGAGTTCACTCCAGATCTCAACCTCGCGCCCAGCCTGGAGCGCCGAGTGCCACATCCAGGAATTCCTCGGGTAATTTAAACAAAATTCCGGCGATTCCAGGGCAGCATTCCCAACATTCCCAGGATTCCCGAGGTCACCTTGATGAGCTTGGTCTGGATCTCCCCGTCGGAGGCGAGCTCCTGGTGGGTCAGCAGGTAGCGGTCGCACCTGGCCAGGGCGCGCTCGCTGGGGGCGTCCACCGTGATGGCCCTGGGCACGCGCGGCTGCAGCAGCGTCTCCGTGGGCACGTGGGACGGCGGCCGGTGATCCACCCAGCGCTCGCCGGCGCTGCGGGAA
>QUSF01000099.1:193794-213032 GCA_003676055.1 Chloebia gouldiae | reverse complement strand
GATGGGGGCCGGTGATCCACCCAGCACTCGCCGGCGCTGCGGGAACACCACAGCTGTAGTGGCGCCACCAGGTTACTCTGGGAATGCGAACCGGGAATGAGAACGTGGAATGGGCACTGGGAATGGGCACAGGAAAGGGATGGGCGTGGGAAAGGCAATGGTTTGGTTCTTGGGTTGGATCCTGAGGGCACCACAAAGAGCTTGGCATAGAATTATCCGTGGAACATTCCGGGCCAACTCCTATTTTTTGGGCATCAAATTATTCATGGAATATTCCTGTTTCATGGAAATTTTATCCCAGTGTTGTCCCATCTGCCAAATTCCATTAAGTTTCCTCAAGTTTGGGAAAGCTCCTCCCAAATTTCCAAATCAACAGCACCAGCCCAAGGGATTGTCCTGCTCGATTTTCCTAAAGTGCTCTTGGATTGAATCCTGAAGGCACCACGAGCTTGGCATCGGATTATCCACGGAATATTCCATGTCAAGTCATATTTCTTGGGAATTTTGGTCCAATCTGTTGCATTCCACACCGAGGAAGGAGGGGACAAAGGAAGGATTGTCCCCATCTGCTTTCCTAAAGTGCTCTTGGACTGAATCCTGAAGACACCATCAGGAGCCAAATAATTCATGGAACCAGAGCTCCCAGTTTAACGGGAATCAGGGAAGAGAGTTAAAGCTGAGGCACACAAGAGGTTTATCCAAGGGATGTTTCCAGGCAGGACAAGCTCCCAGAAGCACCCTGGAAGCTGGGAAATTGCAGGAGGGATTGGAGGAGACATGAGGGAGAGGGAAAGGAGAAGGGAAACACCGGGAAAAGGGAAGCACCGGGAGAAACATGAGGACACCCATGGCTAGAGCAGAGTGTGGCCACCTCCGAGCTCCCTAAAAGTGGGAATTCTCAACTTCCAAGGAAGCTGCAAACACCAAGAGGGCGGCGAGAGCAGCCAGGCTCAGTCTGGGACCAGCAGGACACATTAGGAACAGCTCTACTCTACGATGGGCTCGAGGACAGAGAACCTTTAAGGCAGGCTCAGCCCCACTAGGCCAGGACTAACCCTGCAGCACGGATCCTCTTCCTGCTCTAGCTCCTCTCTATCCCTGGGCACCTCCAGCACTCGGCTCCAGCACATCCCTCTCCTCCTGGCAGGGCTGGGCCAGGCCGAGCCCGGCTCCGCTCCCGCTTTATTCCTGGCTTTGGGAATGCTGGCTGGCTCGCAGGAAGGGCCCCTCTGCTCCCACTCCAGCACGCAGGAGGCCACAGAGATGCTGCTGCAAGAGTTGGAGCGCCTGGGCACCTGCGGGGCCGCCCGGCTGTCCCCGACCTCAGCGGGGTCATCACAGCTCTGGGGAGAAGGGAGAGAGCAGTGAGACACAGGAGACTCCAAGCAAACAGGGACAGACAAATCCAGGGATTCCCCGTTCCTGTGGATATCAGGAGGTGGGAGAATGGATGAAGAACAAACAGAGGAACAAGGAATTCAAGCTGCTCCAACTCAGGGCTCAAACTTCAGCAGGGACATCCCAGCTCTGGGAAGAAGGGAAACATCAGTGAGACACAGGGACAGACAGATCCACGGATTTCCTGCTCCTATGGATATCAGGGGGTGGGAAAAGGGATGGAGAACAAACAGAATTAAATGAATTCAAGCTGCTCCAACTCTGGGCTGAAACCTCAGCTCTGTGGAAAAGGGAGAGAGCAGTGAGATACAGGAGACTCCAAGCAAACAGGGACAGACAAATCCAGGGATTCCCCATTCCTGTGGATATCAGGAGGTGGGAGAATGGATGAAGAACAAACAGCAGACAAGGAATTCAAAGCAAGCTGCTCCAACTCTGTGCTTGGGGGCTTCTAATGACTAAAATCCCTGAGCTTCATCCCTAAAAACGCTGTTTCCTCAATCCAGCAGGTCTGGGAGTGACTCACGGGCGCAGGGGAAGGCGACACGGATCTCGGGAGAGCCTTTTCCCGCTCCCTTTCCCGGGATGGCCTCTCTGGCCTCTCGGCTCTGGGCTCAGTGACGATGGCCTTGAGCTGCTTCAGCTTCTCGTCCTTCACCCACAGCTTGTTCTGCATCTCCAGCTGCTTGGCTGCCACCCGCCGCTCCTGCAGGACAGGGAACGCAGTGGAAAACATGGAGTTGCTGAGGCTGGAAAAGCTGCCAGAATCAGCTAAGCCAAGCTGGGTCTGAACCCAGCCTGGAGCCCTGAGTGCTGCATCCAGGTGTTCCTTGGATACCTCCAGGGACGGGGATTCCAAACCTCCCTGGGCAGTTCCAATGTTTACAACCCATTTCCATGTGGGAATTTTCCCAGGATGCAACCTGAGCCTGCCCTGGCACAGCCTGAGGCCTTTCCCTCTCCTCCTGTCCTTGTTCCCTGGAAGCAGAGCCCAACACCCTCCCTTTCCTTTCCTTCTTTCCCTTCTCTAAATTCCATCCCTTTCCTTTCCTTCTTTCCCTTCTTCTTCCTTTCCTTTCTCTTCAATTCCTTTCCTTTCCTTCTTTCCCTTCTCTTCAATTCCTTTCCTTTCCCCTTCCCTGGAATTCCCACAAACACCAACCAGACCAACAAATCCCTTCTTAATAGCACCTCACACCCCAAATTCCAGATAACTTGATCCCGCTTTTCCCCCCATTCCTGCACTCACACATTCCTTCTTCCACTTGAGGGAGAAGGAATCTTCTCTCCCTTCTCTTAAATTCCATCCCTTTCCTTTCCTTCCTTCCCTTCTCTTCCATTCCTTTCCTTTCCTTCTTCCCCTTACCCGGAATTCCCAAAAACACCAACCAGACCAACAAATCCCTCCTTAATAGCACCCCACACCCCAAATCCACAAATCCCCGCTAACTTGATCCTGCTTTTCCCGCCATTCCTGCACTCACACATTCCTTCTCCCACTTGAGGGAGGTCTCGGCCACCATTCCCTGCAGCCTGGCCTCCAGCCTCCTCTTGTCCGACGCCTGCCGCTGCAGCTTCTGGCTCTTGCTCTCCAGCTCCTGCTGCAGGTTCCTCTTGTCCTCCTCGTAAATCGTGGCTGTCTTCTCCAAAATCTCAATCTGCAGGAAGAGAGGAAGGATTTGGGTGGGAACACGTCCTTTAATCCCGTAATTCCTGCTTGTATTTCCCAGGAAATCTCAATTTTCAGTTCTAAGTCGCTCCTTCTGCTGTTTTAAAAGACTCGCCTTGTAAAAAAGCCACAAAGTAGAAGTTTCCCCCAAAATATTTATTCCCAAAGGCAAGGAATTTGCCAAATGATCCATTTAAAAAAAAAATGGGATTTGTGCTCCAAAATGACCCAGCTGACCTTGTACTCCAAGGTTTTAATCTTCTTCTCCAGCCGTTCCAGCTCCGTCTTCTGCCCTGTTATGGTTTTCTCCTTCTCAGCCAGTTTTCCTTGGATATAATTTTCCTTGGATGCAACACCGGAGTCAAATTCTTGCAGCATTGTTTTAAAGGCAAGAACTGGAAGAGAATTCAGATATTTCATATTTTATCTTTAATCTCCTCCCTTATCCCCAGAACATCCAAACCTCTGTTTTTCCCAACAGATTTAAACCCTAAAGTTCCTCAAAAAAACAGATTGAAACAATCAATCTAAATGAGAAAATTGGGGCAAGGGGGATCCTTTGAGGAATAATAAGGGCACCAAATCTGAGTTTTGTCCTGATGTTCCAATTTGGGGCAAATTCCTACCATTTTTGGCAAATTCCTCAGCCAGCATCTGCCTCATTTTGTGGCGCTGCTCCAGGGCCTCGATCAGTTTTGGGAGCGTTTGGTCGTCGTTGATATCCAAGAGCTCGCAGGAAGGCAGGGGAGGGAAGCTCTGGAAGAACAGCTCAGCAGCAGATGGCTCCTCCGGACCTGCAGGATGGAAAATCCGTCAGCAGGATGGGAAAATTCCAATGGACAAGGGGCGGGATTGTGGAAAACTGGGAATGATTGATGGGAGCTATGTGCTTCCAAAGAGAGGATGGATGGGAAAGGATTAAATGTGATATCCTTGATTCCTTGTTTTACTAAAAGCAGGTTCTGAACATCCAGGAACATCCCACAGTTTCCTTGGCACAATTTCCTGTCAGGAGCTGCAATACTGGGGCTATGGATTCATCCCAGTCCTGTGGAATTCCTTGGAAACTTCCACAGGGATACTGGAGAGGGAAGAGCACCAGCTCTCCAGGCACTGAAGTTCAGCTTGGAACAGTTAAGGCTCAGTGGAATTGATTTAAAATTTAATTCCCAGCCTTTAATTCCTAACAGAAAAACTCTGCTGGAATCATGGAATGGTTTGGGCTGGAAAGGACCTCAAAGTGATCCTGTTCCATGGGCAAGGACACCTCCCACTGTCCCACGTTCCAACCTTGGACACTGCCAGGGATCCGGGGCAGCCACAGCTTCTCTGGGAATTCCATCCCAGCTCCTCTTCACCCTCACAGCCAGAAATTCTTTCCCAAGATCCCATCCAAATTTCCCATTTTCCAATTTGAATCCATTCCTTGTACAACGTCCCTCCATCCCTTATCCCAATCCCTTCTGGAGCCCCTTTGAGCCCCGGAAAGCTCTCTAAATTTTCCCTGAATCCTTCCCGTTCCCAGGTGGACATTCCCAGAGCAGAATTGCCTCACCTGATCCCACGGGGCCGCCCCTGAGCTCCAGCTTGCGGGACAGCTCCTCCCGGAACGCCTGGTTCCGGAGGCGCCGCCCCGGCGTCAGCCCGCACAGGGGCCTGTCCAGGGGCCTGGCCACCTCCACCTCCTGGGTCATCTCTGCAAAACGCATCACTTGCTGCAAGAAAACAGGGAAAAACCACCAGGAGCACCCGGAGCTGGGACTGGGAGCGGGGCTGAGGCACTGAAGTGGGAAAGGAGGAATTATCCGGCTGCAATCGCAAGCAGCTACGGTTTGGGATCTCCCAGAAACCTCCCCACAAGGTGCCACAAAAGCTTGGGAAGAGACAGCTGGAATTCTTGGAATAGGAGGGATTAAACAGCCAAATGTGGCTCCATGGAATTCTGTGAGAAAGGAAAACCTTTCCCACTTCACAAACAAGGAGCAGGTGTAATACAAACAAGAAAACCAGGACTTGTAGGGCAGATTTAGCCCACAGAATTGTAACTGATGTGCTCAAATATAAATTCTAATTCTTTACATCTCTTGGAGTATAAAAATCCAGGGAAAAACACACAAAGAAGAGCAGGAGGGAATGGAAAAAGAGAATTTACCAAGAATTCTGTGAGGAAGGAAAACCTTTCCCACTTTCCAAGCAAGGGGCAGGTGTAATATGAACAGGAAAAACAGGACTTGGGAGAGCAGATTGATCCCACAAAATTGAAGCGCTCAAACAACAATTATAATTCCTTGTATCTCCTGGAGTACATGAATCCAGGGAAAAACAGGAAAAGAAGAGCAGGAGGGAATGGAAAAAGGGAATTTACCAGGCTTTCCTCGTAGTCCTCAGCCTTGGGATTCACACACACGATCATCCGAACTTTCCCTTCTCCATCAAAATAGTTCTTGAAGAGATGAGTCAGTTTGGAATCTCTGTATGGAACCATCTGGGAATAAAGGCCAGGGAAAATCCCCTGAGTTTTCCTTATCCAGGTGATGAAATCCAAGGATCATTGGGGAAGGGCTGCCCACCTTGTTTGTTCCGTACAATTGGTTTTCCCGCAGAACCTCGATGCACGTCCTCAATGTCATCAGTGACTGGTTGATATTCCCTAAAAAAAGCAAACACAAGGAAAAATCACTCCACGAGCAGCCCTTGGATCACATTCCCAGATTAGTCAGAAGAATATATTGCCTAATTAACAATATTTGTTAATAACTGCTCTAATTAACTGAAGTGGCAGAAGAGTTGCAGCAAACTTGTGGTTTCCAAACACAATTTGAGGTCATCAAATCCTAACTGATCCTAACAGAGCGCTTCAAGGATTCCTGGGATTCTTCCCTAGGAGACAGGATTAGCAGGAGCTTAATTATCAGGGTTAATTAGCAGGGTTCTCCAGGGGGGTTCCTACCTGCCTCCCGCAGCCTGTTCCCCTCGGCTTTGGTCCTGTTGGTTCTCTCACTTCCCGCCAGATCCACCAGGGACAGCTGGCTCAGGGTGATCTGCTCCTTTTCCTGGGACACAGAAGAAATCCTGGATCCCTCCAGATTCCCTCCTGCAGCGTTGGGGGACACACCTCACCCCAAAACACACCTCATCCCAAAACCCACTTCCAAAGAATGCGCTGGACATGAGCTCAGAGGGGTTGGGACAGCCTGGTACAGCTGGTTTTGGGAGATTTGGCAGATCCCTTCTGCCTTGGGCCATGGCATTGAAATCTGTTGGATCATTCCAATTCCCCAAATTTTAGATTCCCAAACAAAGGAAGAGGTGAAAACCAAAGGAATCAGCAGCTTCACCCTCTGTTTTAACACTAAACTTTACGATTAACTCTGTCACCTCCAAACTTGAGGCATGGGAGCCGTTTCCAAGGTAGATTCCATTAAATTCTCCTGGAATTCCCCAGAACTCACCTGGAGCACGTTGTCCCCGTCAGCATCCAGAGGAGCCTGTGCCAGTTTGATGATGAACACGGAGTGGGAGCGGCTGGATTCCCGGTTCAGCTGCGTGTTGGCGATGCGCCGCTTCTTCTGCCCTGCTCAGACACCCCAAATTCCCAAAAATCCTGCTGCTTCCCCACAATTCCCATCTCCTCCAGCATCAGGGTGTGAGGATATTGGGAAGGGTTGGGATTGGGAATAGGTTGGGAATGGGGCGGCCCTAAATGCCCGGACAAGCTGTGGATGCTCCATCCCAAGGACGGAGCCGATCCAGTGGAATTTCCTCGCTCGTGGATAATGTTTAAGGTGCTGGGATGTGGGATCAGCCCCAAATTCCAAGATTTTTACCTCTCCAAAAGACTTCAAAAGCTTCCTCTGTGGATTTGACCTCCACTTCGGTGCAGCCCATCACGTACATGTTGTGGTTCTGGTCTTCCCGAAGGATTTTGGACTGGGGAGGTCTTTGGGATGGCGGGAAAGAGGGAAAACAAGTAAATCCCCTTGGAGAGGAATTCTCTGTGCAGCTTCCTGCCATGCAGATTTTCTTGGAGGGCAAAATTCAGCGGAAAAAGGTCAAAACTCGGAGGGAAAAAAATTCAGAATTTGGAGGGGAAAATATCACAAGTCTGAGGGGAAAATGTCCCAAAATTCTGAGGGGAAAATGTCCAAAAATTCTGAGGGAAGAAATTCAGAATTTGAAGGGAAAATGCCACAAGTCTGAGGGGAAAATGTCCAAAAATCCTGAGGCAAAAAGGCCAAAAATTCTGAGGCGAATATGTCCAAATATTCTGAAGGGAAAAGGCCAAAAATTCTGAGGGGAAAATGCCCAAAAATTCTAAAGGAAAAATGCCCAAAAACTCTGAGGGAAGAAATTCAGAATTTGGAGGGAAAATGTCACACGTCTAAGGGGAAAAGGTCAAAATTCAGGAGGAAAAGGACAAAATTCTGAGGGAAAAATGGTCAAAATTCAGGGGGAAAAGGTCAAAAATTCCGAGGGAAAATGGACAAAATTCAGAAGGAAAACTCAGAATTTGGAGGGAAAATGTCACAAGTCTAAGGGGAAAAGGTCAAAAATGCTGAGGGAAAATCATCCAAAATTCTGAGGGAAAAATTGTCAAAATCCAGAGAGAAAAGGTCAAAATTTTGAGGGGAAAATATCAAAAATTCAGAGGGAAAAGGTCAATTTATCCATCTAAAAGATGGAAGAGGGAATACAGGACATGGACACACAGCCAGGATTAGTGACACTCCAGCTACTGCTCTAATTAGCAGCTATTTAATTGCAATTAATTACTTTGGTGGCAGCTATTGCTTTTCTACAAGCACACAGAAGCAAGGAGAGCATCCTAGATGTCCTAGGAAAGCAAGGAAAGGCAGGGAATTTTCCGCTTCTACTCAAGGAAAACAGCACTGGAATAATGGGAATAAGACATTGGACACATACACAAAGTCTCCATTTCTCACAGGGGTGTTGCAATTGTTCCACCTACCAAAAAAACGGGGAAAAATATTAAATCCTTGATTTCTGCCTCAAATCTTTCCACGCTGCAGCTTTCAGAGGGAGAAATCATCCCATATTTTTTAGGGTGGGCTTTGGGAATAAACACCTTCTAATTTTTAAAGGATTTTTTAAAAAAAATTATTTTAGTGTTTAAAATTTTAAGGTTTAAAAAACCATTTTATTTTAAAACACTTTTAAACCATTCATTGTTTAAACACTGAATGGTTTAAAAGCATTCCCAGAGATTCAAACCCTTCTGGAATGAGGACCCTGGAGACAGCTCCCGGTTTGCTTTGCCCTCATTAGTCCTTGTTAATCAACCACTCCCTAATTAACACAGGACTGAGGGGCTCCTTTAATGGAGTTGGAATTTCAATCCACGGATTCCAAGTGGAATTTGCAGACTTTTCCTATTGATTTTAGACATCACTAGTGCACACCTTTGGAAAAAAATATCCCCAATTTCTGCTTTTATGGGAATTACTGATATCAAGTGGAATAATATGGAGCACAAAACCAGTGTTTTTCACTTTTTCCAAGGAAAAAAAAGCTATGGAATGGCTTGTTCCCAGTTGAAATCACCTGTTAGAATAGGTTGGGAATTTAAGTGGGATATAACTGCCCAATTATTTAAATATTTGCTTACTAATCACCCAGCCTAACAAGGAAGGGAGCACCTTGGCCATGAGTAGTGAAATATTCCTGGCTGGACTGCTTTCCATGTGTTTTTAACAGTGATTCCCAGGAATTCTGAGCCAATCTCCCTATGGTTAGAACCAAAAAAAACCGGGCTGGATATCCTACAAAAGCCTCCCAGGACTTGGAATACGAGAATTCCCAAACTCCCTTGGATTTGGTGGGCTCAAAGCAGATGGTGGATGTCGGAATAGGACATCTCATCCCATTGCTCTCATCCCAAACCTCTTCCAGCGGCTTGGCGCCGATTCCCAAGCCCAGCCAGGGAAAATCCCGGATTTCCCAACTCACTTGGGTTTGATGGAGTCACAGGGAGCCTCCTCCAGCAGGTCGTAGATGTAGTTGTTGTAGATCTCGATGTAGGACACGAAGACGCCGTAGACGTTGTCCTCGTCCACCTCCTCCGCCCGGCAGTGATCCTGCACGTCGATCATGTCGGCAAACTCGGGATCCAGCTGTCTCCTGCGGGAAGCGGAGGGATTGAGGGATTGGGGACGGAATTCCCGGCAGCCAGAACGCGCCGGGGGCAGCTCAGCGCGGATCTGCAGGGCTGGGTGAGGAAAGGAGCAAATATTCGGCAAAATTCCCAAATTCTGGGGGGTCCTGTGCGGGGCCGGGAGTTGGAATTCCAGGATTCAACTGAGAGAATTCCACGGTGGAAATGCCATGATCCAACAGAGGAACTTCCATTGCTGGAATTCCATGATCCAACTGAAAAATGCACATAGTTGGAATTCTATGATCCAACTGAAGGAATTCCATGGTTGGAATTTCATGATTCAACTGAGAGAATTCCATGGTGGAAGTTCCAGAAACCAACTGAGAGAATTCCATGGTGGAAGTTCCAGAATCCAACTGAGAGAATTCCATGATCCAACTGAGATAACGCTCATGGCTGGAAGTCCATGATCCAACCGAGGGAATTCCACAGCAGAAATTCCATGATCCAACTGAGGAACTTCCACGGTTTGAATTCCATGATCCAATTGAGGGAATTCCATGGTTAGAATCCCATGATCCAGCTGAGGGAATTCCATGGTGGGAATTCCAGGATGCAACAGAGGGAATTCCATGGTGGGAATTCCAGGATCTAACTGAGCGAATTCCACAGTTAGAATTCCATGATGGAAATTCCATGATCCAACTGAGGGAATTCCATGGTGGGAATTCCATGATCCAGCTGAGGGAATTCCACGGCGGGAATTCCATGATCCAGCTGAGGGAACTCTGTGGCCCTACGGAAACATCTCCAAACTGAACTTCACTGGAGCTGGATTCTTACTCAACACCACCGGGTTTTAGTCCTGGCTTAACAGGTACAAGAAATAGGCTGAGTCTAAGCCTGCTCATCTACAGGACTGCTCAAACCAAAGGGAACACGCTCATTCCCTGTTAATATTTCACTAATTATTATTATTAATGACCCTGCCCATGGGACAATATCAACCTGAAGATCCCTTTCAAATTCTGAGGGGGTGAAAGCCCCAAATTTCCAAGGGAGGGAAAGCCCCAAAATTCTGAGGGGGGAAAAGGCCCAAAAATTCTGAGGGGGGAAAAGGCCCAAAAATTCTGAGGGGGGGGAAAAGCCCCAAAATTCTGAGGGGGGGAAAAGCCCCAAAATTCTGAGGGCGGGAAAGGCCCCAAAATTCTGAGGGGCGGGAAAGGCCCCAAAATTCTGAGGGGCGGGAAAGGCCCCAAAACTCAGGAAAAAAATCTTCCTCCAAGCTGAAATTTCTTGTTAAAACAGCAGGAATAAATTGGGAATTTCAGTGGGATAAAACTACCTCATTCATTAAATATTTGCCAATTTTTTTCCCAATTTTTCCTCTATTTCTTCAAGG
The DNA here is from genome assembly GCA_003676055.1 of Chloebia gouldiae. Taxonomy (NCBI): domain Eukaryota; kingdom Metazoa; phylum Chordata; class Aves; order Passeriformes; family Passeridae; genus Chloebia; species Chloebia gouldiae. The sequence goes on along the minus strand of QUSF01000099.1, from coordinate 202,448 downwards.
GAAGAGGCCAAGAGAAGTTAAATGCCATTTCTAGGGAATAAATTCCCTCTGCTATTCCCAGAGTCACTCACTTCCCAGCTGGAGTTTTTGGGGTGGGCAGGACCTCTCTCCTCTGGCGTTCCAGCAGAGCCTCCACCTCGCTCTGCACATCCACACCGTTCTTGTCATCCAGCTTGAAAACCTGAGGGGAAAACCAGGAATTTCATCCCATTCCAACATCCAGGTGCTGGCCAACATAGTATTATTTGGTTAATTAATTAGTCTGATTAGGCTGGTATTAATTTATTAATACCATGCCACTCAAAGGCACTCTGACCCAGCAAGATCTGACAAGAACAATTTGCAAAATAATGTTTTAGAAAAGTTCCCAAGGATGAGAATTCCAGGATTATTTCAGTATATTTTAGGCACCTCAAGTAGATGCCTTTGGAAAAATATCTCTTATTTCATGAGGAGACAATTAATTTTTGGTTTTATGGGAATTACTGAAATGAAGTGGAATAATATGGAAATATGGAGCACCAAACCAGTGTTTTCCACTGTTTCCAGGGGAAAAAAAAGCTATGGAATGGCTTCCTCCATGTTGAAATCACCTGTTAGAACAGCAGGAATATATTGGGAATTTCAGAGGGACACAACTGCCTAATTAATGAAAGATATGCTTATTAATCACTCGTCCTAACGAGGAAGGGAACACTTTGGCCATCCATACTAAAATATTCCTGGCTGGATTCCTTCCCATGTGTTTTAAACAGATTTTCCCTAGGATGGGCTTGGGCAATAAGCCCCAAACCACTGAACACTTTAAAAGCATTCCCAGAAATTCAAACCCTTTTGGCTTGAGGCCCCTTGCATTGGGTTGTTTTTTTTTTTTTTCCTCTTCCAAGCCCTCCAGTGGCCGGTTTGGAGCAGAAATCCATGGATTTGGGGCTGTGGGGAGGCACTCACGAATCTCTTGGCCTGGAAGGGGCCGATGCTGTTGAAGAGCATGGCCAGGCAGCGGGGCAGGAGCCCCCCGTCCCCAGGAGATCCTGTCATGGTGTGGGTCTTCCCACTGCCCGTCACTCCGTAGGTGAACAGGAGACCTGGGAACGCAGGGAAAAGGGAGGAATCGGCAGGACTGGGAAAACAAAACCAACCTGTTGGAAATGCAGGTGAACCCGCTGGGCAGAAATGCTGATGTCTGACTCCAGTTCAGAAGGCTGAATGATTTATTAGAACTATACTAGAATACATTAATATACTATTTAAAGGAGACACTAAAACTACAAACCTGCTTTTTCTAACTCCCATATCTGACTCACTCACAGCTCGTGACCCTCTCTGAGAGCCCAGCCCCAGGTGGGTTGGATTGGCCATCAGGCTCAAACAATCCTCACCAGAATCCAACCAAGCAATCGCCCCAGGGAAACAATTCTCCAAACACATTCCACATGGGAAAACAAGGAGCAGAAATAGAAATTGTTTGCTCTTTCTTCTCTCTGTGCTCTATGAAAAATCCTGAGAGGGAGAAGAATGTGCCTGCCACATCAACCTGCCCCAAATATTCCACACCATCCAAAGTGCTGGCAGCTCTGGCTGGGGGTCACAGCTGGGAACATCCATCGTCCTCTCCAAGAGCCACAGACCAGCCCTGGCACTGCTTCTGCCATCCCTGCAATATTCCAGACGGGATGGGGCTTGGAGCACCCTGGGATACTGGAAGGTTTCCCTGCCCATGGAATGGGATGAGCTTTAATGTCCTTCCCATCGATTCCATGGTTTAGGAAGTGACGCTTTTTTGCCATTTGTTGCCTTTTTTGGGAGTTCAAAATGTGCTTTGCTAAAAGCCCAAAATGCTGATTTCGCAATTTGCAACTCCCACAAACCATGGGAAAACTTGGGAGAGCAGGGAGAAGGATTTGGATGCTTAATTCATGGAATTCCAAAGGCAGGATACACCAGGCTGCTCCAACAACACTTCCATGGCACAGGATCACCCATTCCCACCCAAACCATCCCAGGATTCCCATTCCAGAGGAATGGCTTTCTCCAAGCTGAAATCTCTTGTTAGAGAGATTTAATCTCTTGTTAGAGAGCAGGAAAAGATTGGTAATTTCAGGGGATATAATTACCTCATTAATTAAATATTTGCCTTTCCCCCCACTATTTTTTCCTTCATTTCTTCAAGGGAAGAGCACAAGGGAAGTTAAATCCCATCTTGTGTGAGGAGTTGAGCCACAATTCCAACCAAACCTTGGGAACCCTGGGTCACCCATTCCCACCCAAACCATCCCAGGATTCCCATTCCAGAAAGAGCTTTCAGGGGTGTGCTGTGAGGAGCTGAGCCACAGTTCCAACCAAACCCTGGGAGCGCTGAAATCCTGGGAATGGGGACACAGGAGAAGAGCTCTGCTCACCATTCTTGCCCCGGATCAGATCCTCCACCAGAGGTTTGGCCACCACGTCAAAGAGCTCCTTCTGCACCACCAGCGTGCCAAAGACCTCCTTGAAGGAATACTGGGTCTGCCAAGAGAGGGAAAACCACCCTGGAATTCCAGCTCCACGGGCTGGAGCGGCCAGAAGGATCCCACGGAGCAGAGAATTCCCAAAGCACAGCAAAAAGCTGGAATTTCCTTTCAGCTCTCCCCAGAATCCAAAAAAAGCACATCCACCATGGTCACAGTGGAGCTGTTCCCTCATGGAATTTTGTTTATTTTGGTCTTTTTTCCAGTCCAGCCTCAGTTTTCAGTCTTAAATTTCAAGCTGGTTTTATTTTTTTTTTTAGTGAATTATTTTAATGAATTTTAAAATTAATTTTAAAAGTCCTAAATTTCAAACCGGTTTTATTTTTTAATAAATTATTTTAATAAATTTTAAAACATATTTTAATTTTTGATGATTGTTTTTCCACCAAAACTCTTCCTTAGGGCAATACCTGAATTCCAAATTTCTGAACAAAACCTCATTTAATTAAATTAACATTTCATTAATTAAGCTTTGCTTGCTTTATTTAAACCTTTGAAGACCACTTAATGCCCTTCCCGTAGGAATTTTCCAGCTGAAATTGCAAATAAAATATTCCACATCCCAGCTAAGATTCCCACCGGCAGAAGCTGTGGACTCCTTTTCCCTGGGATGTCCAAGGCCAGGTTGGAGCAGTCTGGGATGGTGGATCCCCATGGAATGCCATGAGCTTTAAGGTCTTCCCATGGATTTGATGGATCAGGAAGTGATGTTTTTTTGTCCTAGATGGGTTTTTGGGGCGGAAAACCTCGGAATTTTGCACTCCGCAACTGCCACAAATCGCGGGAAACCTTGGGAGAGCAGGGATGGAATTCATGGAATTCCATGAAGGGACCTTAAAGCCAACCCCGCTGCCAAGGGCAGGGACAGCTCCCGCTAAGCCAGGCTGCTCCGGGGCCACTTCCAGGGGCGGGGCAGGAATTCCAGGCGGATTCCAGGCGGGAATGCCTCACCTCGCGGTACTCGCCGTTCCGGAAGACGCGGTAGCCCTCGGGAGGGTGGATCTGCACCGTGGTGCCGCTGATGACCTCGATGCAGCATTCCTGGTCCTGCCGGCTGAGCGGCCGCACGCGGCAGTACACCTGGGAGAGCGGGAAAAACCGGGAATAACCGGGAATCAACCCGGCTGTACACCTGGGAGAGCGGGAAAAACCGGGAATAACCGGGAATGAACCCGGCTGTACACCTGGGAGAGCGGGGAAAACCGGGAATAACCGGGAATCAACCCGGCTGTACAGCTGGGAGAGCGGGGAAAACCGGGAATAACCGGGAATGAACCCGGCTGTACACCTGGGAGAGCGGGGAAAACCGGGAATCAACCGGGAATGAACAGGGACCAACCAGGAATGAACCCGGCAGTACACCTGGGAGAGCGGGGAAAACTGGGAATAAACCGGGAATCAACAGGGCAGTACACCTGGGAAAGCGGGGAAAAACGGGAATAACCGGGAAAAAACCGGGAATAAACCCGGCAGTACACCTGGGAGAGCGGGGGAAAACGGGAATAACCGGAAATCAACCGGGAATGAATCAACCGGGAATCAACCCGGCAGTACACCTGGAAGAACAGAGGAAAACCGGGAATAACCGGGAATGAACCCGGCTGTACACCTGGGAGAGCGGGGAAAACCGGGAATGAACCCGGCTGTACACCTGGGAGAGCGGGAAAAACCGGGAAAAACAGGGAATGAACCCGTCTGTACATCTGGGAGAGCGGGGAAAACCGGGAATCAACCGGGAATGAACAGGGAACCAACCAGGAATGAACCGGGCAGTACACCTGGGAGAGCGGGGAAAACTGGGAATAAACCGGGAATCAGCTGGGAAGGAACCGGGAATCAACCTGGCAGTACACCTGGGAGAGCGGGGGAAAACGGGAATAACCGGGAATCAACCGGGAATGAATCAACCGGGAATCAACCCGGCAGTACACCTGGAAGAACAGAGGAAAACCGGGAATAACCGGGAATGAACCAGGAACGGACCCGGCAGTACGCCTGGGAATTTCTGGGTGCGGGAATCGGGGATCTCGGGACCACGCCGGCACTCACCCCCACCGGGTCCTTCTGCGTGGGGTTCGTGGCTTTCCTGGGCCTCCGCGGCGTCCTGGCCCTGCCGAGGGGAGAGAGCGTCAGGGGAGACCGGGAACGGCGGAGCGGGGACACCGGAGGGCACCGGGAGCACCGGGAACTGCGGGCAGCACGCAGGGCAGTCCCGACCCCCCCTTCCCCAGCCCGTCCCTCCTCGCCCGGGGCTGCCGAGCCACTCACGCCGCCTTCATGTCGCGGGCGCGGCCGCTGCTGTCGCGACAGGGCCCGGGGCTGGCGGCACCGGCCGCGCGCGCGCCCGCCGCGATTCAAATCCGGCCAATCAGCGCGCGCGCTCCCGCCGACGTCGCCACGCACGGCGCGGTCACCATGGCGACGCCCCCTGCTGGCGGCGGCGCGTGGAGGGGCCGCGGGTTCGAATCCCGCCCCCGGCCGATCCCGGTTTTTCCGGGATATTTTCCCCTTGTTATCGGTTTAGTTCCAATATTTAAGGAAAAACGGTGGAATTCAGACCGTTTTCAGGATCAAGGCTTCCCTGTGTGCCTGCCTGGAGGTGATTCAGTCACTCAGTTAATTCCTCACCCAACGAGAACGAGCAAATTCCCAGTCTAAAGAAAATAAGTGAATTCCCAGCCTGCTGGAAATAATTCCCACACTGTGGAAACGAGTGAATTCCCAGTACGTGGAAAATGAGTTAATTTCCAACCTGATGGAAATAATTCCCAACCTGAAGGAAATGAGTTAATTCCCAACCCGATGGAAATGAGTTAATTCCCAACCTGTGGGAAATGATCCGTGGTGGAAAATAACCGTGGACATGTGGGAAAAATCAGGCAGAACAAGTCCAGGGAAAAGCAAACTTCCTGCCCAGGGAATGGATTTCAATGGGGAACTGGGGAGAGGGATTCAATTCCTTTTAAATTCCAGGGAATTCCCATTTTTAGTCCAAATTCCTAAATGTTTCCACAAGGCACTTCAAGGATATATAAAAAAAAGGGGGGGGAAATCACCTGGAGGAGCCTGAAATTCCTGCTTTTTCCAGCTTTTCCAAATCCATGTGGCTTAGGAGGGATGAGGGAGGTTTGCTGGAATTTCATCCCAAATTCTTTTGGCATTTGGTGTGGATCAAGATTCCACAAATAAATATCCCGGTTTGTTTCCTTGGAACAACTGGGTACGGAGCTTTCATTTCTCCTGGGAAGGGAATTGAGGAAAATCCAGAGATTTTTGGAAAAAACAGGAAAACTCCTCTCCCTGTGCCTCTCCAAGATCCAGCACCACCCATTCCATGGGTTCAGCCAGAGGATCCTGTGGAATTCTGGCATTTTGTCCCCTTTGGAATGCAGCTTTCCCAAAGTTCCCAGCACTGGAGAGGACGGGAGGATTTAAGTTCAAAAGTTGAACGACCTGGAATAAATGCCGGGATGATTCCCGATGTTTTTCCCGCGGGCTCTCCAATCCCAGCCGGATTCCTCCCCGGTCACGGCAGCTCCCAAAGTAAATAAACTCTGGAATTATCAGCAATGATCTCCAAAGGAATTTGTTTTCCCAGGAATATTTTTATTATCGAGCAGATTAAAATCAGCGATTTATATTAATTTAATAAAACCATTGGAAAAACAATTCCAGTGCTTATAAATATCCCGAAAATCCCGGTCAGCATTCCCAAGGATTGATTTACTCCCTGTTTAACCCGTTCATCACAGATTTTATTGTGATATCCCAAATTCCAGCGGCTCCCAAAGTGCAGCAGTCAGACCTCGGCAAAGGCAATTAAAGGAAATTAATGGAAGACCCGTGGGATTATCCAGGAAAATATTCCCAAAGAATGTGTGCCGTGTTCCCGCAGAGAAATCCAAGAGGAAAACCTGGATCCTGGAAAAGCCTGGAGCTCCAGGCTCTTCCTGCAAAATCCAGGGGCAGCAGGGAAGGAAAACAAGGAACAACAGAGGGAAACTCCTGGGAATTCTTTAAAATTCCAGGGTGCTTTTAGCCCTTGAGCTGTCCCAAATCCTGCTTTTCTCCTGGCGTCTCCCAATCCCAAAACATTCCAAACTTTTCCTAAAGGATCCTGAATCCTGGGGGGTTGGGCCATGGAGCCCACCCGTCTCCAGTCCTGGGATCCATCCTGGGAATACCCAGGACAGGATGGAATTCCTTAATTCCATCCCCCCTCCATGGAAACTCGGAATTCCCACGGCAAGGAACTTCTCAGGATTTCCGGGAATGAGACCCTGGAAGAGTTTTCCTGCAGGAAGATCCCATTGGAGCTCTCCTGGAATCCCTTTTCCCGGATAAAAGAGGGAAAACAGTGGGAATCAAAACGGGAGGGAAACTCCAGTCCCTCCACCCCACCTTTCCAGGCACTTGGGCTGAGCTAAGGCTTGGAATTCCAAAGGAATGCCACATCCAAGGGGAAAACAGGAATTAGGGAATGCTTGGCTTCACCAGGAATCTCCCAGCTGGCTATCCCAACATTCCCTGGATTTCTCCCCAGGGCAGACCTGAGGGATCCCGGATTCTTTAGGAAGCAGGAGCGCTTCCCTCCCTTTTCAGGGATCAAATCCCGATTATTTGACATTTTCCCTGTGGATAACAGCGGAATGGGAAGCGTTTCCCAGCCCATCTGTGGATAAAACTGGTGCAGTTGGGAAATTCCCAAAGAAATATTTCCAGGCGATCCAATTCCCCCATGGACACCTCTGGAATGGGACTGCTCCCAGAAATCCAAGGCGATCCCTGACTCTAGTGGGATTTTTCCCGGGAATGAGGCTCTGGGAGGAGGCTGCGGAAGCAGACCCCGAGGATGGCCAGGCTGGCAGCCGCTCCCATTCCCAGGGATCCGAAGGTTTCCAGGGAAGAGGGAAGCGGGAGGCGGCCGCGCCGCTCCACCATGTCCACGGAGACAGCTTCCAGCTGGAAAAGCGTTCCCAGGATCCCGCAGATGTGGAAAACCTGGTGGCTGTGCCCTGCGACAGAAAACTCCGAGAATTCCATGGAAATTCCATGGAAATTCCATGGGTGTTCAGCTGGGCCTGGTGGGTTCCTCGTCCCCAGAGCGCTCCAGGGGCTTGGAGCGCTCTGGGATAGTGGGAGGTGTCTCTGCCCATCCAAACATCCTGGAATTCCAGGATTCCGGGACTGATTCCCACTCAGCCCACTTCACCTGGCATCCATGGAATATTTATCCCACAAATTCCTGATTCCTGGGGTTTTATCATCCTACAAATTCCTATCCCCAATTCCCAGGGTTTTATCCTCTTACTTCCTATTCCCAATGCCTCTGGCTCCGAGGGGTTTATTCCTGGGATCTATGGGGTTTATTCCTGGCATTGCCCTGGGGTTCATTCCCTGTATTCCCTGGGTTCATTCCCTGAATTCCCTGGGGTTTATTCCCTGAATTCCCTCGGGTTTATTCCCTGGATTCCCTGGGGTTCATTCCCGAGATTCCCAGGGTTTATTCCCTGGATTCATTCCTGGGGTTCATTCCCTGGATTCCCTGGCGTTCATTCCCAGGATTCCCTGGATTCATTCCCTGGATTCCCGGGGTTCACTCCCGGCATTCCCGGGGTTCATTCCGGCATTCCCAGCCACGCTCACCGATGAAGTCGAAGCTCCCCGGCGCCAGGCGCTCGGGCAGGTGGGAGGTGAAGCTCAGGAAGGTCAGGAGGGCGCAGAGGCTGTGCCGGGAATGCAGCGGGAGCGAGGCCTCGGAGCAGCTCCCGGCCGCGCTCCGGAACAGCTGCCGGCAAAAACGGGACTGATCCATCCCTCCGTCCTTCAGTGCATCCATGAATCCTTCAATCCATCCCTCCATCCGTCAGTGCATCCATGAATCCTTCAATCCATCCCTCCATCCATCCATCCATCCATGAATCCCTCCATCCATCATCCATCCATCCCTCCCATCCCATCCCACCATGCATCCATTGATCCATCCATCCATCAATGCATCCATGAATCCTTCCATCCATCCCTCCATTCATCATCCATCCATCCATCCATCCATGGATCCGTCCATCATGCATCCCTCTATCCATTAATCCATCCACTAATCCATCCATCCATCCATCCATCCATCCATCCATCCATCCATCCATC
>QUSF01000099.1:172414-183827 GCA_003676055.1 Chloebia gouldiae | reverse complement strand
TCCGAGGGAATTCCGGTGACTGGGATAAGGGATCCCAGCTCCGAGGGGACACCGGTGCTGGTGGCCTGGGGCTGTGCGCTCCAGGCTCCCAGTTGTGCTTCCATGATGCCGGGCACGTGTTTTCCATGAAAAAACCCTCCAGCTCCAGGATCTCCAGGCAGAGAACTGGCAAAAAATTCCAACTGCGGATTTTTCATCCCGAGAAAGCGAATCCCTAGGAAAACCTCCCCCCACCCCCACCGCTTTAAAGCCACGCTTCGCACTCCCAGGCTCCGAGTGATTCCCGTGCACGGCGCTCATCCCGCGGGAGCCGCTCCAACACCTCGGACACAAAATCCCACTTCCAGAGGCCCCGGACGCGCCCTCCAGGCGGCGACCGCGCCCCACAGGACTTCTATGGCTTCTGCAAACGTTTTCCTCGGGAAAGGAAACACCAATCCCAACAAAACCCCAACCTCAACGCCGGAGAGCGTCCCGATCCCGAGCTTTCCCGGGAGCAGCTTTAAGGCCCGTGTTTTTGGGAAGGGCGGGGAGGAGCTCAGTTGTGCTTGGCCCGCCCTCCCCGCAGGTAGCTCTTCCACCTCTTGACGAACTCCTTGAAGACGGGCGCGTCGTCGACGGAGCCCAGCAGCTGCAGCTGGTTGATGTGGGTGGTGTGGTAGTCCCAGCGCGCCAGGTTGGGCGCCGTGCCCAGCATGAAGTGCCGCAGGTCGTAGATGGTGCCGGAGCCGGTGTCGAAGAGCGGCAGCATGGCCTTGAGCGACTCCATGCCGCGCTCGTAGAGCAGCCGCGCCTCCTTGCCCAGCTTCTCCCCCGCCGTCTCCTTCAGGTCGTAGAGGCCGATCAAGGAGTACATGAAGCCGTTGAGCACGAAGGAGCTGGGCGTGGTGGGGTACTCCTCGTACCAGTCGTGCCGGTTCATGAACACCGCCTTGACCCCGCGCTGCTCCGCCGGCAGCTTGAAGGGCGCCGTGGCCCGGAGCGCCGCGCCCAGGAACGCCGGATCCTTGGTCAGCTGGTAGGCCCTGACCAGCGTGGACATGGCCTGGCCTTGCGCCATGGCCGAGTACCAGCCCGGATCCAAGGATTTGAAGCCTTCTCCCAACTTCCTGGTGACCATGATGGGCCAGCCGCCGCGCTCGTCCTGGTTGCGCAGCAGCCAGCGGCTGGCGGCGAAGAAGGCGGCCATGTGGGCGGTGGCCGAGATGGTGACGTTGTCCAGCAGGCCGCGGCCTTTGGCCACCAAGCGCAGCACCCGCTTGGGCATGATCTTGGTTTGCTTCACCGCCTTGGTGTTGGAGAGCCCCACGCCCTTGCGGAGGTCCGTCAGCAGGTCCCGGGTGAGCGTGCTCCAGCTGCCGCGCGCGCCGATGCCGTAGAAGATGTCCCGGTCCCTGAGGGCGATGAGCTGCGTGCTGGACACGTAGTGCACGGTGAAGAGCTGGTTCCTCTCCGTGGTCTCCAGCACCACGGACACGCTGCCGTTGCTCAGCAGCTTCAGGTCGAAGGAGATGATGAAATCCCGGCCGTTGTTCAGCTCCAGGGAGACGCCCTCGGAGCTTTCTGCAAAAAGCAAAGCCCGGGAAAAGGCCGGCTCAGCGCGGGAGGCTTCCCCTTTCCGAACGGTTGGGGAGGATTCCAGAGGCCACCCCGCTCCCGGGAGGGATTCCAAAGCTTTTAGAGCAGCCCTTCAATAATTCAGCGTTTCTGGGCTGTTTCACCTGATTGGGTTGGGAATGAAGGATAAGGAATGAAAGGGATGGGGAATGAAGGACTGGGAATGAAAGGATGGGGAATGAAAAAGATGGGGAATGGAGAATTGGGAATGAAAGGATATGGAATGAAAGGGATGGGGAAAGAAGGACTGGGAATGAAAGGGATGGGGAAGGAAGGACTGGGAATGAAAAGGATGGGGAATGAAAAGACTGGGAATGAAGGGTTGGTAAAAAACAGGATGGGGAAGAAAAAGGATGGAGAATGAAATGGATGAAGAGTGAAGAGGACAGGAAATGAAGCATAAGGGACAAAAAGGATTGGAAACTAAGGACTGGGAATGAAGGACTGGAAATTAAAAGGGTGGGGAACAAAGGATTGGGAATGAAAAGGATTGGGAACGAAGGACTGGAATCAAGGATTGGGAACAAAGGACCCCAGCCCCCAACAACTCCCATTCCCTGCTCCGGAATTCCCAACACCCACCTGGGCAGGAGAACTGCTTGACTCCGGTGAGCCGGGACTTGTCCCAGACGGTGGTGAGGGAGCAGCCCTTGGGTACCGTCCATTCCCCGTTCCCATTCCCATTCCCATTCCCGTCTCCCGCCGTCTCGTACACCTCCACGTGCGGCGGCTTCTCCGTCAGGTTCTTGCTGTAGTGGCTCAGCCCGTACTGGGCAATCTGGATGGGGTAGAAGTAGCCCTGAGGGCCCCACTGCGTGGAGAGAGGAACTCCTGCCCGGAAAAAAACATGGAAAAAGCGTTGGAATGAGGGGAAAACTCCTCCTCTGCACCCCACAGTTCCGGGAGCGCCATCAATGCAGTTAGAGGTTAGAGGGAAGTCCTGGGGAAGGAGGGGGTTGGGCTTTTTCCCCACTAAAATCCGGAATTCCGTGGGTTTGGCTGGCAGAGGAATCCCTGGCGTGGCCTTCCCGACTTTTATGGAATTGTGGAATGGGCTGGGTGCAAGGGAACCTCATCCCATTCCAGCCCTTCCAAGGGTAGGGACACTTCCACGATCCCAGGGTGCTCCAAGCTGGCCTTGGACATTTCCAGGATGCAGGGGCAGCCCCAGCTTCTCTGGGAATTCCAGCCCAGCCAGAACTCCTTCCCAAAATCCCATCCACCCCTGCCCTCCAGCACTGGGAGCCATTCCCTGTGTCCCGCCCCTCCCATCCTTGATGATCCCAAGGCCGGAGGTGCCACCACAAAACCCCATTCCCACATTCCCTCATTCCCACATTCCCAGCAACAAATCCAGGTCACTCCGCACTTCCAGCATATTTCATGGAGCAATTCCAGCACGCTTTAAGGACCATCCCAACCCCAAAAATTCCTTGGAATCCCACCTTCCACATCATTGACGCACTTGACCCTACCCCGAATTCCCACATTCCCATCATGAAATCCTGGTCACTCTGCACTTCCAGCACGCTTTAAGGAGCACTTCCAGGAGATTTTCGGGGTCATCCAAACCGCGAAAATTCCCGAGAATCCCCAGGATTCCCACCAGAACATCCAGGTCACTCTGCACTTCCAGCACATTTCACAGAGCGCTTCCAGCACATTTCAAGGATCATCCCAACGCCAAAAATTCCCAGGAATTCCCAGGATTCTCACCAGAACATACAGGTCACTCTGCACTCAGGTCACTCTGCACTTCCAGCATATTTCAAGGACCATCCCAACCCCCGGAATCCCCAGGATTCCCATCAGAACATCCAAGTCACTCTGCACTTCCATCACATTTCACTCCGCACTTCCAGCACATTTCAAGGACCATCCCAACCCCGGGAATTCCCAGGATCCCATCAGAACATCCAGCTTGCTCTGCACTTCCAGCACATTTCAAGGACCATCCCAACCCCAAAAATTCCCAGGAATCCCCAGGATTCCCATCAGAACACCCAGGTCACTCCACACTTCCAGCACATTTCACAGAGTGTTTCCAGCGACCTTTAAGGACCATCCCAACCCCTGGGAATCCCCAGGATTCCCACATTTCCAGCAGAACATCCAAGTCACTGCACTTCCAGCACATTTCATGGAGTGCTTCCAGCATGTTTCAAGGGCCATCCCAACCCCAAAAATTCCCAGGATTCCCCAGGATTCTCACCAGAACATACAGGTCACTCCACACTTCCAACACATTTCACAGAGCGCTTCCAGCACATTTCAAGGACCATCCCAACCCCGGGAATCCCCAGGATTCCCACCAGAACATCCAAGTCACTCTGTACTTCCAGGTGCCTTTAACAACCATCCCAACCCCGGGAACCCCCTGGATTCCCACATTTCCACCAGAGCATCCAAGTCAGAGCACTTCCAGCACATTTCAAGGACCATCCCAACACTGGGAACCCCCAGGATTCCCACATTCCCACCAGAACATCCAAGTCACTCCGCACTTCCGGCCCATTCCAAGGAGCACCCCAGCCCCGGGATGCCCCGGGATGCCCACCCTCCACGCCGCTGATGCACTTGACGCGGTCGCGCAGCTCCACGTGGTAGCCCTCGAAGGACATGAAGACGCCGTCGGGGCGGTAGGGCGCGCGCTGGGCGTACACCTTGGAGTAGCTGTGCGAGAACTCGAAGCGCTCCCGGCCCTCGGCCTGGGCGATGCGGCCGTACACCTGGAAGTATTTCTCCAGCCAGCTGAAGGGCAGGAACACCTCGGCGCCCTCGCGCCGCCCCTTCACCGTCTGCTCCTCGTTGATGACGCAGTCGATCTCCTCGTAGCGGGGCCCCGCCATTCCCGCCGCCACTCCCGGCATTCCCGCCTTTCCCGGAGAGGCCTCCTCGCCGTTGGGAATTCCGGCGGCGCCCTGGGCGGGGTGGGAGCAGCGGGTCCAGAGCAGCAGCGAGAGCAGAGCCAGGAGGGAGCAGAGCACCAGGAGAGCCTTGGAGCTGAGGCGGGCCAGGCAGCGCATGGTGCTGCATTCCTGGGGAAAACACGGAAAAATGGGATCAGGAGAGAGGGATTCGGGATGGTCTGGATGGGAATGGTCAGCAGTCCTGGGAAAAACAGGGAAAAATGGGGTCAGGAGAGAGGGATTCAGGATGTTCTGGATGGGAATGGTCAGAGTGACACAGCCAGGCAGCGCATGGTGCTGCATTCCTGGGGAAAACATGGAAAAATGGGTTCAGGAAAGGGATTTGGGATGTTCTGGATGGGAATGGTCATGGTGGCAGGGCCAGGCAGCGCATGGTGCTGCATTCCTGGGGAAACATAGAAAAACAGGGGAAAACGGGATCAGAACATGGATTTGGGATGTTCTGGATGGGAATGGTCAGCATTCCTGGGGAAAACATGGAAAAACAGGGGAAAACGGGATCAGAACATGGATTTGGGATGTTCTGGATGGGAATGGTCACGGTGGCAGGGCCAGGCAGTGCATGGTGCTGCATTCCTGGGAAAAACATGGAAAAATGGGGTCAGGACAGAGGGCTTTGGGACTTTCTGGATGGGAATGGTCAGCATTCCTGGGGAAAACGGGATCAGGAAAGGGATTTGGGATGTTTTGGATGGGAATGGTCAGCACACAGTCCTGCAGTCCTGGGAAAACAGGGAAAAATGGGGAAAAACAGGGAAAAACAGGATCAGAACAGGGATTTGGGACTTCCCAGATGGGAATGGTCAGCACATGGTGCAGCATTCCTGGGAAAACACGGAAAAATGGGATCAGGAGAGAGGGGTTTGGGATTTCCAGGATGGGAACGGCGCCTCTGCCCCAGGGTGAGTGGCAACATTCCCGGGAATCGGGGAAATGTGGGATCCAAGCCAGGAGGGGAACTCCAGGGATCCCAGCAGAGCCGGGAATAAACGGGAACGGGGAAAAGCAGCTCTGCTCTTACCTTAGGGAAAGGGAATTCTGGGAATTCTAACGCATCTCGAGCTTCCAGAGGCAAAAAATCCCGGGATTTACGGATTCCTCTTGGGATTCCTGCAGGGAAAACCGGGAAAAATGGAGCTGGAGCAGCGCCAGATGGAGCTTTTCCTGGGAAATCCTGGTATTCCCAGGAAACTCCTCAGAATTCCAGGAAAATCCTGACATTCCCAGGTAAATCCTGGTATTCCCAGGAAACGCTTCAGAATTCCAGGAAAACCCTCATGGGATCCCGGGAAATTCCAGATCCCATATTCCCGAATCCCAGAGCCGGGATTCCAGCACTCCACATTCCCCCAGCCCATATCCCGCATTCCCGCACATTCCCAACCCAAATTCCCGCATTCCCAGCCCGTATTCCCAAATAATTCCCAGCGCTCCCATTCCCTCATTCCGGGCTCTGGCAGCAGCCCCGAGGCGCTCCGAGCACGCCCGGCCCCCGGCTAATCGCGCTGCCCCGTGTCCCCCCCGCCGCCATGATTCCCAGCATTGCCGTTATCCCCGCCGTTCCCGTTATCCCGGGAATTCCCGGGAATTCCCGGCCCGCTCCCTTTACCCAGGGCCTGGCGGGCGGCGGAACCTCCGCGCGGGGCAGCGGGGGGAGCACGGAGGGGCGCGCGCCGGGGGCCCCGCCCTCGCGCGCCGCGGCCAATGGGAGCGCGCGGCGGGGGCGGGCGCCGGCCAATAGGAGAGCGCGGCGCGGCGGTGCCGCCGCCATAACGGCGCCGGGTAGGGCGGGGCGGGAAGGAGGAGGCGCCGCCGCCGCCGCCGCCACCCCGGGGCGGCTCCGGGAGCGCTGCTGGCGCCGCTCGCTCCCGCGGGGGTCCCGGCAGCGCCGCAGGCCCCGCCGGCACCGGCGCGGCCTCCGGTGGTACCGGGAGGAGGGTGGGGGGAGCGGCCGGGGCGGCCCCGCCCCGGCTTCCCGCGAGAGCGGCGGCGGCCAATCAAAAGCGCGCGTTTAAGGGGCGGGGCTTGCGGGCGGCGCGCGGCGCTGATTGGTTGGTTGGGGCCACGCCCACGGCTCAGTCACGTGGCAGGGCCGCGTGGGGCGGGAGCCGCCGGCTTTGGTGGCGCCAATTAACGGGGGTTAATGAATAATTAATTAATTAATAATCAATGGCTAATTTATGCATAATCGATGGATAATGGATGAATAAATGGATGGAGGGAACCGGGAGAGCAGCGGGCTGGGCAAGGCGGTTTAGGGAGAGCGGCTGCACCAGGGGAGGTTTGGGAATGTCGGGATAATTCCCACCTGGAAAATTCCCACCTGGAAAAAGCTCCAGGCATGGAAGAGCCGCCAGGCAGGGCTGGAGTCGCATTCCGGAGGGATTGAAACCCTTGGGATGTGGCACCTGGGGACAGCGGCTTGGTTGGAGTCCAGGAGCTCCAAGGGCTTTCCCAACAGAAAGAATTCCATGATTCCGAACAAATTCCAGATCCTCCATCCCTAAAAACCGCCCATCTTGGGATTAACCCAACAGAGCCAGGATGGACGTGGTTCAATCCCAATCCATCATTAACCCTGGGAATTCTGCACCATGCCTGCCAGGAGCTGCTGCTTTGGAGCGGATCCCAGGCCTGGAAAAGGCTGGAAAATCGGGAATCTCCAGAGGAATTGTTGTCCATGGCCTCGTCAGCTCCTGATTCCTGGATTCCCTCGATTTTCCAGGAAAACCAGTCCCAATCCAGCGCAGATTCCGCATTGGAGGCAGCGGCACCTCTCGGACACCGATTCCCATCCCAATTTGTCCTTGGTTTTGCCAAGGAGCTGGAATTGCTTCCATCAACCTCAACATTCCCATTTTTCCCTCAATTATTCCTCAGATCCAAGAAAACTTTAACATCTTTTCCTCAGTCCTTCCCCAGATCCAAAGGAAAGTTTCCCGTCTTTCCCTGATTTATTCCTGAGATCCAAAGGAAGCATTCCCACTTTTTTTCCTGGTTTATTCCTCAGATCCAAAGGGAAGTTTCCCATCTTTTCCTCAGATCCAAAGGAAACATTCCCATCTTTTCCTGATTTTTTCTCGGATCCAAAGGAAAGTTTCCCATCTTTTCCTGATTTATTCTCATATCCAAAAGAAACATTCCCATCTTTTCCTGGTTTATTCTCAGATCCAAAGGAAACATTCCCAGAGCTCCGTGGCCCAGCCCCGTCCCACGCTCGCGGCTCCCGCGGATCCAGGCTGGGCTGCCCGGGACCGGCTCCGCTCAGAAGTTTTCCCTGGAGAAGCGGAAGCCGAAGGCGCGGCAGTGCCGGCGGATGACCCCGGCCAGCGCCGCGGAGCCGCAGAAGAACACGGCGACGTTCCCGCGCCGCTCCGCCGCCACCTTCCCGAACACCTGCGGCGGGAGCGGCCGGGATCCGCCATTCCCTTCCCTCCCCACCCCTTCCATCATCCCAGGATCCCATCCCGTCATCCCGGGCTAGAGGAGACACTTGGGATGAGGCCATCTCTGCGGTCCCTTCCCACCCAACCCATTCCATGATTGTCTGATCCGTTCCCCGGTTCCCTGATCCCATTCCTTGATTCTCTTATCCCATTCTCCAATTCTCTGACCTCATTCCACGATTCCGGAATCTGACCCAGATCAGAGGCGTGGAATGAGATCATCTTCCCATTCTCTCCCAGCCCATTCCCTGATTCTCTGATCCCATACCACGATCCCCTTTCCCAGTTCTCTGATCCTATTCCATGATTCCATACCATGATTCCATGATCCCATTCCCCAATCCCATACCATGATTCCATGATCCCATCCCCCGATCCCGTTCCTTGAGTCCATTCCCCAGTTCTCTGATCCTATTCCATGATCCCGTTCCCCGATTCCATGATCCATTCCCTGATTCCCCCGTGCCTCCCTTGGCACCGCTCACCCTCTCCACACCCCCCCAGCATTCCCGCTCCGCGGATCCCGGATTCCCTGACCTTGTCCCAGTCGGGGCGGCCGGGCCGGGTGCGGCTGCGGAGGCCGGAGATGGAATCCCGCTGCTCCCGGGCCGCCAGCAGCTCCAGCGCCAGCTGCAGCCCCAGCGCCCTCACGTCCCCCTCGCCCAGCGCCGAGGTCATGTACAGCTGCAGCTCCAGGAAATTCCCTGGCAATCCCAGGGGTTCCAGCTGCCCGCCGGGATCCGGCCCCGTGGGCTTTCCCGGGAACGGCGCTCCCGCTCACCTCCCGGCTCCAGCTCCGCCTGCTCCGTCTCCAGCTTGGCCAGGAGGCCCAGGAACCACTGCAGGTGCTGCTGGTCCCGCGTGATCCAGATGAAATCCACCTGGATTTCAGGGCGGGAAAGCCTTGGCGTGGGCACTCACCGGATCCCGACACCAGATCCTGATGTTGGATCCCAGCACCAAATCCCAGCACCAGATTTTGGTGCCAAATCCCAACAGCAGATCCTGGCGCCAAATCCTGAAACCAAATCCTGGCAGCAGATCCCAGCACCAAATCCTGACAGCAGATCCCAATACCAGATTCCAGCACCAAATTCCGACACCAAATCCCAATACCAGATCCAAGCACCAAATTCCGACACCAAATCCCAGCACCAGATCCCGACACCAGATCCAGGCCCCGTTCCCAAAGCTCCCGGATTTGAGGGATGCTCCCAGGCTCTCCACCCTGGGACCCTTCAGCCCCATCCCGGGCCGAGCCTGGATCCCACATCCCCTCTTGCTCCCGTTCCCATTCCCACCTTCCGGAGCGTCATCTCCTCATCCCGCTGTTCCTCGCTCCAGGAGAAACGGCAGCTGGGGCAGCTCTGCTTCCGCCGCCGGTACCTGCAGGGGAGTGGCGCTTCCTTCTCCTTCCTGCTCCCTCCTTCCTTTTCCTGCCTTTTCCTGCTCCTTCCTGCCCATTCTTGCCATTTCCTGCTCCTTCTTTCCCATTCCTGCTCTTTCCTGCCCATTCCTGCTCCTTCCTGCTCCCTCCTTCCTTTTCCTGCTTCTTCCTGCCCACGGCCAAGCTCCCTCCAAATCCCCAAGGAAAATCCTGGCACAGAGGGAGGCCCCGTGTGTGGCCATGGGAATGGATCCAAGGAAGGACAGAATCCCAAGGATGGAGGATTGGGTGACAGCTCCACCCAGGCATCCATGCCATCAATCCCTGGGATATTCCCGGATTCCGGGGGCTCGGCGGGACCCACCGGAACATGATGCTCTGCAGGATGGAGGCGAACGGGGTGATCCCGATGCCGGCTCCGATGAGAACCGCGTGCTCCGAGGTGAAGATCCGCCGGCTCGGAGTTCCGTATGGACCGTCTAGGAAGCACTGGGGCAGATCCAAAATCAGGGATAGATCCAGCAGTTCCAGGGTCTGGAACAGCTCCCGGGCGGAGGAGAAGGGCACCAAGGGGATCCCGGAATTTGGGATCTTCCCGGGGTTTTGTGGGAGCAAGGAGTGGGTGGGAAGGACTGGAGTTTTCCAGCAGGTGGGATCATCCGTGCACAGGGATGCAGGGATGGAGCAGCTGGGAATGGGGATGGGATGGACAGGAAGATGGAGGGGATGGTGGGAATGCTGATCCCAGCCCATTTTCCAGGATCCAGGAAAGGCAGGAACACCCTCACCTTGACGCTGCAGCTCCGCTGGGTCTCCCCGGGCCCGGCGCCCTGCAGGAGAGGGAGCAGTGACCATCCCCCCTTCCCAAGCACTCCCAAAATTCCCTGGATTTGAAGTGTTTTCCCACTGGGCTGCACGCACAATTCCAGCTGTCAATGTCACAATAATATCCAAGGAATTTTTTTCCAAGAGGGAGCTTTTTAAGGAGCTTTATTCCATTTGGGATCCAGTCCCTGTCCCCTGGGACTGGGGCAGTGCTCACCCCCTGCTCCGGGTCCTTTCCCGGGAAAGCGGCTCCGGAGGCTCGGAACGCTGTCAGCTCCACGGCTCCATCCCTGCCGGAGGCCACGGATCCTTCCTGGGAACAAAGGCCGGGAATCAGCGCTGGGATCACCGCTCCTGGGATCTGCTGGGCCTCCAGCAGGGTCATAGGAATTCCCATTCCATGGGGCACAAAATCCCATCAGTCCCATCCATCCTTCATCCATCCCAAATCCCACTCCATGGAGTACAAAATCCCATCAATCCCATCCATCCTTCATCCTTCCCAAATCCCATTCCATGGAGCACAAAATCCCTTCATTCCCAAATCCCACCATTCCATCCATCCATCCATCCCAGATCCCACTCCATGGAGTACAAAATCCCATCAGTCCCATCCATCCTCAATCCATCCTAAATCCCATTCCGTGGAGCACAAAATCCCATCAGTCCCAAGTCCCACCATCCCATGTATCCATCCATCCCAAATCCCACCGGTGGGAATTTGTGTGAGCCTGATGGAGGGACACCAATTCCCGTTCCATGGGATACAAATCCTTCAAGGCTGGACAAGCAGGGAATGTTCATCCCGAGGGATTCCCCGGCTGGGATGATCCCATGGGATCCACTCCACATCCAGCTGCACCCATCCCTTTGATCCCAATCCCACAATCCCACCCGTTCCCAGTGCCGGCTGCTCCGCTCCCTCCAGCTCTTCCCGGGCGGATTCGGCTCCGGGCCGTGCGATTCCAGCTGCTGGAAGTACTCGTAGAGCTTGGTGGTCCATTGGCCCCGCGCCCGGATGTGCAGCCAGAGGGTTTCTGTGGGATCAATCCCAAAATCCTGGAATTCTCTGCATTGGGAAGAACTTCATACCCAACTCATCCCATGGAACCGCCTTCCATAGCCCGGCTCGCTCCAAGCCCCATCCGAGCTGGAAAAACGTCACCATGGGCATGGAAAAGAGATCCAGGGATGGGACACGGATCCCA
>QUSF01000099.1:130010-172404 GCA_003676055.1 Chloebia gouldiae | reverse complement strand
AACAGATCTCAGGGATGGGAAACATTCCAGGGATGGGAAACAGATCCTGAGGATGAAAAACAGATCCCAAGGGTGGGAAACAGATCCTGGGGGTGTGACACAGATCTCAAGGATGTGTCAGAGATCCCAGGGATGTTAAGGGAAAATTCCAGGGGAATTTGCAGGGAACACGAGGAACCTGGCTGCTCCGGAGCGCTGCTGATGGAGAAGGGGTGCCACTCGTAGGCGGCGATGGCCGGGATGTTCAGGTAGACGTAATCCCCCGGCTGGAAGCGGAAGGATTTTGGCCTCTGGATCACCAGGTGGGTCACCTGCGGGAGAACGGGAGCAGGAAAACTGGGAATGGCCCAAGGGAACCTCCCGCTGGTTTCTGGGCAGCAGAATTTCCGGGTTCTGCCCCCCATTTGGGTTTGTTCCCCATTCCCTGCCCAGTTTGGGTTGCACAAAATGCCAGCTCAGACTGGGCTCAAACTATGGGATTTGGGGAAAAAAATTCCGCGTTCCAGGAGTTTTTGTTCTGCTCTGGTTGTTCCATGAGTTTTTATTTGATAAAATAGGGGAAAAGGCTTGGAAATAAAGGAACTCCTGTGGACTCCTGCTGCCACCTCCAGCTTTTCTGTGTTGTTTGTTCCTTCATTCCCGGAGTGCCAGGAGGAGGTGGGAGGTGGGATAGTGGGAATTTGGGATGGTGGGAATTTGGGAGGTTTGGGATTTGGGATTTTTTGGGATTTACTCCCACCTTGGAGGGCAGCAGCTTGGCCTCCAGGATGTGCAGATCCCCTGCCCGGCGCCACGCCCAGCCCAGAACCTTCTCCAGCACGAACAGGGAGCCGGGAATGAGGAACCACTTCCAGAAGTGGGGACCGTGCAGGAGCAGCAGGAACCACACGGGGATGTAGGAGAGGTGGCTCCAGTAAAAAACCTGGGAATGGGAATGGGGATGGGAAGTGCTGGACCCAAATGGTGCTTCTTGGTGGGGCTGTCTGGGTATCCCAGTGGGAAAAGGCAGCCCAAGGGAATCCTGGAATCTCTCAGATTTGGCTTGGAAAGGACCTTAAACCTGTCCAGCTCCAATCCCAACACCTCCCACTATCCCAGGCTGCTCCAGGGACACTCCCAGGGATCCAGGAGCAGCCGCAGCTCCTCCGGGAATTCCATCCCAGCCCCTCCCAGCCAGGAATTCCTTCCCAACTGGGAAATCATTCCCTGGGTCCCGTGGGGAAGAAAATCCCAGGAATCCGGAACTGCGAGTGTGGCATTCCCAGGGCTCCCGAGGGTCCCACGGGGCAGCACCAGGATGGGCATTCCCTTCCCACCATGGCACCCCCGCCTTTCCAGCCGGGAATTCCCATGGGATCACCTCGAAGTGGCCGCCTCGGCGCACGCAGGGGCTGGAGCAGGCGAGCATGGCCAGGAGCAGCGCCAGCAGGGCCAGCCCGGTCTGCGGGGCCGTGCCGCCAACGCCGCCCGCGCCCGGCCGTGCCCGCCGCACGTACTCGCCCAGGGCCACCAGCCAGTCCCGCCGGGCCAGGCCTGGGGACACGGGCACGGCTCAGCGCCGCCGGGAATGTCCCCCGGGAATGCGCCCCCAGGAATGCGCCCCCGGGAATGCGCCCCCGGAAGGGCCCCCCGGGGTGCCGGGATCGGGATCCCGCTCACGACCTCGACTGTCCGGAGGGAGCCGCTAGAGGGGGATCACAGCCCGCGGCTGCTGCCCGTGCCCTGTCCGTGCTCTGTTCCCTCTCCGTGCCCTGTCCGTGCTCTGTTCCCTCTCCGTGCGCTGTCCGTGCCCTGTCCCTGCCCTGTCCCCTGTCCTGTCTGGTCCACGTCCCCTGCTCGGCCCCTGTCCTTGTCTTTGTCCCTGTCCCGTCCCCGCTTGTGCCCTCGCAGCGCCCCCGGCACGGACACCCCTTCTCCAGGGCATCCCCCCCCCCCTCCTTGGGACACGGGAACCCCTCCCACGGGATCCCGGGACATGATCCCATCCCTGGGCTCCCTGTCCCCGTGTCCCGTGTCACTGACCCGCCTGTGCCAGCTGTGTCCCCGTGTCACTGACCCGCGTGTGCCAGCTGTGCCCGTGTCCCGTGTCACTGACCCGCCTGTGCCAGCTGTGCCCGTGTCCCGTGTCACTGACCGGCCTGTGCCAGGTGTGCCCCCGCGTGGGCGCTCCCCAGGGCCAGCACCAGGTGTCCCACGCGCTCGTGGCCCCGCACGTGCAGCTCCAGCGGGAACAGCTCCGCCAGCGGCGTGGAGCGCAGCCAGGTCAGGGAGCGCCGCAGCATCAGCGCCTGGCGACAGCGACGGGGACAGGGACAGCGACAGGGGGCAAAGAGGGGACAGGGGTGAGGGCAGCGACAGGGATGGAGGTGAGGGATGGGGACATGGGTGAGGGATGGGACAAGGGACAGCGATGGGGACAGGGGACAGCGACAGGGACAGCGGGGACAGGGGGCAAAGAGGGGACAGGGGTGAGGGCAGGGACGGGGACAAAGGGACAGCGATGGGGACAGGGGACAGGGACGAGCAGTGGGCGAGGGGAGGGGCCAGGGCACCCGGAGATGCCAAATGGAAATGGGAGCACTGGGAGATACCGGGAGAACGGGAAATGGCGGGAGACAACGGGAAATTCCAGGGGGACTGGGAAATGCTGGGGGGACAATGGAAAACTCCGGGGACAGCAGGAAACTTTGGGCCAGCATCCCTCCTGGCTACCCCGGGCCCCTCCCGGCTCCCTCCCCGCCGTGTCCCCCCGGTGTCCCCCGGTGTCCCCCCGGTGTCCCCCCGGTGTCGCGGGGCACTCACGGCCAGCAGGGCGCAGTTGAGGTTGAGGCTCTGCCCGCAGCCCCGGGCCAGCGCCAGGGCGGGGCCGCGCTCCCGGTGCCACAGAGCCCCCAGGGCGAGCAGGAGCGCCGTGGTGGCGACCCAGCCCCCCAGGCAGCACAGCCGGGCCCGCTGGTCCCCGCGGGATTCCCGGGAAAAGCCGCAGATCCCGGCCCGGTGATCCCCGCGGGATTCCCGGGAAAAGCAGCAGATCCCGGCCCGGTGATCCCCGCGGGATTCCCGGGAAAAGCAGCAGATCCCGGCCCGGTGGTCCCTGCTGGATTCCCGGGAAAAGCAGCACAGCCAGGACTCAGCAGGACTGGGACTGGGGGGCTTCAGCCAGCTGGCGGCACTGGGAAAGTGGGAATTGGGGTTTGGATGGGAATTTGGGGGGGGTTTGGATGGGAATTTGGGGGGTTTGGATGGAGAACAGGGAGCTGGAGAAGTCCCCAGCTCAGGGTGGTACCCGGCCCTACAGCCGGAGTGGCAGCATCCCTGAATCCCTCCCTGCATCCCTCCCAAAATCCAAGCCCTGCCCCATCCCAACCCCATCCCTGCTCCAATCCCAAACCTCTCCAGCTGCTCCCAACTCCACTGTGGGCTCCCCATGGAATCCTTTCCCAGAAATCCCCGAGTTCCCCTCCCCACCTGATGCTCAGGCTCTCCAGGAGCTCGGGGAACGCTTCCAGCTGCTCCCGGAGCTCCGGGAAGGTGATGGAGCCGCTGTGATCCCGGTCGAGGGCCTGGAGCAGGGCCTGGCTCAGGGCCCCGAGCCGCTCCTCGGGAAGGGCCAGGGAGCTCTCCCGGAGACACCCCCGGAGCACCACCCGCAGCTCCTCGGCGTCGATGGAGCCGCTCCCTGGGAGCCGGGAGAATCCCGATATTCTAGAGCCCTACGGAGCCACCTCCATCCTGATATTCCAGAGCCCTACAGAGCCACCTCCATCCCAAAATTCCACGGGTGTACGGAGCCAGCTCCATCCCAAAATTCCAGTCCTACAGAGACACCTCTATCCCGAAATTCCAGAGCCCTACGGAGCCACCTCCATCCCAATATTCCAGTCCTATGACATCCCAATATTCCAGAGCCCTACAGAGTCACCTCCATCCCGATATCCCACAGCCCCATGGAGTCATCTCCATCCCAATTTTCCAGTCCTAATCCAGGAATTTTCCTTGCAGGGTGGAATATCCTGGGTGGGTCAGGATCTGCTCCCAGGAACCAGGGAGAGGATCACGGGAACTGCATCCAGGGGAGTGTGGGAATGTTCCTTCCTGGAAAGGGCGGCGTTGGAAGGGGACTTGGGGACAGGATCAGGGGTGGGAACGGTTGGATTTGATCCCTGAGAGCTTTTCCAACCCAAATGATCCCAGAGTTTCAGGAAAGCGGGATGGGGAGTTGGGATTGGAGCAGAGTAGATCCCACTCTTCCCAGCTGATGGGAAATCCTCGAGTGTGACTGATGGAATCCTTGGCTTCCCGCTGGAATTTTCCCATTCCCACATGGAACGAGGGCAGCAGCCTCATCCCAGCCACAGCCGGACGCTCAGAGAAGATCAAATCCCAAATCTATCCCAAAAAACCCCCAAGGGATCCCGTTTTCTCCTCTCACCGTCCACGTCGTACACCTGGAAGAGGAAGCGGAGCTTTTCCGTGGAATTCCCGCAGAGCAGCCGGCGCAGGGATCCCAGCAGCTCCTCCCGGCTCAGGGAGCCGCTCCCATCGGAATCGAAGAGCGCGAAAAACCTCTCGGCAAAGAAGGACTGCGGGAAAAGCAGGAATGTTCCCGTGGAGCAGGGAATGGGGAATGTTCTTCATGGATCAGGGAATGTTCTTCATGGATCAGGGAATTTGGAGAGTGTTCCCATGGAACAGGAAATGTTCCCATGGAGCAGGGAATGTTCTTCATGGATCAGGGAATTGGGAATGTTCCCATGGAGCAGGGAATGTTCTTCATGGATCAGAGAATCAGGGAATGCTCCCATGGAGCAGGGAATTCCCACTATTCTCTCCCTTCTTCCCAAGGATCTCTCACTACTTTCTCACGGATCCCATTCCGTCCTTCCCACAGATCCCATTCCCTCCTTCCAACGGATCCCTGACCTCCTTGACCTGCAGGGCGGATTTGAACTCTTCCAGGCTGATTTCCTTCTCCTTCCCAGCGACATTCCCAAATCTTTTGCTCACCCAGCGCAGCCACTCCATGTCCGCCACCGCTGCCATGGCTCTGGAGTGATCCCTAAATCCCAACAATCCCTTTTTGGGATTCCCCCAGCCTCTTTCGGAAGAGCTCCTGGCATGGAGCATCCCAAAGCTGGATCCTGCAGGGACCAGCCGCATTCCATGGAATCCTGAATTTCCATGGAGCTGCCGAGCCCAAATCCTGGGATAATCACGGAGCCCACGGGAGCATCCCTGGGGATTCCTTTTTCCCAGAAATCCCGAGCAGGGATCATCTCCCATTCCCTCCTTCCCCATTCCCATTCCCTTTTCCATTCCCTCCTTTCCCAGCCCTCCACAATTCCTCCAATCCCCCGCGCTCCATGAAATCCATCAGCACTTCCCAGCATCCCAGATTTCCCCAGGATCCGAAGGAAAATCCAAGTTCCAGGAGCCTTTTCCCATGTCCAGCCTCTCCCATTCACCTCCAACAAATCCGGGGAGACTCCAAAGGGAAATCCCGGAAAAGCCTGCGGCGTTCCCGAGGAGAGGGATGGGTCCAGCTGGGATAAATCCCAAATCCCCGCTCATTCCTGTTATCCCTCCCTTCCCGAATCCCGCCCAGCCCCGTGGCCCGTCCCGATCCCGCTTTTCCCAGCTGTTGTTTATCCCTTTGCCAATCCCTGCGTTGGACATTCCCTGTCCCCTCCATCCCTCGGGAATTGTGCTCCTGCCAAACCCATCTGGAGCCGCCATTCACCGGATCCGCTCCCGAATTCCGGCCCGTCAGGAACAGCCGGGAACGTCTCCTCCAGCCTCCATCCTTGGATCCCCTCCGGAACGAAGCCGCCCGGGACGACGTTGCCATGGGAATGTCAGGAGCAGATCCAGGTAAAAACATTCCCGATTCCCGCGTTCCAGAGGCATCCGAGCCCCTGGATCCCGCCTGGAATAACCGCCAGGAGCTGCTGGAGCACGGAACTGATCCCGAAAAATTCCAAACACCCCCAGGATCTCGGGATAAATTGGATTTGATCCAGCCCTGTCCCATCCCAAATCCAGCTTTTTCCCTATCCCAAATCCAGCCTTTTCCCAGGATCTCCGTGCCTTTATCCCGGTATTTCTGGGATCCCAAAGGTTTTTCCCGGGATGGAGCCGTTCCATCCTTTTCCCGCTGCCTTTCCAGCTCTTTGGGCCGTATCCAAGTGCATCCACAGGGAGAAAAGCAGGAATTCTCCTGCTCCATGTGGGATTTGGGGCTCCAAAGGGGCTTCTCCCGGCTCCAAGGAATGGGAATTCCAGTCGAGAATGTTGGGAATGGGGGCCAGCAGCAATGGGAGCTCCAAGTTATCCTTGGATTTCACGGAATTTCCTCATCCTGAGGAATTCAATCCCTGGTTTTGACAGGAAACCTCCCCCAATTCCCAATTTTTCCTAGGATTCCATGGGATTTCCTCCTCTTCAGGAATTCCAGGAGCTCTTCCAAAGCCCCTGGAAGCAGCTTCAGCTTCAGGAAATCCTGGAAAGGAGGGAAACTCAACATTCCCGTGGGATTGATCGCTGGGAAAAGGCGGGAATGGGCCAAATTCCCAAAAGGAACAACCTGAAGTGGAATTCTTGGAAAAACGGCCAGGAAAAAATCTCTGCACTGATCCTAACAAGCAGAATTCCCAAATTTTCCATTTCACTGGAATCCTCTTGGAGTTTTTGGGAATGGCTCCATCCATCCCATGGATTCTCCTCCAGAAAATTCCTTGGAATTCTGCCATTCCCATTTTCCCATTTCTCACCCCAATTCCAAAATCTTTTTTATTTCCTGGAATTCCCTGGAAGTTTTTATCCCCAAATTTGGCTTTTCTTTCTTTCCCCCTTGATTTTCCCACGATTTTTCCAAGGATCCCAAGTTTTTTTCCCCACTTTTTTCTCATCCCCCTCATGGATTTCTAACAGCAAAATTCCCAAAAATCCTGGATTTTCCAGCCTTTCCCACATATAAAGTGATTTAATTCCAAGAAATTGTGGATTTTACTTCAAATGTATTCAGTTTTTCCATGTTTTCCACCCATTCTCCCTAAATTCTGAAGGATTATCCCAGAATTCCTTGGATTTTTAACTCATCTTGAATTTTTTTGGGGGATTTTACCAAATTCTCCCATTAATCCAGTAAAGCAGGAAAATATTGGAATACTCTGTTAGAAAAATCAGGAATACTCCATTTATTCCAAAATTTTACAGGAAAAGGATAATTTAATGATGATTAAAAAAATGTAATAACATTTTCCAAGTAATTTAGGGAATTTTGGAGCTATCCTGGAATTTCTCCCCTAATTTTTTAATCAGATTTTCCCACTTTTTTTTTCCCCTGGAATGCTGCAAAAATTCCAATTTTAAGGGGTTAAACCACAACTTGGAAATTCCTGTGGCATCCCAAGGGTGTTTTCCATGGAATTCCTGGATCCGAGGGATTTGTTTGATCCCAAAGTTCCTCAGCTGGGAAAGCTGAGGGGGGATTTGGGGGATTTTTTTCCATTCCCAGCCGCGCAGAGCTGGGAGTTGTTCCCAATAAAAAGAAGGAAATCTTTGTGTGGGAAAACAAAGGGACATTCAAGGGATGAACAAACAATTCCCAGGGATTTTCCAGGGGAATTCACCCTGGGAATGCGGGGTGGGAACAGGAGGATTCCAGTGGAATTTGGGAGGGAATCCTGGGAAAAGAAAGGGAAAAGTTGCAATTTCTTGTGGGAAATAAACAAGGAAAAATCCCAGAAATTCCTGGGAAAATAAACAAGAGAAAATCCCAGAAATTCAAAATTCCTGTTCAAACAGCCAAGGGGAAAACCCCTCAAATTCCTGGGGAAAAAAACCAATCCCACAAATTCAAAATTCCTCTTAAAAATAAACAAGGAAAAATTCCAAAAATTCCATCACAAATTCCTGCTAAAACCCAATCCCATTGATTCAAAATTCCTCTTAAAAATAAACAAGGAAAAATCCCACAAACTGAAAATTCCTGGTAAAAATTAACAAGGAAGAAACTCCACAAATTTGTGTTAAAAATTAACAAGGAAAAAAAATCCCATAAATTCAGAATTACTGGTAAAAACAGACAGGACAAATTCCATTGGAAATTCCCCTTAAAAAACGCATCCAAATAATTTCAAAATTCATGGCGAAATAAACAAGGAAAATCCCAGGAATTCTATTAAAAATTCCTGGTAAAAACAAATCCCACAAACTCAAAATTCCTCTTAAAAATAAACAGGAGAAATCCCAGGAATTCCATTATAAATTCCTGTTAAAAACAAGGAAAAAAACCTCAAATTCCCGCAAAAAAAAACAAACCCATAAATTCCAAATTCCTGATAAAAACAAACGAGGAAAAAATTCCAACCATTCCCATTAAAAACCAACCCCACAAATTTGGAATTCCTATAAAAACAAAGCAGGAAAAAACACCCCAGGAATTAAAAATTACAGAAGGAAAATTGTACCACGGAAAAATAACCCTTCAGATTTATTCCCAATATTACAATTCCCAAATCTTTTTTAATTCCCAAACTCTTGGAATACAAACAATGACAGGAGCAGCTTTAAACATGGAATTGTGGCTTGGAATTGGGAATAAATTCCCTCAGTAACAAAAGAAAAAGGAATTTTCTGCACCTTCAAACAATCAAAATCCGTATTTTTTCTTTGGAAAAAAAAAAAAAGAAAGGAAAAAGCAGCTTTGCATTCCCAGAAATTCCTTTGAAATCCCAGCTTGTCCCAGCAAATTTTTATTCC
Source organism: Chloebia gouldiae (assembly GCA_003676055.1). Classification (NCBI taxonomy): domain Eukaryota; kingdom Metazoa; phylum Chordata; class Aves; order Passeriformes; family Passeridae; genus Chloebia; species Chloebia gouldiae. The sequence continues at coordinate 163,641 of QUSF01000099.1, read as the reverse complement.
AGGAGAAAAGTTCTTTTCCGAAGGTTTTCAACAGCACCAGGAGAAGAAATTCCAGGAAAAATTTCCAAAGATTCAGCTCAGGAGTCACTTCTAGGGACACCTGGAAAGGAGAAGTTTAAACAGAGCTCAGATCAAATTCTGTCTCATTCCCAAATCCCAAACATTTCCAAAAGTCTGGAATATTAATTCCAATCAAGGATTTCTCAGCCCATCCTGAACTTCCATCCTAAACCCCTCAAACATTCCAAAACAAGGAACACTTTGCAGTTTTCTGTTGCTGAAATTGGAATTTTTACCTGGAGTTGGATCCAGCTTTTCCCATCCCATTCCCAACACGACTCTTGCTGGTTTTATCCATATTCCTGGAATTCTTCCGTGCTCACAGCTGAGACTTTATCTCCATCCTGTCCTGTAAAATACATGGATAAAATCAAGTTTTCCAAGGATTTTCTGCGTTCCCGTGATGCTTTCCAACAGTTCTTTGGGATTTTCCAGCCCTGTGTTTTCCAGGGAAAGCAGGAGGGGATAAACAGGGATTTCAGAAGGAATCAAAGCACTTTTTACCTGAGTTCTGCTCCAGCTGATGGGAACAGCTTGGAAACCCCAAATCCTTGGAAAAGAGCAGCTCTTGCCTTGGATCCTCATCCTGCAGCGCCTGGAAAAGGATCCGGGAGCAGGGAATGGTTTGGGATGGGAAGGAGCTCCAAGCTCGTCCCATTCCAGGGGCTGGGATCATTCCCACTATCCCAGGCTGTTCCAAGGCCACCCTGGACATCCCAGGGACGGAGCCGTTAGAATTCCAGCCCAGCCAGGAATTCCTTCCCAATATCCCAGCCCAGTCTCCCCTTTCCTAGTGGGAGCCATTCCCCGTGTCCGTTCCTTGCCCCAGTCCCTCTCCAGCTCTCCTGGAGCTCCTTTAGGTCCTGGAAAAGGCTCTGAGGATTCCCCAGATCCTTCCCTTCCCCAGCATTCCCAGCCTGGCTCCATCCCCATTTCGGTGTTCCTGGAGCATCCCGTTTTCCTTCTAAATTCCTGGGATTTGCCTTGGAAAGGACCTCAAACCCATCCACTTCCAAGCCCAGCGCCTTCCCCTCTCCCAGGCTGCTCCAGCCTGCCCTGGGACACTGCAGGGACGGGGCAGCCACAGCTTCTCTGGGAATTCCATCCCAGGCAGGAATGCCTTGCTCACCTCACCCTGCTCTCTTCCAGCTTGAATCCACCACCCTTATCCTCCAAAGGAAAATAAAAAAAAAAAAATCCCTTTCCATGTTTCCTGGGAACTGAAGGATCCCCACCCTCGGTCCTGCTCCACCTCAGCACGGCCGCTGCCCCTCGGGGACCTTCCCGGGGGGCTCGTCCCGCCCTGCCCGTCCTTTCCCAGGGGCTCCCGACGCTCCCGCTGCCCTCGGGAGCCGCTCCCAGCCCGCCGAGGGCCGCGGGGCCCGCTCCGAGGGCGGCCCGGCCGCTCCCCCTCCCTCAGCGCCGCCATTCCCGTCCCTCCCTCGCTCGCTCCGCCCGCCGCCCGCCCCCCGCCGCCGGGGCCCGCGCCATTGCCCGCGCCATTCCCGAGCCCCGCTCCGCACCTTTCCCTCCCTCCTGGCTGCGCTCCCCTGGCCGGGCGGCTCCGCTTTGGCCGCCGCTCCCCACCCCGGCGCCTCCCCCAGGCTCGGGTGGGCGCAGGGCGCAGCGCGCAGCGCGGCCGGCGCGGCGGAGCCGCGGCCGCTCCGTCCCCATCGGGCGGCAGCGCGGAATGAGCCTGGGCTCGGCGCCGGGCTGTCCCCCTGCCCGGCACAGCCGCTCCCCCATTGGCTTCCGCCGCGCCTCGCGCTGCTGATTGGCCGAGCGGCGGCGGCGGCGCGCTGCGATTGGCCGAGCGCGCCGTCAATCGCGGCGGAGCGCCCGCCCCCGCGGTTATCAGGTTAGTGCGCGCCGCGGTGCTGCGCTCGGGCTTCCGAGCGGCGCTGGGCGAGCCCGAGTCCCTCCGCGCCCCGCGATCGGGGGGCTCTGCACGGGGTCACTGCGCCAGCCGAGCCGCGCACCCTCCGCGCCTCCCGCCAGCCACGGACATGGACATGAAGAAAAGGATCCACTTAGAGCTGCGGAACAGGACGCCCTCAGATGTAAGCAATGCAATGCCCAAAAAAAAAAAAAAAAATAAACCTAAAAACGCAAATGGCTAGAATAATAAAGAGGCATCCCCATGGTTTTTTTTTTTTTTTTTTTTTTTTGGCGGGGTGGAGCGTGCCAGGTGTTGGCGGGGCCGCTGCTGCCCTTGAGGTGCCTACCTGTGTGTGTGGGGGGCTGTGCCCCCCGCTTTGGGGGGCGCGGGGCGCTCCGGGGACGTTCGGGGGCTCCCCGGGGCTGCTCCTGCCCGTGCCGGGCTGCGATGCCTCGGAGAGGGGCTGGCCGTGCATTAAATAAAAAATAAGTTGCTCGCTGCTCTCTCTCTCGGCGTGTTTAGTTGGCAAATATTTGTGCAGGGTGCTGGGCTAGGGAGAGGCAGGCAGGGACTGCGAGTGAGTTGCGAATGGTTTAGTTTAAAGTGCGTCTTCATTTCTTTGCAGTGATCAGGCAAGAGAGACTGGGGAGCCATATTTGTAACTTTGTAGTCCTCATGAACGCGCCCTTTCTCTCTCTCTCTCTCTCTCTCTCTCCCTCTCTCCAGATGCTGAGAAGATAAAAGGAAAGAATTTTGAAACCGACGCTTAGCGTTGGTTGGGTTTGGTTTGGGCTTTTTTTTTTTTCCCTGTTGTTGTGTTTTTTTTTTTTAATTTATTTTGCTGGCGATGGGGCATCGCCGCCGGTAGCGCGAGCGTTGAATAATAATCCTAATAATCATAAGAATAATAAAAAATAATATTGGAAGAAATGAACGCACTCTCCACCCCCTCCATCCCCACACACGCACAAAAAGGCTGGATGTGTGTGCGTGTTTTTCCTTCTTCCCCCTTTTCCCCCCCTTCCTTCCCCCGGGGCCGGACTTCAGGTTGTTGTTCCGCGTCTGGCGGAATAAACGGGGGACGGCGAAAAACTTTGGCAGGACAAAAAAAAAAAAAAAAAAAAACAACAAAAAAAAACCCAACCAAAAAGCCAACAAAACCCCTAAAACAAGCAAGGAAATAACAGGGGGGAGAGGGGAGGAAAGAAGCAAAAAATAAGAAAAGCACCCCAAAAAGAGTGGGCGGGAGTGGGGCCGGGGGCAGGCGGGGCGCGAACCCGCGGCGGGGAAGCCCCTTCCCCTCATCCCCCCTCCCGCCCCGCCGGGCGCTGCCCGGGGAGGCTCCACCGAGCGCCGGCCCCGCCGCGTCCCCCGAGCCCCGCGGGGAGGCTGCGGGAAGGGGGGAGCCGGGGGGCGAACGTACCTCAGCGGGCATCGCCCGGGGCAGCGCGGCGGGACGCGGCGGCCGAACCGAGCGCGGTGTGCTCCGGGGAAAGGAGCGGGGGGTGGGGAAGGGGGGGGACAAAGGCGGGCGCGGGGCGGCGGAAGCTGCGCTTTAAAGTTTAAAAACTCCTGGGCGAGCAGGAGGAGGAGGAAGAGGAGGAGGGCGGTGAAGGTGGTGAGGGGGACGACTCAACAGTACAACCGCCATGGCCGGGGGGGGGCAGCACAGAACATCGCGCCGCCTCCTACTTGGCGCTGCGGTCGTCTCACGGAGCCCCCCCCGGCCATGGCGGTTGTACTGTTGAGTCGTCCCCCTCACCACCTTCACCGCCCTCCTCCTCTTCCTCCTCCTCCTGCCGCTCCTGCTCCTCCCGCCGCCGCCGCCGCTGCCTGGGCCGCGGGCGGCCCCGCGGGGCCGTGCGGGAGCCCCGCTGGCGCCGGGGCCGGGGCGCTGCGGAGGTTGCGGCGGAGCCCTCCCGACATGACGGGCGGCGCTGCCATTTTGTCGCCGGCCGCGGGGCGGGAGGAGATCCGTGAGGGCCGCGTTGGGGTGAAAGAAGAGGAAAAAAAAATTAAAAATAAAAATTAAAAAAAAAGCTTTTTTTTTTTTTTTGAATTTGGGTTTTCTTGGTTATTCGAGGCACCGGGAGGCTCGAAGGGAGCCGGGGGAGGAGCGCGGCGCGGAGCGGGGAATCCGCCTCCTTCCTGGGCAGGGCCCTGAGGGGAGGCAGCGTTGGGCTTGGGAACTGTTCTTCTTTTTATCCTCTTATTTCCCACTGCTTTTTTTCTCCCCAACCGATTTTCCCCCTACTTTTTAAAATTTTTAAATTTTTTGCGCGTTTTTGCCCCCGTTTCCGCCTCACCGCCCTCATCGCCGCAGGTTTCTTGCCCGTTTTAAAACTCGTGTTTAAAACCAGCCTCCAAAGGGATAAACTCAATTTCCCCCTTCTTTTCCGTGCTTGGATTGTGTGCTGCTCCTGCTCGCTTTTGCCTCACGCCAAAAAAAAAAAAAAAAAAAAAAAAAAGTTGGGAAAAGTCGGAGCTGGAGGGAGTTCCCTGCCACTCAGGGCTGGGAATGGGCAGCTGGAAAATCGGGAGAATTTCACCTTTCACCGCTTGGTTTTCCTTGGAATTTTCAGGGAATTTGGTGCCTTGATCCCCAAAGTGTTCTAAATCCCAATTTTCCAGGTTTTTAGGCAGAGAGCTGGAAATTCCAGTTGAGAATGTTGTTGTGTTCTGACCTGTGAGCGCGTGTTTTTTTTAGGGAACGAAGTTTGTGGGATGAATTTTGTTCCTTTAAAGTGTTAAAGGAAAATCCTGCTGATTCCACCCTCTGGAACTGGAATTTGGCAGGAATCTTGATGCCAAAGTCATTTATTCTTGGATTTTAGGGAGTTCTGGGTGGGCAGGATGAGTTTGGGAATTGTTTCCCTTAATTTTTTCCATTGCATAATCCCAGAAAGTCACATCTTGATTAATTAAACATCATAAAAATACCCTCAGGTGGATGCTGTGGAGAAATTCCTCAATTTCATTTTTATTGTTTAACTTTTAAATTTTCCCTTTATTTTTTTATGTTAATTCAATGTCAGGAAAAAAGTGGATTTTACTGCTGGAAAACTGGGAATTTTTGGATGTTCAGACAGTTTTTTTTCCCCAGCTATTCCCACTTTTTATCCCATTAAATTTATGAATCACAGCAAAATGGTGATTTTATGATTTTATTTTTCTTATCAATATAATTTTAATTATTATTAATTAATTGCTCTTAATTTCCTTCAGGATGTGTTTCCCTGGGCAGATTTTGGCACTTTCGTGCTCATTCCCATTGGAAAATCTGGGGGAAAATCCAAATATTGGGAAGCAGGGGTGGCTGGAGAGGTTAAAATTAGCCTGAAAATTTGATTTAATGTGGGAAAAAATTCCTTGATCAGCCCCAGATTCCATCAGAACATTTGGAATTTCCCCAAAAAAGGGAACTCTCAGGAGGCAAAAACCAAATCCAACAGAATGCCAGAAAAAATGGAAAAATGGGGAAAACAGCTGAGAGGAGAAAGCTTTTTGAAAAATCTATTTTTAATTTAAAGGGAATTTTTCCACAGATTTTCTCACTGTTTCCCTTTGGAATTAAAATTTCCAGAGGAAAAAAAAAAACAAACAAACGGGAATGAGAATATTGGGAATTTAAAACCAGGATTGGGAGGAATAAAAGTCAAAGTTTGATCCCTGCTGGAATCGCCATGAACTGGGGGGAAGGAGAGACTTTGGCTTTTTTCCTGGAAAAAAGGGAGGAACCTTCCTAAAATTCCTTCTGAATTCCAGGGGAGACTCAGGTGGGACACCAGCAGGATTTTTTTCATGGAAAAAGGTGGATAAACATTGGAAAGGGCAGCTCTTGTGGAATTCCCATCCCTGGATGTATCCAGGGAATTCCTGGAAGTGACACTCGGAGCTCTGGGATCAGGCACAGCTTGGACTCGGTTTTCCAGCCTCAGGGATGCTGGAATGTTGGAAGTTCTTGGAGGGGTTTTCCAAGGAAGTTGCAGCAGAGAAGGAATTCTGATGGGAATTTTGGGAAAGCCAGGATGAGTTTGGAGTCCGGTTGAGGCTTCCTGGGATGGGAATTTGGTGTTCCCAGGAAAGGTGTAATCCCGGAAAGGTTGGATTGATGGCTGCAGTCCATCGATTCTTCCAAGCGTTTTCCAAGGATTCTCTTGGAATTCCAGCTGGATGAGATGGTGTGGGGAATGGAGCGCGTTCCCAAGGATCCTGCCTTTCCTCAGGAATGCTGGATTCCTCAGATCCCCCTGGGAACTGCTGAAGGGAGCTCTTGGCTAGAGGGAATTCCCATAAACTGGAACTTGGAGAAATCCCAGAAAATTCCTGGGAAGCCCTGGCAGCCGCGGTGCTGCTTCCATCCATAGAGGTGCCAATGGAATTCTGCTCCCGATCCCAGTATCCATATTAATCCCATCCAGTCTCCCTTCCCTGCCTCTGCTGTGGGATTCTCCGGGCTGGATGATTCCCAGGATTTCCATGGAATTGGGATTTCCCGGGAATGGGGTCATGTTCCGTGGCTGTTTTCCAGCACTGTCTCTCCCTGCCTGGGAGTTTTGGGATTCTCTTCCCAGCACATTCCCGGCCAGGAGATGCTCATGGATAACTTGGTTGGAAATCAATTTATGCTGTCTCGGATATTCCCAATGGGAATTTGGTATTCCCAGGAAAGGTTTGATCCTGGAAAAGTGGTGGGATTGGGTTGATGGCTGGATTCTATGGTTTAGTGGTGTTTTCCAAGTATTCTCTCATTCCAGATTGGAATTCCAGTTGGGATGAGCTAGTGTGGAAGAGGTGGGAATGGAACATTCCCAAGGATCCTGGCTTTCCTCAGGAATCAGTTTATCCCAGCTGGGATATTCCCAAAAAAAAACCTGGAGGGGCTTTGTCCATACCCAAATCCTGAGGGGTTTGGGGAAGGAATTCCATCCACTGTTTATCCCGGGGCAGGAAAAGGATGGAAAACCTTGGGAATTCTCCCTTCCCTGTGGAATGAGATCCTGCTCCAGGTCAGCTCCTCATTCCTGAGCAGCAGCAGCTGAGGATCCCCCTGGGATGGGAATCCCATGGGATGGGAATCCCTGGTGGCCAAGGGCCATGGCACCTGCTGCCCGCCCTGCCCTGGGCAGAATTCCAAGGGCTCTGGAAAACCTGGAAGAGCTCCGGAGCTGTGGCCAAGCGGACACAGAGCAGCTGCTGGGAGATATTCCATGGAAGCCTTCCCTGTTTCCCACTGGGAATGGGACCGTTCTGAGCTGCCGTGGTGTTGGATCATGGCGAACTTGGAATTGCAGCTGGATTTTAATTAATTATTTTAATTGGGTTCTTGGGGATTTTGGGATGATCTTGGAGCAGGGGTTGGCTTGTTGGAGCCATCGGAGCAGCTCCGCTAATCCCGGGATTGAGTAGGAAGCTCATCCAAGTTTTTGTTGGTCTGGTCGCATTCCAGGTGAGATTAGAATGGGAAATCTAGAGAATTTCTTGCCTCTGGTTGGAATTTTGGGGGAGACAAATGCTTGGAAAAGTTCCCTGTTGGAGGAACTGTGGAAAGTGATGGCCTCTCCCAAGGCTTGTCCTCTTTGAAATTCCGAGATTTTTATGGAGAGGGAATGTGCCATGGAAGGCAGAGAGCTGGGGGGTGTTGGGAAAAATCCCACAAATCCAGTTCCTCCTCCTTTGGCACACCTGGATTTCCTTGGGGATTCTTGGGGCATGGAGCCATCCTGGAATTTTGTTTGGAATGCTGTTGTTTCCAGGGATTCAGGGAGTTAACACCGACGCGATGCTGCTCTTGGGAAGGGTTGGGAATGTGCTCTGCTCTTCCCAAACTGGCTCTGAACTCATCCAAGCTTTCCAAACATGGCCTCTTGGATTCCAGGAGCTTTCTCCATGGATTTGTTGGATTTGTGCCTTTGCCCAGTGCTGGAAGCAGGGAAGGAGGGAATGTGGCATTTGTGCACCAGACTTCCTGAAAAGCTGGGAGTAAACAACCTTCCATAAAAAACTCCTTGGAGAGGTTGGAATGGGATGATCTTTAAAGTCCCTTCCAACCCAAAACATTCCAAGATTCTAAAAAAATACAAATTAGAAGGGGGGAAAAAAGGCAGTTGGGTCATTTGCCTTGGTGAGGGGTTTTCCTTTGTATCCAAGACTATTTCCAGCTCTTCCTTAAATCTCTGCTCTACACCTGAGGGAATTGTTGTCTAATTCCCTGGTTTTCTGTGCAATTCCCTGTTTTCCATGCTGAGGGAGGATGGAGGGATGGATATCCCACCCCCTGGACCAGGAGCAGTGCTGTTTGTCCCTCAGGGTGAGCTCTGGGCTCATTCCCTTCCCTCCATTCCCACTCCCCTCAGCTCCCGAAATTCCTGTGAGGAATTCCCAAATTCCTCTGAGGCAAAACCCACCTGGAGCTTCCTGTTCCAGGGGTGCTGGGATGAGATAACAAAGCAGGGACACAGATAAGGAGGATTCGCCTCCATTGCAATTTTCCCACCTTTTGTTTTTGGTGGGAGCTCCAGGTGTGTGTGGAGAACATGAGGGGAAAAAATTCCTTATTTATCCCAAATGGGTCCTCTGGAGAATCCTGATAATTAAACACCATGGAGGAAAAAGATCCATGAATTTTCCACCTAAATTCCAATGAATAATTAGGGAACTTTTTTGGGGTATTTTGGGGGATTTTTCCCCTCACATGAGGGGGAAAAAAACATCTTTATTTATCCCCAAATGGATCCTCTGGAGAATCCTGATAATTAAACACTGTTGAGGGAAAAGAGCCACTTATTTTCCATATTTTTGGGGGGTTTTCTATCTAAATTTCAACCCGATGAATGGTTTGGTAGTTTATTTTTGGGAATTTTGGGGTTTTTTTACCCTCAGTTTGTGGGATCAGGAGCGCTACCTTGATCTTGGCTTTCGTCTCATCGCAACCCCAAACTCCTGCGTTTCTCTGCTGAAAACCTCCCGATTCTTGCTAATTCCCTGAAATTCCTTCTCTTTTTCCTTGATTTCTTCCCTTTGCAGGTGAAAGAGCTCGTTCTGGACAACTGCCGGTCGTACGAAGGGAAAATCGAGGGCCTCACGGATGAGTTTGAGGAGCTGGAATTCCTCAGCACAATCAACGTCGGCTTAACCTCAGTTGCAAACTTACCAAAGTTAAACAAACTTAAGAAGGTAAATCCCACCTCCCTGAGCCAAATCCCTCCTTTGCCCCTTCTCCACGTGTGGAAAAGGGGCTGGAAATGGGATCAGATGGGATTTTTGAGGATGTTTTTGGGCCTTTGCAGCTCGAGTTGAGCGACAACAGAATCTCAGGAGGCCTGGAAGTGTTGGCAGAGAAGTGTCCGAACCTCACGCACCTAAACCTAAGCGGCAACAAAATTAAAGATCTCGGGACAATAGAACCTCTGGTGAGTTGGGATTGCTCCTGGGAATGGGATTCATCCCGTTCCAAACCCTTGGAATTCCTTCCTCTATCCCAGGTTGCTCCAAGCCTGGCCTTGGGCGCTTTCACAGAATGTCACTCCTGGAATCTGTGCCAGATCCTTTCCCCCCTCATTCCTTCCCCAAATCCCATTTATTCCTGCATCCCAAGTCCTGGAGAGTTGGTTTTGTTCCAAGGAATGGGATTCATCCTGTTCCAAACCCTTAGAATTCCTTCCTCTATCCAGGTTGCTCCAAGCCTGGCCTTAGGTGCTTCCCAGGGAATGTTGCTCCTGGAATCGGTGCCAGATCCTTTCCCCGCTCATTCCTTCCCCAAATCCCAGCGAATCCCGGGATCCAGGCCGCATCCCAAGTCCCTGTTCCCGTTCCCGGTGAGCCGCTGCTTCCCTCTAGTGGCTGCCGGGCCGGGTTCCCCCATTCCCGGCGGGAGTCGCCGCAGCTTCCCAGGATTCTGCAGGCTCTGAATCCATCTCCTGGCACAACAATTCCCATGAAAATCCTTCCAGCAGCAGCTCCTTCCTGGATCTCCTTTCCTGCAGTGCAGGGAAAAGGCAGAGCTGGTAAATTCAAGGAAAAGCCTGGAAATGCTCCCAGCTCTCCCAGTTTTCCCATTTCCAGGCCTTTTTCCTGAGTACTTTCTGCATTAAAGTGAAGGGAGATATTCCCTTAGAGTTGATATTTCTTATCCATGGATAAGCCTTGATACAAATGCTCAATTCCTTTGGATTTTATTTTTAGGATTTTCACATTCTGTGAGCAGTGCAAACTTCTTCCCAAAGAAAAATTCCACAAAACCTCCAGGAATTAAATTCCTATTCCATTTAAAATGAAAATTCCATTCCAAGTGAAAAAATGTGTTTTTTAATTTTGAAAAAACAAATTAAAAATTCTATTTCAAATGAAAATTGTGTTTTTTCATTTTCCATAGTCTAAGGAAAACGAATTCAATTTTTAAAACCTCTCTTAGCAAAGCTTTTGTGTCCAAATACTCCCATCCCACTTCCATCTGCAGGAATTCCTGGATCTGGTTCCTTTGGGATACTTCCCTGGCTATCAGTCACTCCTTTGGATTTGGGAGCTGCAGGACTCCAGGGAAAGCCTTTCCCATCCCAAATCCCAAATGAAATTGAGATTTTTCCAAGCAGTTTTTCCTGGATTATGGGTGGAAATTCCAGGGGGAGCTGATTGGGAAAGAGGGGAGGAGTTGGTTGATTCCACGGTCAGGCAATTTGGGAATTCTGGATATTTTTTATAAAGATTCCATTTTTTTTTTTTCCATGCCTGCCATCTCCAGGGAGCCCAAAACAACCCCGGGAATGCCTTGAGCACATTCCCCTTGGGATCCTTGCCTTTGGAGGGAATTCCTGCGCCAGCAAACCTTCCAAATTCCTTTGTTTTCCCAGAAAAAGTTGGAAAACCTGAAGAGCTTAGACCTGTTCAACTGTGAGGTGACCAACTTGAACGACTACAGAGAAAACGTGTTCAAGCTGCTGCCGCAGCTGACGTACCTGGACGGCTACGACAGGGACGACAAGGAAGCGCCGGATTCCGACGCCGAGGGATACGTGGAGGGGCTGGATGACGAGGAGGAGGATGAGGATGGTACGGGAACGGGAACCGGCACCGGGAGGGAGAGGGAGTGAGGGGATTGAGGGGAAGGAGTGAGGGGATTGAGGGGAGGAATGAGGGAAAGGATGCCTCTGTCATGAGGGACTCAGGGAAGGGACCTGAGGGGAAGGAGTGAGGGAATGAGGGAAGGGATGAAGGAATTGAGGGGAGGAATGGGGGAAACAACCTCTCTGTCATGAGGGAATCAGGGAAGGGACCTGAGGGGATTGAGGGGAAGGAGTGAAGGAATGAGGGAGGGGATGAAGGAATTGAGGGGAGGAATGAGGGAAAGGACCTCTCTCATGAGGGACTCAGGGAAGGGACCTGAGGGGATTGAGGGGAAGGGATGAGGGAATTGAGGGGAAAGAGTGGAAGGAATGAAGGGAAGGAGTGCAGGGAACTGAGGGAAGGAATGAGGGAAAGGACCTCTCTGTCATGAGAGAATCAGGAAAGGGACCTGAGGGAATTGAGAGGAAGGAATGAGAGGATTGAGGGGAAGGAGTGAGGGAATGAGGGAAGGGATGAAGGAATTGAGGGGAGGAATGAGGGAAAGGACCTCTCTCATGAGGGAATCAGGGAAGGGACCTGAGGGAATGAACGGAAGGAGTGAGGGAATTGAGGGGAAGGAGTGAGGGAATGAGGTAAGCGATGAAGGAATTGAGGGGACGAATGAGGGAATTGAGGGAAGGAATGAGGGAAAGGACCCCTCTGTCATGAGGGAATCAGGGAAGGGACGTGAGGGAATTGAGGGGAAGGAGTTGAGGAATTGAGGGGAATGAATGAGGAAAGGGATGAAGGAAAGTATCTCTATGTCCTGAGGGAACCAGGGAAAGGACCTGAGGGAATGAGGGGAAGGATCTTGGTGTCCCAAAGGAATGAGGCGAAGGAGTTGATGAGGGAAAGGACCTCAGTGTCCTGAGGGAATAGGGGGAAGGAGTGAGGGAGATTAAATTGAAGGAATGGAGGGAAAGGAGTGAGGGAAATGAAATTGAGGGAATGAGGGAAAGGACCTCATTTTCCTGAAGGAATGGTGGGAGAGGGAACTGTGTGTCCTGAGGGAATGAGGGAAGGACCTGAGGGAATGAGGAAAAGGAATGAAGGAAGGAGTGAGGGAATTGAGGGGAGGAATGAGGGAAAGGACCTGAGTGTCCCAAAGGAGTGAGGGAATTGAGGGAAGGAGTGAGGGAATGAGATGAGGGAATGAGGGAAAGGACCTGAAGGAATGAGGGGAAGGAGCTGGGTGTCCTGAGGGAATGGTGGGAAGGAGCCAGGCAGGGCCTGAAGGAGCAACTTCCTCAGCTTTATCCCTAGTGAAAGACCGGGACGACAAGGAAGCGCCGGATTCCGACGCCGAGGGATACGTGGAGGGGCTGGATGACGAGGAGGAGGATGAGGATGGTAGGTGGGATGTGCTCCGTGGGATTCCTGCATCCCAAAGGAATGAAGGGAGGAGGTGGCAGGGCCTGGAAAATATCCCATTCCTGCATCTGGGAATGGAGGGGTGGGATTGGGATTGACTGGAGGAATTACGGGAACAGGGATTTGAGCGTGGATAAAAAGGAATGTCCTGGAATTGTGGAAATCCTCATGGAAAAGGGATTTTTTCCATGGGCATGGAAAAAGCAGGAATTAGCTGCTTCATGAGGGAAGTGCATGGAAAACACCGGGGAGCTCCAGGAGATCTGTGTCAGGAACTGAGGAAGGAACAGCCTGGAATTCCAAGGAATCCCAGTGCTGTAGGCACCACCTTTCCCTGGCTGCCCCTAGAGCTGTCCCAGGATGAGGATCCGGCTGATCCCAGGGAATTTGCTGGATTCTCCCATCCCAGCAGCACAGCAGAAAAGCTGGATGTGCACTTTTCCTGGGAATGCTGAGTGGGAACTCTGGGAAGGTTCCCAAAAGCTCCCAAACACATGGAAAACATTTCAGGGGCTTGGCACTTCCTGGTTTTCTGCTGGGAATTTTGGGAATCACCTAAAAGGTTGGAATTTTGTGTCCATGGGAAGGCTCCCAATGGATGATGGGAAAGTTCTCCTCCATCCATTCCTGGAAAAGCTGGGTTTTTCCAGCTCCCAAATCCTTGGGAATAGTGGGAAGTGGAGCAGCTGGAGCAACTCCACCTCTGCATTCCTCGGCAATCCTGTGCTATCCCTAAGGAATTCTCTGCTCAGATTCCCAGATTTTGGGTGGAATTATTCCAAAAACCTCAACTTTTTCCATGGATTTTGTTTTTCCAGAGGAGGAATACGACGACGATGCTCAGGTAGTGGAGGATGAGGAGGATGAGGAGGAGGAGGAGGAAGGAGAGGAGGAGGATGTGAGCGGAGAGGAGGAGGTGAGCCTTGGAATTCTGCCTTGGAATTCTGCCTTGGAATTCCGCCTCGGGAATTGGCGGGATCCGGCTGGGAAGGACTGGGCAGGAAATCTGGGATTTGAGGAATTTTAGGATTCACTTTTTGCTGGGGTGGATGAAGGATGGGATTGAGGGGAAAATTGGATAGGAGGGAAAATGGGATTATGGGGGGCAAATGGGGTTGGAGGAAGGAAAATGGGATTGAGGGAGAAAAAAAAAGGGAAAGGGGAAAGTGGGATGGGAGGAAGGCAAATGGGATTGGAGGAGAGAAAGTGGGATGGGAAAGGGGAAAACAGAATTCCAGGAATGTTTTCCCTCTCCTCCAGCCCCGAATCCTCTCCTGCCCCTCTGGAATGTTCCTGTGTCTCCTCAGTTCTGCTCCAAGGGTCTGGATCATTCCAGCTTTTCCCACTCCCATAAATCCCAATGCAGTTTTCCTGAACTCAGGAATGGCACATTCCCACATTCCCAGCTGCAGGTCAGGGATTGATTCCCTGGGATTTCAGTGCCAGCTCCTGCTATTCCATAAAAAATGGGAATACTGGGAAGTGGCTCCTTGCTGAGGACATTCCAGGGACTTCCCCTCCTTGGAAAACGGGATATTGGGAAAACTCCTGGGCTGATCCCAAGCTTTACATCCTGTTTTTTCCTGGAATTCCAGGAGGATGAGGAAGGCTACAATGACGGCGAGGTGGATGACGAGGAGGACGAGGAGGAGCCTGGTACGGAACCAATCCCACTTTTCCTAAGGAACGACCACCTCAGTTCCATGGAAAATGGAATTCCCGGGAAAGCAGGAATGTGGCTCCTGGAATAATGGGAATTCTTTCTTTTTTCCAGAGGAAGAGCGGGGTCAGAAGAGGAAACGAGAGCCTGAGGATGAGGGGGATGAGGACGACTGAGCAGCTTTTCCCTGGAAAAAATTCCCTCTTGTGATTTGACTGTTTTTATCCCGGAATTCCCCCTTTTCCCACTCCCGACCCTTTGGATTTCCTTTTCTTTTCCTGGTTTTTTTTTTTTTTTTTGTTTTTTTTCCGGATTGTAACGTTGCTGTGGGAACCGAGCGGGAGCAGCGAGGGTGGGAAGGGAATAAAATCCTATTTTTACTGCCGCTCCTCCTCCGATTCTTTGGGAATTTTTCCTTGGATACTTTTCCTTGAATCCCTGGAACTGCGAGAGTTGAGTAGGAACCGAGTTGGGAATTCTCGGAGCGGAGCTTGGACATCTCGGAAGCAAAACAAGGAGAAAACCGAGCTGAAATCCATGGATGAGCCGGGATTTTCCCACCTCTGCCATTCCCAAATCCACGTTTTTTCAGGAATGGCAGCCAGGCCTTCTCCCTGGGGTGGCAATGGTGCCTTGCTCCATGGGTTTGGTTTTTTTTTTTTTTGGGAATGCTGCCATTTTCAGCCCCTTTTCCCAACTTTGGGAATTCCCTCTTTGTAAATAGTGACCACATGTTGGTTTTTTGGGAATGTTGGATTTTTCGGGATGGGTTTGGAGCTGGTGACTTTGCGATCCGTGTGTGTTGTGTGTTCCCAGTTTTCCTTTAATTTGGGAGGGAATTTTAGGTTTTTTAGGATTTTTTTTTATTTTGGGGGTTTTTAGGGGAATTTTGGGGGATTTTTGTGGCTCCAGTGCAGCCAAGACCCTGGAAATGGCAGGCATGAAAAAAAAATGGGGATTTCTACAAAAAAATATCCCAAATTCCCAAATTTCCTGATCTTGGAATAAACTAACTCCTCCCTGCTTTCCCAATCATCTCCCTCTGGAATTTCTATCCCTAAACCAAGAAAAACCACATGGAAAATCCCAATTTTTTCACCCAGAAAGCCAGGAATTCCAGGAGCAATGCCTGAAATTCCATGGAAATTCCTAAAAATTGTATTTTCTTACTTCGTGGGAGGCAACAAACAAGGAAAATCCTTGGGGAATGTACAGATCCTGTGGGGAAAAAATCCCTTTGGAAGTGACTTGGATTTCCTAGGAAAGCTTCCATGTGTAGAAATCCAGCGGCTCCAGGTTTTTTTGGGAATTTGGGGGCCCGGCAGAGCTGCCTTTGGAGTTTTTGTCTGTTTGGCTTTGAGGAATTTCAATAAAGCTTTTGATACAAATCCCGCCTCTGGAATTCTTTCTGTGAAAACAAGGAATGTCTGCCCTGGAAAAGCGGGAATTCACAGTTCTTTTTTAGCACCCTAAAAAAGAAGGAATTAGAACTGGAAAAGTGGGAATTCCCAGATCTATTTAGCATCTTTGGCTCCCTAAAAAGAAGGAATGACAGCCCTGGAAAAGTGGGAATTCCTGGTGTTTTTAGCACCTTTGGCTCCCTAAAATCCTTTGGATAAAGCTCCTGGAATGGTTTCCCTTGGGAACGGGGGGTTCTGGGGAATTATCCCAGGAAAACTGGAGCTTTTCTCCTGGGAAATCCTCTCCTGGCTTTGCCAGGCTGGGAACAAGGAGCTCCTGGATCCCAGGGAAGAGCCAGCGCTCCATGTTTTCCTCCCTCTGGAATGAGCTGGATCCTGGAAATGTTGGGATGAGCTGGGAATGCTGGAATAAGGATCCATCTTCGGCCGCTCCCCCCTCCCTGCTCCGGAGGAGCTCATCCAAGAACTTTTCCTTGGGATAACCCCAGCCCCTGGATGGAGAAGGAAAGGCAGGAAGGTGGTTCTGGTATCCTGAAAAGATTTTATTCCATCACTATCCCGTGGGAGCATAAATAATCGGGAATGACAGCACATGGAACGCAGCGGGGAACGCCGGGAACGCAGGACACGGACGGGACAGAGCCGCGCCAGGAACAACTTCAGCAGCTGGGATTGAGTGGGAATTGGGATCTCCAGGAAAAACCAGCGGGGTTTGGTGTCGTTCCCTGTGCTCTGCGCAAATCCTGCCAATCCTGGGATTGTCCAACGTGCTGAGCCCGGCAAGCTCCGGGTGCATCCCTCGGGATCCATCCCTGGGGCAGCACCCTCAGAAATATCCCACCACGAGAAGGATCCCAAATTCCTATCATGGTATGATCCCAGATTCCCACCATGGGAAGGATCCCATCCTGTTCCCATGGGAACGATCCCAGTTTCCCACCACAGCAAGGATTCCAGGATCCCACTGTGGGAAGAGTCCTGGGCTCCCGACATAGGAAAGGATCATGGGAAGGATCCCAGGATCCTAGTGTGGGAATGATCCCGGTTTCCCACCACAGCAAGGATCCTGTCCTGCTCCCATGGGAATGATCCCAGTGTCCCAGCACGGGAAGGATCCCAGATTCCCACATGGAAACCCCCTTTGACGATCAAGCCCTTCCCTCTTCCCGCCCCTTTTCCAGTTCCGCTCCCGCTGTCACATTTTTGCATAGGAAAAAAAAATTAATAGCAAGGAAGCTTCGTGCTTTCCCGGGAATCCGCCCCGGGCTGGCTCATCCCAACGGACAGGACACGGCTCCGACTTACTGGGAGCCTCCAGGCTTTCCCAGGAATCAGGTTAGAGCGGGATTAGTGCTGGACAAGACGCGCAGGACGTGATTCCAGGCTCTCAGCAGCCACGGACTCTGGAATTGTGTTCTGGGTGAGTGGATCCAAGGAATTCAGGAGTAAAAACAAAGGAATATCTTTAGAAAACATCCCTGGAGTCAATTGTTCTTGGGGCTGTTCCGGAAGTTCTTTAATTCCAGCTGCAGCTGCCGGATCTGAATGTCCTTCTGCGAGACCTCGTCCTTCAGCCGCCGGATCTCGTCCTGCTGCCGGAAGAACATCCGAAGCAGCTGGAAAACAAGGATGGAGATGAAGGGATGGAGCTGGTGGGATCATATCAGCTCATCCCAGATGTGCCAGATCCATGCTGGGAATGGGCTGTAACTCGGCTGATTCTGGGGACAAGGGATGGATTTGAACTGAAGGATGAGAGATTTTGATGGCATTTTGGGAAGGAAGTTCCAGCTGGGAGGGTGGAGAGGGGCTGGGATGGAATTCCCAGAGAAGCTGTGGCTGCCCCTGGATCCCTGGAAGTGTCCAAGGCCTGGTTGGAGCAGCCTGGAACAGTGGAACATGTCCATGATGGGAAAGGTTAATGGGATGGATCCCAAGATCCCACCATGGAAAAGGGTCATGGGATGGATCCCAGGATCCCACCCTGGGAAGAATGCCAGGTTCTCACCCTGGGAAGGGGTCATGGAATGGATCCTGGGACCCCATCCCTGGAGGAATCCCAAGCTCCTGCCTCCCTTGGGATGGAGGCTGGCAGCATGGTGCCTTTCCAGGTTCATCCCCCAGATCCCATTCCCATTCCCACTCCAGGGTTGCCTCACCTCGTTCTCCGTGCGGGGCGGGACGTTCTCCAGGAGGTCGAACCCGTTGACCACCACGCTTTTCTTCTCCCTCACCGGCGCCTTGAAGACGATCCTGGAATTCTTCTTGTATCCCTCCTTCAGCGACACCAGGATGGGATCTGCGGGAGAGCCGGCGGATCAGCGGGATGCGGTGGCCTTTTCCCACATCCCGGATATTTTTGGGATACCCCCTGGTGGGTTTACCTCTGTTGACCCCACTGAGCCACTCGTCTGGGGTCAGGGCCGGCTCCGTCCCCGGAGTCATGGGATAAATGTCCTCCTGGTATGTCTCCGACTGGGAAAATGGGAAGAGAACAGCAATGGGAACTGGGAATCTGCTCCCTGGGAATTGAGGAATAATTCCCTGCCCCACAGACGGAATAAACACCTGGATATTTGGGAATCTCCAGGCACATGGAGAATTTGGGCTGGAGCAGAGAACCTGGGATTGCGTCCTCCACCCAGCCCTGCCCAGCAGGTGGATTTGCTTCCCAGAAAATCCCGATCCAAGAGATATTTCCCAAAACTCAAGTGAGACCAGCCCTTTGGAAAAACATTCCCTAAAGACATTCCTGTTAAATTGTGGTTGAAATTCCATGGGATGAGTAAGGATGGAGAGGGACGGTGGGGACAAAGCCATGCATGGAATTGGCCAAAGCGAGGCATGTCCATGGCTCCGGAGTCGCTGGAACATTCCGGATCCCGCTCATTCCCACATTCTAGGACTCACCCGCCTTGGGACGATCATGGAGATGGGCTCGATGAGCCCCTTGAGGGTGATGAGTTTGTAGAAACGGAAAACCTCACAGGCGGAGACGTCCAGGCCGTGCTTCGGCATCACCCCTGCGGAGAGCACCCAGATCAGCCATCCATGCAATTCCCACCATGGAAAATCCCAAACCAAAGAGGCACTGGGATCAGCCATCCATGAAATTCCAGCATGGAAAATCCCAATCCAAATCCAACCCAAACACATTCCAATCTAAACCCAATCCAAGCCCCTTCCAAACCAAATCCAAACCCAACCCAACCCCTTTTCCTTGTGCCATTCAGTCCACCACCTTCCCCATCCACCTTTTCCATGCTGCGGGAAGCGGAGCAGCAGCACTCCACCCTTACCCAGTCCTTTCTGCGGAGCCGGCGAGCGGAATTCCATGAGATAACTCAGGTAGGGCTTTTCCGAGCCGATCTCGTAGTATCGGATGTTGCCGTCGCCCTGGAGCGGCAGGGAAGAGGGATGGGAATGGATTCGGAAATGAGAAGGTGGGAAAAAAAACAGGATTAGGAGCATTTAGAAGGCAGGAATGGATGGGATATTGGGAAGGAATTGTTCCCCGGGAGAGTGGGGAGGGGCTGGGATGAAATTCCCAGAGAAACTGTGTCTGCCTCTGGATCCCGGGAATATCCTAGTTGAACTTCAAGCTCACCCAGTTCCCTTTCCACACAAACCATTCCAGGATCCAAATTCCAGCCCCAATCCTTCGGGCAATGCTTGGGGATTTTCTGGGAATGCCACATCCGGATGCTCCATGCATCCCTACCTTCCCAGCCAGGTACAGCATGTGGGTGTCGGCGTCGTAGAACGGGAAGAGGAGCCCCGAGAGCCCATCGATCTCCTCCTCGATCAGGGGCATGGATAAATCTTCCTGGAAAACAGGAAAATCCCGGTGTTAGCCACATCCCGATGGCGGTGCTGAGCAGGATCCCAGTGGGCATGGAGAAGGAATTCCAGCAGGGATCTGGGCAGGAATGGAGCAGGATCCTGGTGGGGTTGAAGCAGGAATTCCAGAAGGATCCTGGCAGGGTTGGAGCAGGAATTCCAGCAGGATCCTGGCAGGGTTGGAGCAGGAATTCCGGCAGGGGGATCCCAGCACGCACCTGATCCCACAGGGCGATCTGCCGGGTGTTCCAGCGGGACACTCCCGTGGTCAGGAGCCGTTTGGTGCTTCCCAGGAAAACCACGCGGTTAACACGGTGGTTCTTGCAGCTGGCCTCCTGCAAGACAGGAATGACCTCTGGAATTCCCCTTGGATCCAGCTCTCATCCCAGGAAAGCCCTTTCCTTGCTCCCCTTGTCTCATACCCAGGAAATTCCAGCTCTGTCCTTTGGCACTTGTCCCTGGGCAAGCCGAAATTCCCATTTTCCTGAGGATCAGGGAGAACCCACCATCCTCCTCCAAACCTCCTACACCTTCCCCTTTATTCCCAACATTTTCCACAAATCCTTAATAAAAAACGGAATCAAACTTCTCTGCTTGGGATGAGGCCAAGCCCTTCCCACCATCTCCACCACTAGGCCAGCAACCGGATTCCACCACACGGAAAACATCCTGCCGGCAGCACCTCCAGCACTTGGTGGGTGTTTCCCGACATTCCACGGGATTCTTCCCTAAAGCCTCATTCCGAGGGCCCCATCCCACCTGCAGGACCCTCCCGGAGCGCGGCTCCAGCACGCGCAGCTTCTTGTCCTTGCAGGTGGTGGCCAGGAGGCTGCCGTCGGTGTTGAAGGACAGGCAGAGGATCACGTCCGTGTGGCAGTCGATCATCTTCACCGGCTCGCCGTTGTCCAGGTTCCAGATCAGCACCTGCGGGAAGAGCCTCTGGAGCAACCCGGCATGGTGGGAGGTCCTCCTGCTCTGTGGAAGCTGTTCCTGGCCTCTGGAATGTCTCCCTGGCCTATGGAAGCTCTCCCTGATATCTAGAAGTTGTTCCTTGTTTTTGGAAGCTGTTCCTGGCCCATGGAATTTCTCTCTGGTCATGGCAGCTGTCCCTGATCCATGGACGGTCTCTCTGATCCATGGAATGTCTCCCTGCTCCATGGAATGTCTCCCTGTCCTATGGAAGCTCCCCCTGGCCTACAGAAAGCATGGAATGAGACGAGCTTTAAGCTCCTTCCAACCCAAACCGTTCCAGCATTCCGTGACCCCACTCCGGCCACGCACGGGTGACTCCCAGAGGTGCCAGAATCCGGGAAAGCCCTTCGGAATGTCTCTCCCGGGAAGCCTGACCTTGTAGTCGTAGCCGGCGCTGAAGAGGATGTTGTTGGTGGTCGGGTGCCACTCCACCAGCCCGACCCGGCGGCTGTGTCCGTACAGCTCCAGCACCGCCTCCGTCATGTTCCGCTTCAACCCGCCCTCCGGAATCTCCCAGATCCGCACCTGGAATGGGGTTTGGAGCATCCCAACGCCCACCCTTGAATTCCTGCCTCATCCAGGAACTCCAGGATAAGCCCTGCAGCTGATTGTCCCATAAGGATAACAACGGATCCTTGGGATCCTTTGGGAAAAGCCCAGCCAGGGTAGATCCACGCCTGGAATGGGGTTTGGAGCATCCCAACTCCTGGCCTTGAAAGCTCGTTCCCAAAGAAAAAAAAAAGCTTGGGAATTCAGGATCAGCCCAGCTACTGATTGTCTCTCAAGGATAAATAAGGAATCCTTGGGATCCCTTGGGAAAAATCCAGCCAGGGTAGATGGCGTTATCCAGGCAGGAATCCTCATCCTGAATTCCCAGATTCCCAGCCCTTTCTTGTCCCGAGACCCCCAAACCTGACCCCACAAACTCCACATTTCGGGATCCTTTGGGATAAAAACTCCCAGGGTTTTCCAGCTTAGTTGCTCTAAAAACCACCAGGATTTTTCCCAGGATTTAGCTCCTCTTTTCCATTGTCTCCATGGAAATTTCCAACCTGAACCTTCCCTGGGACCTCCCCCAGCTGCCCTCTCCTGGCAGGGACTTGTGGAGAGCCTGGAATTCCCTCTGGATCACATTTTTCTCCAGGCTGAGCATTCCCAGCTCCCTCAGCTGCTCCTCATGGGAATTACCCTCTGGATCCTCTGGATTTGTGTCCGGAAAAAAAATAATGTGAGGGAATTCTGGCCCAGGAGCCAGGCTGGGCACGATTTGGGATTGGCTTTGATCTCCTGTCCCTCAGCATTCCCAAAAAAAAAATGCCATGGAAATATTGAAATAGGGAATCAACGGGATGGGGAGGATGGATGGATCTGGGAATTGCATCCCGGAATTCCATCTCACCGAGGTGTCCTCGGAGCAGGAGGCGATGACGTTCTCAATGAAGGGGTTCCACTTGATGTCCAGCACGTTTCCCTGGTGACCGCAAACTTTGGGATAGTTCGGCTCGATCCGGCCGGTCTGGAGTGGAAAAGAAAGGAAAACATGGGGAAAACTATCAAATTTTGGGAGAAATGGATGTTTCCAGGGTTGGGAAATTGTTGGAGAAGGGAGATTCCAGCTTGGCCTGGGATTGGGTTTATATTCCCAGTATTCCCAGCTGATCCATGGATGGGAAGGGATCTCTCCAGACTCCATGGAGCAGGGGAAGGACAGCCGGGAGCTCAGTGGGAATTCATGGAATCATGGAATATTGGGGTTGGAAAAACGCTCCAAGGTCGTGGAGTCCAACCATTCCCAGCACTGATCCTTGTCCCCAAGGGCTGCAGCCACAGGGATTTTCAATCCCTCTGGGAATGGGGACAGGACTGGAAAACCCTTTCCATGAGGGAATTTTCCCAATATCCAAACCTCTCCTTTCATGATCCAAATCCTTGGGTGAAAGGACTGGAAGAGATTCCAGAGGCTCCAGAGCCACTGGATCCCACATGAATCCCAGAATCCCAGAACAGTTTGGGTGGGACGATCTTCCAGGAGATCCATTCCCAATCCCTGCCATGGCCCAGGATCTCTTTCCCTATCCCGCATTGCTCCAAGCTCATCCAACCCAGCCTGGAGTTGAAGCACTTGGAATTTCCCTCCCAGATTTTGGATTTCCTTCCCAAACTTTGGAATCACTTTTTTCCGAGGTTCTCCTCCCATGGAACAAACCCCCAATTCTGGCATCACACAACTCCTGCTAATCCTCAATCCATGACCCCTACAGGATGGGAATCTTTCCATGTGGAATTTCCAAAGGTTTTACGGAGCCCCCTGGGAAGATTCCCAGTGGGATGGGAACCTTTTCCATTCCCAAGGAAGCTCCATGTCCGGATGCCAGCCCGGCGTCCTTCCCTGCTCCCTGCTGGCTTTGTGCCGGAGTGGCGCTCGGAGCGTGTGGAAGAACTGGGTCAGCTCGGCACAGCCGCTGAATATTTCATGGATTTTCCTTCCCGACTTTTCCCGTGCTGAGCTCCCGGCTCCCTTTTATTGGGAACAAAGGAATGCCCTGGGAATTCTGCCCTCAGCAGCTCCGGAAGTCGGATCAGGGCCAAGAACGGCTCCAGGCTCCAGAGCGGTCGCTCCCAAGGTTTCTTGGGATTCATTTCCTCCCTTAAGCTGCAGGGAGGAATTTGGGAAGGAAAATTCCCAAAGATGAGACAGAGAAGGAAAAGGAAACATGGAAATGTCAGTGATTCCTTAGTTCTGCCTCCCAGTGAATTCCTGGGATGCAATTCCTGGTTTTGACTTTGTGATATGAAATATTCCAGCCCTCATCGCTTATCCAAAGGCTCAGTTTATGCCACTTTTCCCAAATTTCCGATCTACATTGCTAGGACTTTATTCACACCCTGACCGCAGCAGAAATTCCTGCAGAAACCGCAGAATTCCAGGTGGATGGAATTTTTAACAGCACAGATTCAAATTCCACCACTTTTATTTTGAGGAATCAGCTGAGTGAATTCCTTTTTCTGGAAGATTTGATGGATTTTCCCAAAATTTATCAGGATTTTAAGAGGACAACACCGAGTTTGGTTATTTGGGATGGTTTCTTCCCAAGAAATCTGGAATTTTGATTCAAATTTATTGTGCACAGTGGGAAAACAACAAGGAACGTGCCATTCCCATGGCACCTGGAAAAGGCAAAGGAAAAATAAAGGCAATAAAAGGGGAAAATCCCCAAAAAAATCCAGGATTCTGGCTGCCTTTATCCCATTTTTCAGCAGGACCTTGCTGACAGCCAGAGTTAATCCAAGGTGAATCCTAATCCCTGGATCCCTGATCCCCGGCTGAGGGAAGCTCGGTGACCCAGATTCCGGCCCCGCAGGGACAGCCTGGAGCTCTCCCGGCTCCGACAGCTCCGAGGTTTTCCACAGAAAAGGCTGGAATGAGGAAATCTGCCGGCAGCTCCCGCCCCTCCCTTCGCTGAAGCACTTGGAAAAGGGAAAATCCTTTGGGTTATGTTGGGAAAAGGGAAAATTATTTGTAAAAATTGTGAATTTGAGAGATTGGGGGGTGGAGAGGGAATTTTTTTCCCCTGGGAATGGCTGGAATAGCAGCAGGCAGAGGGATGGAAACCCTCTGGATTCCAGAATCAGGGAATGAGATTGTGGAATCTCCCGAGGATCTGTGTAGAGAATCCCGGGAATTCCAGTGGACTCAGAGCCATCCCTGGGATGGGAGGGATGGAATTTCCCCCCCTGATGGAAATCCAGGATGAATACCTCAGGGATGGATGCAGCATCCATCTGGCAGCACCTCCGGATCCCATTCCTGGAGGGAAAATCCCATTCCTGGAGGGAAAATCCCATTCCCAGATGGAAAATCCCAAGGGAACATGGAAGGGAACTCAGGGACATTTGGGAATTCCATTCTCTGTCCTATCCCAAATCCGGCCTTTTCCCCATCCCAAATCCAGCCATTCCCACAATCCCGGCAGTGACGGGAGCAGGAGTTTGGATTTCAGCTTCCTCCGGATAAACAGAGGCTGCCCCTTCCCGCTGCCACTCCCGTCAGGAGAGAACCTCGGCTGCCCCTGGAAAACCACTCCTCGCTCCCGGCAGGAACAAAAATCCCTCTGTTTCCATGGAAGTGATTCCCTGTGAAGGGATCTGTGGTGATCCCAACAAAATCCTTATCCCAAATCCCTCCCCAGCTTCCCCAGGTCTCCTTCAGGCCCTGCAAGGGGCCCTGAGGATTTTCTGGATCCTTCCCTTCTCCCGGGGAACATTCCCAGCCTGGCTCCAGGAATGAGCTCCAGAAAGACGGGATGTGACGGCACTGAGCTGCTTTCCGATGGAATTGCAGCATCCGAGGATTTTGTTCCCTGACTCAAAAGAAAGGAATATTTTCCAAGGGGTCTCCAGGACCAAATCCACAAGGCCAGGTTGGAGAGAGCTTGGAGCATCCTGGGATAATGGGAATTGTCCCTGTCCCATCCCAAATCCAGCCTCTCTCCTATCCCAAATCCAGCCTTTTTTCCATCCCAAATCCAGCCCTGTGCTGTCCATGGAATGGGATGAGCTTTAAGGTCCTTTCCAACCCAAACCATTCCAGGATTCTGGGATTCTCCCATTCCTATGGAGCCAATCCTGCTCCTCCTGATCCTTCGCCCACTCCCTTGGGATATTTTTATCCTGGCGCTGGGGACAGGCTCATTCCCAATCCTGAGGCTCCGGAATCTGGGAGGAAGGAGGAGCAAAACTCCCTCTTCCCAACCCACACATCCCTTGGATCACTCAGTGAAAACCCCGGGATGTGGATTTGGGATGAGCAGATGGCCCAGCCCAGATTCCAGGAGCTTTGCTGAGGGCAAAATCCAGGGAAAAGATCCAAAAATACGGCAGCAAATCCACGGAGCAGCTCCATTGTATCCGGGTTACCTTCATTAGCTTCTAATTATGGATCACAATTAGGGAGCTGCTGATTTCCAAGGAAAATTAGTTTCTCCTTAATGAGCTAATCAGGCTCTGGATAAAAAAAAAAAAATTGGGAATTTATTAACTCCTCCAGCATCCAGGGCCACTCCAGGCGGGACTGACCAGCTGGATATCCCAGGATTTCAGAGGATCCCTTTTTTAGGGATCCCTGCTTTTATCCCACCGGGGTTTTGCCAGGAAAAGAAGTGGGATTTTCTGGGAATGTGGGGTTGTTCCTCAGGATTCGGGATCGAGGGGGTGTGGATGGTGATTCCAGCTGGGATACATGAGGAAGGAGCAGGGATGAGGCCGGAGCTGGAGCGCTCTGGGTGCTCAGACAAAGCTCCTGGGTTTTTTTTTTCTGGGAATATTAATGCGGCTCAAGCTGTGCTCTGCAATTAAATCCTGATTAGAATTCCTTCCATCTGGAGCTGCCTCCGGAATGAACGAGGAATTCAGGAGAGGCGGGAATGTTGCACAGGGAAAGGGGTAAAGGAATGATGGGATGGGGGAATAAAACAGGGAGCGCTCCCCCTTCTCCCAGCTTCCCTTCCCGGCTGGAATCTGGGATCTGGGAATTTGGCAATGCAGCTCTTCCATGGCAAAATTCCTCCTGGGAATGAGGCTGGGAGCATCCCAGAGCTGCAGGTTTCTAGGGATGGGGTGTGGATTCCTGCTCAGAATGCAGAAATATCCCAGGGGAGTGGCCAAATTTTGGGAGCAATCCAAGAATCCCAGGATTCAGCAATG
This sequence comes from Chloebia gouldiae, assembly GCA_003676055.1. Taxonomy (NCBI): domain Eukaryota; kingdom Metazoa; phylum Chordata; class Aves; order Passeriformes; family Passeridae; genus Chloebia; species Chloebia gouldiae. Next base: position 137,633 of record QUSF01000099.1, on the reverse strand, counting down.
GGTTGGGTGGGAAGGGATTTTATCCCATTCCAATATCCCAGGTTGCTCCAACCTGGCCTTGAACATTCCTGGGATAAGGAAGCAAAAACTTCCCTGGGAATTCTGTCAGGGTCTCCCTCCTTGGAAAAATTCCTTTGATCTCATTTTAATGGATTCCTGTCAAAGCATTTTTGGAATCCCTCCAGGAGATTTTCCGGCATTTCGGACACTGGGAATGTCTCCAGCATGCCCCATCCCAGTGCCAGGTGCCACTTGGATCCTGGGATTCCAAGGAATCAGCTCCTTGCAATCTCATCCCACTGCTCCTTCCCTTTCCTGTCGGGAATCTCACCTGCTCCAGCGGGATGATGAGGAAACCCCAGGAAAAGGAGATTTGGATGATTTTTTGGGAATTCCCATCTGGAATCTCACCTGCTCCAGCAGGATGACAAAGAAACCCCAGGAAAATGAGATTTGGAGACCTTTTGGGAATTCCCATTGGGAATCTCACCTGCTCTAACAGAATGATGAGGAAACCCCAGGAAAATGAGATTTTGAGACTTTTTTGAGAATTCCTGTCTGGAATCTCACCTGCTTGAGTGGGATGATGAAGAAACCCCAGGAAAAGGAGGTGTGGATGATTTTTTGGGAATTCCCGTTGGGAATCTCACCTGCTCCAGCGGGATGACGAGGAAGGAGCCGCCGCCGGCGCTCTCGGTGACGATGGCGAGGAAGCGCGCGTTGACGGCGCAGAAATGGTTGTCGTGGACGTTCTTGGTGATGGGAATTCCGTCGAAGCAGTGCTCCCGGCTCGCCGCCTTCCCGTAAACATTCCGGAACTTGGAGCTGCGGTACTGCGGCCGCCATGACATCTGTGGGGAAACACAGGGATCGGCATTCCCGGGAAAAAAACCCCAAGTTCCCGGTTGTTCTCACGTTTTTACCACGGACATGGAAGCGTTTGTATGGGCCCATTCCAACATGAGCGTTCCCGAAGAATTGAAAACATCCTCTGGAGCAAGGAATACTTCCTAACAGGCTCAAAAAGAAAGCTCAGCATTCCCGAAACAACCATTCCCAAAAAACCATTCCTGGTTGCTCTCCTGTTTTTACCATGGACATGGAAGCATCAGGATGGGCCCATTCCAACAGGAACATTCCCAAAAAATTGAAAGCATTCTCCCAGTGCTGGAAGAGCTCCCAAAAGGTATTAAAAGAAGGCTCAGCATTCCCAAAAAAAAGCCAAAAACATTCCTGGTTGCATTCCTGTTTTTACCTGGTGGGACATGGAAGCGTCGGGATGGGCCCATTCCAACATGAGCATTCCCAAAAAACCTACGGCACTGCCCCAGTGCTGGAAGGGCTCCCAAAGGCTGGGAAAGCCACAGAATTCCAGCTGCTCCCCTTTGGAGCGGGAATGCTCATCCAAGACATGCCTGGGTGCACATGACAAAGGAATTCCGGCTTGGAATGTGATGGCTTGGAAATGGATGGCGGGAGAGCAGGAATTGGGGCGGGAGGGAGACGGAGGGAGTATTGGGAATATTCCGTGTTTTCCGTGGGTTTTCCTGCATGGAGCAGCTCAGGATCCAGCAGGGATCCAAAAGATCCACGAGCTGATCCTGGAAACTCCGTATGGATATGAAGGATCCATCAGCTGATCCTGGTGGAAAAGGATTCAGGAGTAAATCCCCAGCTCTGCCCTCATTCCCTGGGAACAGCAATGCCTGGAAAACTGGGAAAAGAACCCCCCAGCAGCTCTGCCCTCATTTCCTGGGAATAGCAACGCCTGGAAAACGGGGAAAAGAAGCCGGGAGCAATCCCCCAGCCGTGCTTGGACATTTTCCCGTGTTCCTGGCAGCTCCGGCCTTTCCCGGAGCGGCAGCAGGAGCAGCTCTTGTCTCCGTGTGTTTGGCTTTTCAAAGGATCCTTTCATCCCTCGGGAGTCTTGGAAACAGCGGGAGCGGGGGAAAAATCGGGAAAGGAGCTGTGGCCACAACAACAGGCAGAGCCCCAGCCCTAATCCCGAAAAAACCTGGATATCCTAAAAATAGCTCCCGATAATCCGCCCCGAGCGTCCGAGCTCACGGAGAAATTCATTCCTGCCTTCACCTGGAAATTTTTTGGGAGGAAAAATTCCTCCCTTCCAGCCTTTTTTTTTCCCTTGGAATTGTGCCCATCCAGCAGCTTTTGTGTTGTCACCATGGCACTTCCCATGTCCCGAGGATTTTTAATGGGAATAAAGGGATCTTCCCTTGTTCTTCCAATGAATTTGGTTGAGTAGCAGGGAAAAAAAAGAGGGATTTGCTTGGAAAAATCATCGGGAAAAGAAAATCCAACATGAAAAACTCCAAGATTTTCAGGAAGGGGATTCGGGAGACAGAGCTTTTCCCAAATCCCGTTATTCCCGGTTTTCCTGCCTCCCTCCTGGCACAGAGGTTGTGACAAAAATTCCCTGTCTGGGATTTTCTGGATAAAATCAAGGCTGAGTTTGTAGGAATTTGGGGGTTTTGTAGAAATCCCAAATCCAAGCCAATCCCAGCCCCGGGCATGAGGTTGTTTTCCCTCTCTCCCTCCAGATCTGGGGCATCCCTGGAAGTTTTTTTTTTCCATGGGAAAGGTCAGGAATGCTGGATTTTGACATTTCCAGCATCAATGGCTCATTAAGGCTGGGCACAAACAGGAGCCGCTTTTCCAGAGGAAAATCAAGGATCTGGAATCGCTGGGAAGGAGCTGGAGCTGCCCAATCCCACCTCACGGACATCCTCTAATTCCCTTGTGCAGAAAACAGGGTGGGGGGGAAGTAAAAATTTGGGGTTTTTAGGGAAAAATCCCCTCTGGACTCACTGCTGTGCCACATTTCTTGGGGGATTCCCAGGATAGAGCTGTGATCCCAGATTTCCAGTGGATTCCACATGGGATCTGCACCTGGGAGCATCAGGACCGAGGGATTTGGGAGCCTCAGGGATTAAATCCCAAAGGATTTGGTCAGTCTAGGAATGGATTTGGGGTGATCCCAGATCCTGCCCAGCTGGAGCCAGGGGATATTTTGGGATTGATATCCTGGAATTTTTTGCACCAGGAGAGCCCCTCCAAAGCCACATCCCCATGCCAATCCAGGAATTGGGAGGGAAAAACTCAGGAGCAGGAGCTGGCTGGAATTCCCAATCCAGCCCAGCCATGGGGCTGGAATTCCCAATCCAACCTCCGCATAGGTTTGGAATTCCCAATCCAGCCCAGCCTGGGTTTGGAATTCCTGATCAAACCTCGCCACGGGATCGAGGCTCCAACCCAAGAGGGAAACCCCAAGGAAATGCGGGATGTGGGGTGGGAATGCCGTGAATTCCCTTTGTTCTAAGGGAGCTCTGGAGCTCTGGGGGGCTCAGGGCTGGCTCGGGATGAGTTTTCCATGGATTCTGTCACAGCCGGGTGGGAATTCCCGGCTCAGGACACTCACCAGGCCGCGCTTGCTCCCCAGCACCTCAGACTTGTGCAGGTCCCTCATGGAGCTCTGTGCAGAGAGGGAAAGGAAAAAATTCCATTCATTTCCCAGGAATTCCAGGGAAAGCACCCCAACCATTCCTGCTGCTCCGGAGGGCCGGGATCCGACCCCCAGCAGGGAATTTCTGGTGGTTCCAATCCCGTTTCCTCCTCCCACTTTTGGAGAATTCCACACGGCTGCCAAAGTCCTTCTAGAGGATGAAGGAATTCCATAATAATCATGGATTTATAGCTCGAAAAGTGGGATTATGGGATTTGGGAAGGAATGCTTCCCTAGGAAAGTGGGGAAGGGCTGGGTTGGAATTCCCAGAGAAGCCGTGGCTGCCCCTGGATCTGGATCCTTGGAATGTTCAAGGTGAGGTTGGATGGGGCTCAGAGCAGCCTGGGACAGCAACAGAATCCATGGAAAGTGGGAGGTGGGACAATTCCAGCTGGGAATCTCCCAGCTGAGGTTTTTCCAGCCTGGGATTTCCCTAGAGTTCGACTTTTCAAGGATTTCAACTTCCTAGAAATCCTGGGAATGGCTTCTCCTCTTCCCAAGCGCTGGGAAAAAGCTCCAAGTGAGGCCGGCCAGAGCTGAGCTATTCCCGGGAATCCTCATCCCTCCTGGATCCTGGAGCTGCTTCCCAAGTTTCCATGGATCTCATGGAATTCTCGGAAAGGTGCAAAAGCCATCCCTGGCACCCTCAGGGAGCAGAGTTTGGATTATTTTCCATCTGGGAAAACTTCTGGAGGAGGAAAACCAAACTTTCCCAGGCGCCACGTGCCGAGAACAATCCCAAAATTCCTCCTCCGGCAAAAATCCGGAAGCAAGCCCAGCTGTCCTCCCACTCTGTTTTCTGAGTCCTTCCCACCTCAGGAAGCTCTGGATGGAGAACAAAACATTCCCAGCCCCCGGAGCAGCCCTGAGGCTCCACCCCTGGGAATTTTCCCTCCTCCAGCTCCTTGGAATTCCATTTCCTTGAGGGGAAAAAAAATATTCCAGGCTATTTCCTGGCATTTTGGGAAGTCAGAGATGGGGAAAAGATGCTTTTCCCATTGGAATGAGCGTGAGCCAGGGATTCTTCCATGAGAATTATTTAATATCCCATCACAAATCCTTGGATCCAACGGGATTTTCCAGCGGGATCCAGCAGTTTGGATCTATCCCAAGAAAAAGCCTCTGGTGGGAAGATCCCATAAATTCAACCTTTCCCAAAATCAGCTTTCTAATGGGAAAAAGGGGAGGAAAGCCACTTTAAAGTGGGAATTACAGGGATGGAATTGTCAGGGAAAAGGGATCCCATGGGAAAAAATTCCTTAGGGAGATGCTGGGTGGGAGAGGATCAAAAAATTGTGGGAAAAAATCCACCGGGAGCAGAAACATTGGGATAGCCTGGAAAAAAATCCCTTTCCAAGTCCCAGCTTTGCACAGGACAGGGAAATTTATTTATCCTGGGAGATTTCTTTTTCCTGGGATTTTTACAAAGCTCTGGGAAGCAGCTCCGGCAGCTCTCCCTTTCCATGCAAAGAATTCCAAATATTCCCGGGAATGGCCACCCTGGGGTGGCTCCAAACCCAAAACCCCGAAAGGAATTTTTGGGGAGTTTCTCCCAGACTTTTCCAGCAGAAATCAAGGAACAGCCAAATCCGCCCATAAAAGAGGAAAGGAAACGAGCAGGATCCAGTCAATATTCCAGGCTGCACATTCCCATTTGCCGGGAAGCGCCGGAGGAGGCTGAAGGTCACGGGATGGCACCGACCGCCCTTCCCAAGCCTCCGGAATCCTGGACAAGCCTTTCCTTGTGCTCCAGCTCCCGGCATGAGCGGAACCCTCCGGAGAAAGGCAAGGGAGCCTTGTTTCCCTTTTTTCCTTGTTCTCCTTGTTTTCCTCATTATTCCGGGAGCTGCGGCCGCGATGTCCCTGCCCTGCTCCCGGGTGTGCCTCAAATCCCGCTTTTTCCCAGGTTTTCCTTGGGTTCTTTCGGGAATCAGGGTTCTCTGCTCTTCACCCAAGATTCCCTTTTTCCAGAGGTTGGGATGATCCCACCGGAAGCTGGGATCCCTCTGGGTGAGCCTGCATGGAATTCTGACCCCTGGCCAATTTTTCCATCCATTTTGGATCATTTCCTTAATTAATTTCCTTCTTCCTCATTCCCCCAAAGACTGAACATTCCACAGATTTGATTCACAGAGATTTTTTGGGATAACGGGTCAAGTTCTGGGAAGAAATCCATGGATGCTGCCACAATCCTATGGATAAAAAACCATGCAACCGCATTCCCAGCCTCCAGTGGAGAAATTTGGGATGGGATGGGGGATTCCCACTGAATCCCGGGAATGTTCCCATCCCTCTCTGGGTCCCTCGGGATCCTCACCTGCCCTGCTCGGCTCCGGGCTGGTCGGGCGCCTCCGGATCGCCCGGGATGGATGCGGAGCTCAGGGAGTCAGGGCTGCTCCGGGAGCCTGGAAAAGAAGGAAAACCCTTGGATCCCAAGCTCCAACCGGGATCGATCCCGAACCACGGTGTCGCCAAAATTGGGGAAGGGGGATAACGATCCGGAGGATTTTGGGATTAATTCCAGCCCCAGGTTGGGATCCACAGGGATCCGGAGCTGGCATTGCCAATGGATCAGGCTTTGCCAAGCAGCATCCCTGGAAATAATGAAATCCTGGAATTCTGGAATGGACCTTAAACCCCATCCCATTCCATGGGCAGGGACATTTCCCCCATCCCAGTCAGCTCCAAGCCACATCTAAGTTTTCCTTGGATGTTCCCGGAATGCGGCTCGGCCTTTCAGGTCATTCCCATTCCCAAATCCAAAGTATCCCTGCTCCTGGCACCGCCCTATCCCAAACATCCCAGGATGCACTACAGGGAATTTTGCTGGGGCGTGGCTTTTCCTAAGCTTTTGGCACAGGAGGATATTTCCATAATTTTTCCATAATTTTTTCATCACTATTTTGCACAATTTGTTGGGATTTGCACAGCAGGAGTTGCTGGGAGAAACCACTACTTCCAGAGGGAAAAATTCCCGGTCAGAATTCCATCAGGATGGGGCTGAGCTCCGTGGAATTCCGTTTCCTTGAGGGGAAAAAATATTCCAGGATTTTTCCATACTTTAAGGGATTTTAGGGAAGCCAGAGAAAGGGAAATGTCGCTTTTCCCATTGGAATGAGCGGGACCGAGCCGGGGGTTCATCCATGAGAGTTCTGGATCCATAGGGAGGGCGGACACAGCTCCCAGCCTGATCCTGAATTTTCTTGGATTCTAGATGAGGTTGGAAAAGATGAAGTTGGAAAAGCTTTGGATACAGGGATGTGGCTGCCACCATTCCCAGCATTCCCACATTTCCCATCAAACCGGATCTCCCACAGCCAGACCCCAACGTGGGCTCAGGTCCCAATTCATTTATCCCAATTTATCCCAATTTATCCCAAGTTTTCCGCTCTCCAAAAACACCTCGACCGCTCCAGCCTTTCCCTGGCACGGCCTTTATGCTCCCGGAGCTTTTCCCAGCCCCATTCCAGCTGGAGATCCGTGGCTGGAGCCGTTGCCAGCGGCTTTGCCACGGACAAAGCAGCGCGGGATTTCTGGGAGCGGCCTTGGCACGGCGCCGGGAGCGCCGGAATCCCTGGATTTGGGGGGCACCGGAGCAGCTGCCTCCCTCCATCCGGAGATGTTTTTTTCCCCCCCCAGCTGCCAGATTTAGGGAATGACTCGGGAGATAGGAATCCGGGATGAATGGAACTATTCATGGTTTGATAAAATTCCATGGAAAAGAGCGGGAAGGGGGTTGGGAATGAGCCTGCTCGGCCGGGTGTGAGTTACAGATTCCGGAGATCCCGCCAGGCCCCGTTAACGACCCAAATTAATTCCTTTGAATCCAATTAATTGCACGGAATCCCAATTAAAACTCATTAAAAAGCCGAGGGCTGGGGTTGCCTTGGATGAGGGGAATTTGTCTTGGAACAGGGATTTTCCTTTTCCAGATTCCAATGGCTCCCTATCCCTGTTCCCAACCCCCAGCGGTCCCAAAGATTGGTGACCCCAGCTGGGCTTTTCCCAGGTTTTATGCAGAATTTGGGAATGAGGGAAAGGAAAGGAAAGGAAAGGAAAGGAAAGGAAAGGAAAGGAAAGGAAAGGAAAGGAAAGGAAAGGAA